>CM059789.1:12276304-12328804 GCA_030435695.1 Brachymystax lenok tsinlingensis
CTAAAAAAATGATGACTCCTTTGATGCAACCCTTTTCCCTTTAAACTCAAACACTCTGCTTCTAAACTCAGAAGGGTACAAACTAGGGAAAACACACACCTAGAGAGAGAGAGACAAATCCAGGCTATTCTGAATAGTTTTTAAAGTTAACTAAGTACCATGCATTCTGTGTGTGTGAACAGTGAATGGTAGGTTTATATATAATAACACAATAAAATATCTGCAGGTCTCTTTTCTCATTAGCCCAGGACTCTATGGTAGGCTACTACTGTTTTTGCTGCTGTTGCTGCTGCAATAGTCCCCATGATATGCAACTGTTCAGGGAAGTCAGGAACCAATACACGCAGTCAGTCAGGAAAGCAAAGGCTAGCTTTTTCAAACAGAAATTTGCATCCTGCAGCTCTAACTCCAAAAAGTTTTGGGACACTGTTAAGTCCATGGAGAACAAGAGCACCTCCTCCCAGCTGCCCACTGCACTGAGGCTAGGTAACACGGTCACCACCGATAAATCCATGATAATCGAAAATTTCAAAAAGCATTTCTCTACGGCTGGCCATGCTTTCCTCCTGGCTACCCCAACCCCTGCCAACAGCTCCACCCTCCCGCAGCTACTTGCCCGAACCTCCCAAGCTGCTCCTTCACCCAAATCAGGATAGCAGATGTTCTGAAATATCAGCTGGGCTTGACAATCTGAACCCTCTTTTCTAAAACTATCCACCGCCATTGTTGCAACCCCTATTACCAGTCTGTTCAACCTCTCTAGACCCAAACTGCTATAGACCAATATCCATCCTGCCCTGCCTCTCTAAAGTCTTCGAAAGCCAAATTAATAAACAGATCACTGACCATTTCAAATCCCACCGTACCTTCTCCGCTGTGCAATCCGGTTTCCGAGCTGGTCACGGGTGCACCTCAGCCACGCTCAAAGTACTAAACGATATCATAAACGCCATCGATAAAAGACAGTACTGTGCAGCCGTCTTCATCGACCTGGTCAAGGCTTTCGACTCTGTCAATCACTGTATTCTTATCGGCAGACTCAATAGCCTTGGTTTCTCAAATGACTGCCTCGCCTGGTTCACCAACTACTTTGCTGACAGAGTTCAATGTGTCAAATCGGAGGGCCTGCTGTCCGGACCTCTGTCAGTCTCTATGGGGGTACCACAGGGTTCAATTCTCGGGCCGACACTTTTCTCTGTATACATCAATGATGTCGCTCTTGCTGCGGGTGATTGCCTGATCCCCCTCTATGCGGACGACATACAGTGGGGAAAAAAAGTATTTAGTCAGCCACCAATTGTGCAAGTTCTCTCACTTAAAAAGATGAGAGAGGCCTGTAATTTTCATCATAGGTACACTTCAACTATGACAGACGAAATGAGGAAAAGAAATCCAGAAAATCACATTGTAGGATTTTTTATGAATTTATTTGCAAATTATGGTGGAAAATAAGTATTTGGTCAATAACAAAAGTTTATCTCAATACTTTGTTATATACCCTTTGTTGGCAATGACAGAGGTCAAACGTTTTCTGTAAGTCTTCACAAGGTTTTCACACACTGTTGCTGGTATTTTGGCCCATTCCTCCATGCAGATCTCCTCTAGAGCAGTGATGTTTTGGGGCTGTCGCTGGGCAACACGGACTTTCAAAGATTTTCTATAGGGTTGAGATCTGGAGACTGGCTAGGCCACTCCAGGACCTTGAAATGCTTCTTACGGCCACTCCTTCGTTGCCCGGGCGGTGTGTTTGGGATCATTGTCATGCTGAAAGACCCAGCCACGTTTCATCTTCAATGCCCTTGCTGATGGAAGGAGGTTTTCACTCAAAATCTCACGATACATGGCCCCATTCATTCTTTCCTTTACACGGATCAGTCGTCCTGGTCCCTTTGCAGAAAAAACAGCCCCAAAGCATGATGTTTCCACCCCCATGCTTCACAGTAGGTATGGTGTTCTTTGGATGCAACTCAGCATTCTTTGTCCTCCAAACACGACGAGTTGAGTTTTTACCAAAAAGTTATATTTTGGTTTCATCTGACATTCTCCCAATCCTCATCTGGATCATCCAAATGCTCTCTAGCAAACTTTAGACGGGCCTGAACATGTACTGGCTTAAGCAGGGGACATGTCTGGCACTGCAGGATTTGAGTCCCTGGCGGCGTAGTGTGTTACTGATGGTAGGCTTTGTTACTTTGGTCCCAGCTCTCTGCAGGTCATTCACTAGGTCCCCCCGTGTGGTTCTGGGATTTTTGCTCACCGTTCTTGTGATCATTTTGACCCCAAGGGTTGAGATCTTGCGTGGAGCCCCAGATCGAGGAAGATTATCAGTGGTCTTGTATGTCTTCCATTTCCTAATAATTGCTCCCACAGTTGATTTCTTCAAACCAAGCTGCTTACCTATTGCAGATTCAGTCTTCCCAACCTGGTGCAGGTCTACAATTTTGTTTCTGGTGTCCTTTGACAGCTCTTTGGTCTTGGCCATAGTGGAGTTTGGAGTGTGACTGTTTGAGGTTGTGGACAGGTGTCTTTTATACTGATAACAAGTTCAAACAGGTGCCATTAATACAGGTAATGAGTGGAGGACAGAGGAGCCTCTTAAAGAAGAAGTTACAGGTCTGTGAGAGCCAGAAATCTTGCTTGTTTGTATGTGACCAAATACTTATTTTCCACCATAATTTGCAAATAAATTCATTAAAAATCCTACAATGTGATTTTCTGGATTTTTTTTCCTCATTTCGTCTGTCATAGTTGAAGTGTACCTATGATGAAAATTACAGGCCTCTCTCATCTTTTTAAGTGAGAGAACTTGCACAATTGGTGGCTGACTAAATACTTTTTTTCCCCACTGTAATTCTGTATACTTCTGGCCCTTCTTTGGACACTGTGCTAACTAACCTCCAAACGAGCTTCAATACCATACAGCACTCTTTCCGTGGCCTCCAACTGCTCCTAAACGCTAGTAAAACTAAATGCATGCTTTTCAACCGTTCGTTGCCCGCACCCGCCAGACAAGCATCACTACCATGGACGGTTCTGACCTAGAATATGTGGACAACTACAAATATCTAGGTGTCTGGCTAGAAAGTAAACTCTCCTTCCAGACTCACATTAAACATCTCCAATCCAAAATCAAATCTAGAATCGGCTTTCTATTTCGCAACAAAGCATCCTTCACTCACGCCGCCAAACTTACCCTAGTAAAACTGACTATCCTACCGATCCTCGACATCGGCGATGTCATCTACAAAATAGCTGCCAATACTCTACTCAGCAAACTGGATGCAGTCTATCACAGGGCCATCCGTTTCGTTACCAAAGCCCCTTATACCACCCACCATTGCGACCTTTAGTCGGCTGGCCCTCGCTACATATCCGTCGCCAGACCCACTGGCTCCATGTCATCTATAAGTCTATGCTAGGTAAAGCTCCGCCTTATCTCAGCTCACTGGTCACGATAACAACACCCACCTGTAGCACGCGCTCCAGAAGGTATATCTCACTGGTCATCCCCAAAGCCAACACCTCCTTTGGCCGCCTTTCCCTCCAGTTCTCTGCTGCCAGTGACTGGAACAAATTGCAAAAGCTGGAGACATATCTCCCTCACTAACTTTAAACACCAGTTATCTGAGCAGCTAACCAATCGCTGCAGCTGTACATAGTCCATCAGTAAATAACCCACCCAATCTAACTACCTCACCCACATACCTTTTTTATTTACTTTTCTGCTCTTTTGCACACCAGTATCTCTACTTGCACATCATCATCTGCTACATTTTAATTTACCTCGCTACTATAGCATATGTATTGCCTACCTCCTCACGCCATTTGCACACAGTGTATATAGACTTTTCTTTTTTTCTCTATTGTGTTATTGACTGTGCACTTGTTTATTCCATGTGTAACTCTCTGTTGTTTGTGTCACACTGCTTTGCTTTATCTAGGCCAGGTCGCAGTTGTAAATGAGAACTTGTTCTAAACTAGCCTACCTGGTTAAATAAAGGTGAAATAAAAAAAATACAAATATAAATGAAGCTTGCAGTTTAGGACTTGTGAGGCGTCTGTTTCTCAAACTAGACACTCTAATGTACTTGTCCTCTTGCTCAGTTGTGCTTCCCACTACTCTTTCAATTCAGTTTGCGCTGTTCTGTGAAGGGAGTAGTACACAGCGTTGTACCAGATCTTCAGTTTCTTGCAATTTCTCACATGGAATATCTTTCATTTCTCAGAACAAGAATAGACTGACGAGTTTCAGAAGAAAGTTCTTTGTTTCTGGCCATTTTGAGCCTGTAATCGAACCCACAAATGCTGATGCTCCAGATACTCAACTAGTCTAAAGAAGGCCAGTTTTATTGCTTCTTTAATCCAAACCACATTTTTCAGCTGTGCTAACATGATTGAAAAAGGGTTTTCTAATGATCAATTATCCTTTTAAAAGTATATACTTGGATTAGCTAACACAACGTGCCATTGGAACACATGAGTGATGGTTGCTGATAATGGGCCTCTGTACGCCTATGTAGATATTCCATAAAAAACATCTGCCATTTCCAGCTATAATAGTCATTTACAACAATAACAATGACTACACTGTATTTCTGATCAATTTGATGTTATTTTAATGGACAAAATATTAGCTTTTCTTTCAAAAACAAGGACATTTCTTAGTGACCCCAAACTTTTGAATGGTAGTGTATATATATAAAGCACTGTGGCCCTCTGATCACACAGATCTTACTGCTTTAACACTGTGGACCTCTGATCATACAGCTCTTACTGATATATATACCGCACAATGATAGTGTGAGAGTAATAGTTAGCGAGAGAGCAAGCAGAAAGAGCTGAGAGAGAGAGAGACACAAAGCTTTTACTATCTCATCCTGGAATATACAAGGTCTGAGGTCATCTGCCTTTGGCCTAAAAACCAGGAACCCAGATTTCATCAAAGGAAATTATCACCTCAATCCACAAAAGTGGAGACAAATTTGACCCCAATAACTATCGGGGGATATGCAGAGGATAATCCTGTTTAACAGCAGACTTGTACATTTCCTTAGTGAAAACAATGTACTTAGCAAATGCTAAATTGCTAAATTGTCTTTTTGTCAAATTACCGTACTACAGACCACATATTCACCCTGCACACCTTATTCGACTAACAAACATAACGAAAACAAAGCCTTCTCATGGTTTGTTGATTTCAAAAAAGCTTTTGACTCAATTTGGCACGAGGGTCTGCTATACAAATGGATGGAAAGTGGTGTTGGAGGAAAAACATACAACATTATAAAATCCATGTACACAAACAACAAGTTTGCGGTTAAAATTGGTAAAAAAAAACACACACATTACTTTCCACAGGGCCAGGGAGTGAGACAGGGATGCAGCTTAAGCCCCACCCTCTTAAACATACATATCAACGAATTGGCGACGGCCCTAGAACAGTCTGCAGCACCCGGCCTCACCCGCCTAGAATCTGAAGTCAAATGTTTACTGTTTGCTGATGATCTGGTGCTTCTGTCCCCAACCAAAGAGGGCCTACAGCAGCACCTAGATCCTCTGCACAGATTCTGTCAGACCTGGGCCCTGACAGTAAATCTCAGTAAGACAAAAATAACGGTGTTCCAAAAAAGGTCCAGTTGCCAGGACCACGAATACAAATTCCATCTAGACACCATAGCCCTAGAGCACACTAAAAACTATACAGACATTTCACGGTAAGGTCTACACCTGATGTATTCGGCACGTGTGACAAATAAAGTTTTCTTTGATTTGATTGATACTTCGGCCTAAACTTCCACAAAGTTGTGAACGATCTGAGAGACAAGGCAAGAAGGGCCTTCTATGCCATCAAAAGGAACATAAAATTTGACATATCAATTAGGATCTGGCAAAATATGCTTGAATCAGTTATAGAACCCATTGAATCAGTTATAGAACCCATTGCCCTTTATGGCTGTGAGGTCTGGGGTCCGCTCACAAACCAACAATTCATAAAATGGGGCAAACACCAAATTGACATTCTGCATGCAGAATTCTGCAAAACGTTAAACACCAAATAATGTATGCAGAGCAGAATTAGGCCAATACCCACTAATTATCAAAATCCAGAAAATAGCAATTTAGTTCTACAACCACCTAAAAGGAAGCTATTCCCAAACCTTCCATAACAAAGCTATCAAGTACAGAGAGACGAACCTGGAGAAGAGCCCCCTAAGTAAGTTGGTGCTGGGGCTCTGTTCACAAAAACAGACCCCACAGAGCCCCAGGACAGAAACCCAATTAGACCCAAACAAATCATGACAAAAAAATGGATAATTACTTGACACATTGGAAAGAATGTACAAAAAAAACAGAGCAAACTAGAATTATATTTGGCCCTAAACAAAGAGTACACAGTGGCAGAATACCTGACCACTGTGACTGACCAAAAATTAAGGAAATATTTGACTATGTACAGACTCAGTGAGCATGTCCTTGCTATTGAGAAAGACAGACCTGGCTCTCCAGAGAAGACAGGCTATGTGCACACTGCCCACAAAATGAGGTGGAAACTGAGCTGCACTTCCAAACCTCCTGCCAAATGTATGACCATATTAGAGACATATTTCCACCAGATTTCGCAGACCCACAAAGAATTTGAAAACTCCCATATCTATTTGGTGAAATACCACAGTGTGCCATCACAGCAGCAAGATTTATGACCTGTTGCCACAAAAGGAACTTTTGTGAGTGTGATGATTACTGTAATTTTTGTATTGTTTATTTCACTCTTGTTTATTATCCAATGAAGCCCCTTCAATTGAATTGAATTCAAATTGATAGAGACAGCAGAGAAAAACAGAGAAGGAGAATAGAGAGAGAGAGAGAGAGATGGAGAGGGAAATAGATCAAAGAGAGAGAAAGAGGGATAGATAGAAAGCAGAAACCTCGAGCGACAGGTAAGACCAGAGGGGTGAAAAGGCGAGGGAACACTCCTGTGGAATTGTGGGTATTTTTAGACTTGAGCCCTGGGGCGGTGCTGGAGAGCAAACATGTACCTGTGAGTAATAAGAGAAATCCACTTGACATGTCCATCTGTCAAAACCAACATGTCTGCTTTTCTTTCCATCTAACTGGCTAAGACCTTTCTCTCCAGCTCCATCTCTCTTCTTTCCCTCTCTTTCTCCCCCTCGGTTTCTCTGTGTCTCCTCATCTCCTCTTCTTTCACTCTTCTTTCTCTCTCTCTGTCTCACTATATTTCTAGGAGAAAAACTCTGATACCAAATTATCCTCAAAGAATATATCTTGGTGTATACAGTAGCAGTCAAACGTTTGGACACACATACCCATTTAAGGGTTTTTCTTTATTTTCTACATTGTAGAATAATAGTGAAGCCATCAAAACTATGAACTAAAAATATGGAATCATGTATTAACCAAAACATTTTTAAAGTATATTTTATATTTGAGATTCTTCAAAGTAGCCACCCTTTGCCTTGATGACAGCTTTGCACACTCTTGGCATTCTCTCAACCAGCTTCACCTGGAATGCTTTTGAAAAGTCTTGAAGGATTTCCCACATATGCTGAGCACTTGTTTGCTGCTTTTCCTTCACTCTGCGGTCCAACTCATCCCAAACCATCTCAATTGGGTTGAGGTCAGGTGATTGTGGAGGTCAGGTAATCTGATGCAGCACTCCATCACTCTCCATCTTGGTCAAATAGCCCTTACACAGCCTGGAGGTGTGTTGGGTCATTGTCCTGTTGAAAAACAAATGATAGTCCGACTAAGCGCAAACTGACACCAAACTATCCTCAAATAATTTATCTTGGTATATACAGTACTAGTCAAAAGTTTGGACAAACAAATTTTCGAAATTTTCTACATTTTAGAATAATACTGAAGACATCAAAACTATGAAATGACACATATGGAATCATGTAGTAACCAAAAAAGGGTTAAAAAAAATATATTTGAGATTCTTCAGAGTAACCACCCGGTCAAAGTAGCCATCTGTGGAAACGATTAGGCGCAACAACGTCTCAGCTGCAAAATGGTAGGCCCCACAAGCTCACAGAATGGGACTGCTGAGTGCTGAAGCACGTAGCGCATAGAAATAGTCTGTCCTTGGATGCAACACTCACTACTGAGTTCCAAAATGTTTCTGGACGCAACGTCAATAACTGTTTGTCTGGAGCTTCATGAGTGGGTTGAATGAATGGGTTTCCATGGCTGATTAGTCGCACACAAGCTTAAGAGCACCACGCACAATCCCAAGCGTCGGCTGGAGTGGTGTAAAGCTCACCACCATTGGACTCTGGAGCAGTGGAAATGCATTCTCTGGAGTGATGAATCACGATTCACCATCTGGCAGTCCGACAGACAAATCTGGGTTTAGCGATTGCCAGGAGAACGCTACCTGCCACAATGCACAGTGCCAACTGTAAAGTTTGGTGGTGGAGGCGTAATGGTCTGGTGCTGTTTTTCATGGTTCGGGCTAGGCCCTTAGTTCCAGTGAAGGGAAATCTTAACGCTACAGCATACAATGACACTCTAGATGATTCTGTTCTTCCAACTTTGTGGCAACAGTTTGGGGAAGTTCCTTTCCTGTTTCATCATGACAATGCCCCCGTGCACAAAGCGAGGTATATACAGAAATGGTTTGTTGAGATCGGTGTGGAAGAACTTGACTGGCCTGCACAGAGCCCTGACCTCAACCCCATCGAACCCCTTTGGGATGAATTGGAAGCCGACTGCGAGCCAGGTCTAATCGGCCAAAATTAGTGCCTGACCTCACTAATGCTCTTGTGGCTGAATGGAAGTAAGTCCCTGCAGCAATGTTACCACATCTAGTGGAAAGCCTTCTCAGAATAGTGGTGGCTGTTATGGCATCAAAGTGGGGACCAACTCCATATTAATGAGATGTTTGACGAGCAGGTGTCCACATACTTTTGGTCATGTAGTGTATGCGTGTGTGTGTGTGTCTTCCAGGTAGAGCAGGGATATGAGGGGAAATAACAGGCATAATTTATCTGGGGACACTAATGCACAGTGTCAGATTAAAGTAGATGTATCACTTTGTGTGTGTGTGTGTGTGTGTGTGTGTGTGTGTGTGTGTGTGTGTGTGTGTGTGTGTGTGTGTGTGTGTGTGTGTGTGTGTGTGTGTGTGTGTGACTGTGTGTGTGTGTTCCCCTTCCGTCTCATCAGTATTTTGATACAGACATCTTGTACAGGTGAAATAGATGTTGTCATGTCCTCTCCAGAGTCTTGTTAGTGATTGGTTGTGCAATGTTCTCTATCATCTCATTGGCTCTGCTGCGTTTACACATTTCTAGCTCTTTTTCTCTTTCACTACTCTCCCTGAATGGTGGTAAACAATCACACACTCACACAGACACACAGACACACACACACACACACACAATTTCACATGTAAAAAAGTTTATAAATTGATTTGCATTTTAATGAGGTATTGACCCCCTCTCAATCAGAAAGATTTCTGGCTCCCAGGTGTCTTTTATACAGGTAACGAGCTGAGATTAGGAGCACACTCTTAAAGGGAGTGCTCCTAATCTCAGCTTGTTACGTGTATAAAAGACACCTGTCCACAGAAGCAATCAATCAATCAGTTTCCAAACTCTCCACCATGGCCAAGACCAAAGAGCTCTCCAAGGATGTCTGGGACAAGATTGTAGACCTACACAAGGCTGGAATGGGCTACAAGACCATCGCCAAGCAGCTTGGTGAGAAGGTGACAACAGTTGGTGCGATTATTCGGAAATGGAAGAAACACAAAAGAACTGTCAACTGTCTCCCTCGGCCTAGGTATCCATGCAAGATCTCACCTCGTGGAGTTGCAATGATCATGAGAGTGGTGAGGAATCATCCCAGAACTACACGGGGGGATCTTGTCAATGATCTCAAGGCAGCTGGGACCATAATCACCAAGAAAACAATTGGTAACACACTACGCCGTGAAGGACTGAAATCCTGCAGCGCCCGCAAGGTCCCCCTGCTCAAGAAAGCACAAATACATGCCTGTCTGAAGTTTGCCAATGAACATCTGAATGATTCAGAGGGCAACTGGGTGAAAGTGTTGTGGTCAGATGAGACCAAAATGAAGCTCTTTGGCATCAACTCAACTCGCCGTGTTTGGAGGAGGAGGAATGCTGCCTATGACCCTAAGAACACCATCCCCACCGTCAAACATGGAGGTGGAAACATTATGCTTTGGGGGTGTTTTTCTGCTAAGGGGACAGGACAACTTCACCGGGACGATGGACGGGTCCATGTACCGTCAAATCTTGGGTGAGAACCTCCTTCCCTCAGCCAGGGCATTGAAAATGGGTCGTGGATGGGTATTCCAGCATGACAAATACCCAAAACACATGGCCAAGGCAACAAAGGAGTGGCTCAAGAAGAAGCGCATTAAGGTCCTGGAGTGGCCTAGCCAGTCTCCAGACCTTAATCCCAAAGAAAATCTGTGGAGGGAGCTGAAGGTTCGAGTTGCCAAACGTCAGCCTCGAAACCTTAATGACTTGGAGAAGATCTGCAAAGAGGAGTGGGACAAAATCCTTCCTGAGATGTGTGCAAACTACAAGAAACGTCTGACCTCTGTGATTGCCAACAAGGGTTTTGCCACTGAGTACTAAGTCATGTTTTGCAGAGGGGTCAAATACTTATTTCCCTCATTAAAATGCAAATCAATTTATAACATTTTTCTGGATTTTTTTGTTGTTATTCTGTCTCTCACTGTTCAAATAAACCTACCATTAAAATTATAGACTGATAATTTCTTTGTCAGGTGGCAAACGTACAAAATCAGCAGGGGATCAAATACTTTTTTCCCTCTCTGTACACACACACACTCACACACACACACAGGGAAACAAACACACACCCAGAGAATCCTCTTCGTTGAGGACCATATTGAATCATAACGGGACAGAATAGCAGACAGACACAGTGTAACAGTACAGTAGTTCGATCCTGCCAATATCTAACAGCATAGTGCCATGATGTCCATCTGGGTGTTGCTTTAGGTTATACCTTGTCAATAATAACTTTAAGATCAGGAGGACGAGGGGAAGAGGCAAGCCTAGGGAGAGAAGGCCGCAGGATAGACAGAGATGTCTGATTCAGATATACCATTTGACTAGTTCTCTTTTAATGATGCAAATTGGACACAATTCAAAATCGAATTCTCCTCTGTCTGCCAGCCACTCTCTCTTTCTCTCTCTCTCTGCCAGCCACTCTCTCTTTCCCTCTCTGTCTGCCAGCCACTCTCTCTTTCTCTCTCTGTCTGCCAGCCACTCTCTCTTTCTCTCTCTTTCTCTCTCTGTCTGCCAGCCACTATCTTTCTCTTTCTTTCTTTCTCTCTCTGTCTGCTAGCCACTCTCTCTCTCTCTCTCTCTCTCTCTCTCTCTCTCTCTCCTCCATTCCTCTCTCACTCTTTCTTTCTCTCTCTCTCTCTCTCTCTCTCTCTCTCTCTCTCTCTCTCTCTCTCTCTCTCTCTCTCTCTCTCTCTCTCTCTCCCCAATCTCTCTCTCCCCATCACTCTCTCTCTCTCTCTCTCTCTCTCTCTCTCCCCTCCCTCGTCTCTCTCTCTCCCTTTCTCTCCATTCCTGATCTCCGGGGATCCCTGGAGTTCAGATGACATCACAGCAGGTGATATGATTGGCCAGCTGAGCGGCCAATCATATCACTTAGCCCAATCAGACTTCAAGATAAGTGTCTGAGGCCTAACAAACTGACTCACTTACAGAAGACACACTTCTTTGTACACAAATTTGACACTTCTTATTAGTAGCAATTAACTTGTTAACAACACACAGCATAAACCAGGCAGACAGACACTGTGGACTCAATCTTAACCGAACATCCAGACTCAAAGCTTTAGAACAGCATTTAGGCAACATTGAAGTCAGAGGTACTTAAGAATGTACTCCTATGGAAAAGCCAGGCAACTCAGAGAAGAACAAACATTTTCAGACTAAGTACAACATTAAGTTGTAAAACAAATGTTGTGATTTGACGTTCTGCATCACATTACATATTTCTAATATGAACCATTATTCACCTATCTAACTCTCTCAGTCTAATATGAACCATTATTCACCTATCTGACTCTCTCAGTCTAATATGAACCATTATTCACCTATCTGACTCTCTCAGTCTAATATGAACCATTATTCACCTATCTGACTCTCTCAGTCTAATATGAACCATTATTCACCTATCTGACTCTCTCAGTCTAATATGAACCATTATTCACCTATCTGACTCTCTCAGTCTAATATGAACCATTATTCACCTATCTGACTCTCTCAGGTTGTTTCAGGACCGGGCTGTTTTACATTCTTCCTTTAACAAAATGGAGCTATTTATCCTATAAACCTGAGAGGAGGAAGAATCTTCCTCACCATGTAAAACCCCCTGAAGCAGCACTATCTAAATGAGAAGACGACACCTCAATAAAACTGCTCCCATTCTCAACCAGGGACCAATTCGGTGGGTTTGTAGCAGCTGGATGTGTGCCTGTGTGTCTGTGAGTGTGTTTCATTAATAACCACACTGGCTGGCCACACTGTCCTCCAGTCCCCAAGGGGGCGATGTACTATGAAGAGGGGTTCAGCTGAGGCCAACACAACCACACAATGTTGCAATGTATGTGTGTGTGTGTTTGTGTGTGTGTGTCTGTTCTTACTCACCCGCCTCGGGCGACAGGTAAGGCCAGAGGGGTGAAAGGGCGAGGGTACACTCCTGTGGAATTGTGGGTATTTTTAGCCATGAGCCCTGGGGCGGTGCTGGAGAGCAAACATGTACCTGTGAGTAATAAACACACACACACACACACACACACACACACACACACACAGGACCTGTGACAGCTCTAAAGCTCTACAGCTCTAAAACTGCAGCTTTATAACTATTGCATGTTTTTACCACTATGTTTATGACTAACAAGCCATATATGTTTTACCATCTCTATAAAAGATGTAAACATATATTTGATATCTACAGACACATATTTGATATCTACAGACATATATTTGATATCTACAGACATTTACTTGATACCTACAGACATATATTTGACACCTACAGAGATATATGTGATATCTACAGACATATATTTGATATCTACAGACATATATTTGATATCTACAGACATATATTTGATACCTACAGACATATATTTGATACCTACAGACATATATTTGATGTCAAAGGCATGCAGTATGATTGAGACTAGAACATCTCACCAGACAGACATGCCTACTAGGGAATGGGATGAGGATAGGAGGTGGGATGGAGGAGGATAGGAGGAGGGATAGAGGAGGATAGGAGGATAGAAGGAAGGATGGAGGATAGGAGGTGGGATGGAGGAGGATAGGAGGATAGAAGGAAGGATGGAGGATAGGAGGTGGGATGGAGGAGGATAGGAGGAGGGATAGAGGAGGATAGGAGGATAGAAGGAAGGATGGAGGATAGGAGGTGGGATGGAGGAGGATAGGAGGATAGAAGGAAGGATGGAGGATAGGAGGTGGGATGGAGGAGGATAGGAGGATAGAAGGAGAGACGGAGGAGGGAAGGAGGAGGACAGGAGGATAGGAGGAGGAGTGAAAAAATTGTACTGAGGAGACTCAAAAGGAGAGTGAGTAAATGACTCAGTAAATAACTGCCACACACACACACACACACACGCGAGTGCGCGCACACACAAGCACACACACGCACACACACGCACACACACGCACATCATTCTGTGTTACTGTTCTCCTACAGTACCGGCAAAGCTCTGCGTCATCGACCCTCTACACAATGCATCGGTGTCACACCCTCACCCTTCCCCCTGCATCGGTGTCACACCCTCACCCTTCCCCCTGCATCGGTGTCACACCCTCACCCTTCCCCCTGCATTGGTGTCACACCCTCACCCTTCCCCCTGCATCGGTGTCACACCCTCGCCCTTCCCCCTGCATCCTTCCCCCATATTTCACCTCCAAAGAAAACAAAGGTGCTGTCTAAGTTTCAACACACTCTAAAATATTAATCAGCAGTGAAACAGGACAAACTTTTAGTACACATGAAACAGATCCCCACCGGCTTTGTTGTTGCTCCCTCTCTATCCCTTCCTCTCTCTTTCCTCTCTTCCTCTTTCTTGTTCCTCTCTTTATCTCGCTCTTATGAATAATGAAGGCTTAAAGAAGAATCCTGTCGGCAGTAGGATACAGCTCCCCTGTATTGATCAAATAAGACTCGCTAAATAATTAATGAGGCCTTTGTCATGCAAATGAGCAGGTTGACCCCGTGTGTGTGTGTGTGTGTGTGTGTGTGTGTGTGTGTGTGTGTGTGTGTGTGTGTGTGTGTGTGTGTGTGTGTGTGTGTGTGCGTGCATGAGATAGTGTGTGTGTCAGAAAGTGTGTGTGTCTGCAGTAGAAGGTCAGGTAATGATGTATTTTGCTGTGTGTGTTTGGCAGTCTGTGTGTTTCCTTCTATGATTTCTCTTTTGTTAGTGTGTGTGGCTTCACTGAGGGAAATAGAGACAGAGTAACCTAGAGACACACACACACACATTGGTTTAACCTAACCCTAACCCTATCCCTAACACAACCTTTACCCTAACCCTAACCCTAACTCTAACATTAACCCTATCTCCTAACCATAACCCCTAATCATAACCCTAACACTAAACTTAACCCTAACTCCTAACACTAACAATAGCCCTAATTCTAACCATAACCCTAATTTTAACCCTAAACTTAACCCCTAAGCCTAAAATAGCATTTTTTCTTTTGGGGACCGGCAAAATGTCCACACTACCTAAAAGGATGGTACATTTAGATGACGCACACACACATAAACACACACAAGCACTAACATGCACATACACTCTGATTAACAGCTCATTACCCAATCAATGACCGGCTTTGTTCTGAGACCCGTTACGCCCTGTCTGCATCCTCTCTCTCTCTCTCTCTCTCTCTCTCTCTCTCTCTCTCTCTCTCTCTCTCTCTCTCTCTCTCTCTCTCTCTCTCTCTCTCTCTCTGTCTCTCTCTGTCTGCATCCTCTCTCTCTCTCTCTCTCTCTCTCTCGCTCTCTCTGTTTCTTGCTCTGTCTCTCTCTCTCTCTCTTTCTCTTTCTCTACATCCTCTCTAACTTATCTTTCTCTCTCTCTCTCTCTCTCTCTCTCTCTCTGCATGCTGGGTGTTTGGTGCATGCTGGGAATTGTATGAGTGAGTGCGAGTGTTGTGTGGAGTTAGATATCCTGTGTTTTCTTTCTTGTTTCCTTTTCTTGGTGGTTTGCCTTTTTCTTTGCATGATTAAAGTTATAATTTTTTTTATTTTTGTGGTAGAATTAAGTATATTGTATTTCTTGTCTTAATTGCCCTGGTTTTGGCGAGGATGGCGACCCACATGGGGACATCGTCCCTGTCACTTCGGCACGGCTTTAGAAGTGTTACTGAAGCCACTGTCACCGTGGAGGAGTTTCTGGTCGCCATAGGAGAGAAGGTAGGCTTTGAAAATGTTGATTATGCGTCGAGGATGAATAAAGCGGTGGTGTTTTTTTTTAAAGAAGAGCGTCTTGTTGATTGGATGGTTGAGCATGGTGTACTTCTTAACCTCTTGAGGCTAGGGGGCAGTGTTCGGAAGTACGGAGAGTCTGACGTGCCCAAAGTAAACTGCCTGTTACTCAGGCCCAGAATCTAGGATATGCATATAATAGTATTGGATAGAAAACATTCTGAAGTTTCTAAAACTGTTAAAATAATGTCGGTGAGTATAAAAGAACTGATATGGCAAGCGAAAACCCGAGGAAAATCTATCCTGATTCTTTTTTTTTTAGGTAACAGTCTTTCCATTGACTTCCTATAAACAATAGAGGGAATTAGCTCCCAGATTGCAGTTCCTATAGCTTCCACTAGATGTCAACAGTCTTTAGACATGGTTTCAGGCTTGTTTTTTTTTTAAACTAACAAGAAATTGAAGTTCTTCCAAGTGGCTCATGAAAAGGACACTACTGTTTTGTGCGTGTGAATGGGGTGCGCGCTCTTTGTTATTTCTCTTCCCTTTTGAACAGACTATTCTCCGTCTTAAATATTATTGTTAATTTAGATATTTGACAACCTGAGGATTAATTAGAAATATCGTTTGACTTGTTTGGACGAACTTTACATGTACTTTGGGGATTTCTTTGTCTGCATGTTGAATGACTGGATTATAGAACTCCATGGCGCCAACTAAACAGACTTTTTGGGATATAAACAACTGCTCTGCAAAAATGTTCGTCACAAGAGTTTGAAGAAGGATGTAAGGCAACTTGTAAGGGCCCTTCTGATGAGAGAATATAGAGAGAATATAGAGATGGAAAGAGAAGAGAGAGAGAATATAGAGAGGGAAAGAGAAGAGAGAGAGAATATAGAGAGGGAAAGAGAGGGAGAGAGAGAGAATATAGAGATGGAAAGAGAAGAGAGAGAGAATATAGAGATGGAAAGAGAGAGAGAATATAAAGATGGAAAGAGAATAGAGAGAGAATATAGAGGGAAAGAGAAGAGAGAGAGAATATAGATATGGAAAGAGAAGAGAGAGAGAATACAGATATGGAAAGAGAAGAGAGAGAGAATATAGAGACAGAAAAAGAAGAGAGAGAGAATATAGAGAAGGAAAGACAAGCGAGAGAGAATATAGAGAGGGAAAGAGAGAGTAACCTTCTGTTGACAGGTCTTTGAAGCGATCACAGCCTATACCCTTCCTTTATTGACACATAACATAGTGATATGCTTGATTGCTTGGAAACGTCCTAACACTGATTTTGATTGAATGGATACAGCACATTCCAACTGCCGTCTGACGCCTCCACTTGTTTCTCATCTCCATGACGACCATTGCTTCATTCTCTTCTTTATTCCTGTCTTTTTCTCCTCATGCTAGTTAAGGATTACATCAACCAGCTCTCTGTTATTTACTGACCCCTACACTCTCTCTCTCTCTCTCTCTCTCTCTCTCTCTCTCTCTCTCTCTCTCTCTCTCTCTCTCTCTCTCTCTCTCTCTACACACTACAGTACTGTACTCCACAGTCATAACAGATATATATTTTACTAAGAAACAAAGGAAGGAAGAAAGCCTGTACGCTACCCTGTCTCTGTCTCTCTGACCCCTCCTCACGAGAGACCAAACCTCCCCCACACTCTGTAATGGATCAGATGGAGAGTGAGGGAAGAGCGGAGGAGAGGAGAGACCGCCACAGGGAAGAGAGAATGGAGCGAAAGAGAAGAACTGCTTCACTACGGTAATGAGAGACCTGGTGCTGGTGCACTCAGACATCTCTCGCTCTCTGTTTCCCTCCATCCCTCCCATCCTCTGCCAGTCCTCAGAATAAATATTTAGCCTGGTTTGTAAAATAGGGGGAGAGGGCTGTGGGGGGAGTTTGACATTTGCAGAGTCAGTGTTGTGCACACACAGCTCACCTGCTTCAAGGAAACCACCATCGTCCTGGTGCCAAAGAAAAACAAAGACGACATGTCCAAATGATTATCGCCCTGTCGCACTCACCTCGGTCATCATGAGGATGCTTCGAGAGGCTGGTTATGGCCCACATCAAGGCCAGCATGCCAGGCACACTGGACTCACTCCAATTTGCCTACCGCTCCAACAGATCCACGGAAGACGTAATTTCCATCGCTATTCACCCGGCCCTCACACATCTGGTCAAGAGGAACACCTATGTGAGAATGCTGTTCATTGACTACAGCTCAGAATTCAACACTATTGTTCCCTCCAAGGTCATCACTAATCTCAGAGCCCTGGGTCTGGACACCACCATCTGCAACTGAATCCTAGACTTCCTGACGGGCAGACCACCGGGTGTGAGGATTGGCAAAAACACCTAAACCACACTGACTCTCAAAACTTCTTAGGGCTAGGGTCTAGTTTACTGAATTTCTGCCTGACTGACGTGCCCAAAGTAAACTGCCCGTTACTCAGGCCCAGAAGCCAGGATATGCATATATTTGGTAGCATTGGATAGAAAAGAAACTTTGAAGTTTCTAAAACTGTTAAAATAATGTCTGAGACTATAACAGAATTGATATGGCAGAAGAAAAACCAACCAATCCGAAGAAAATCCAACCAGATTCTATATTTTTTTTTAGATCCCAGGCTCTTATAATGGAAACCTATGGGTCCTATGTAATTCCAGCTCATGGCTTCCACTAGATGTCAACAGTGTTTATTCAAGGTTTCAGGCTTGTTTCTTGAAAAACGAACAAGAATTTTGAGTTTTGGTGAGGAGAGAAATGGAACAATATCAGTCCTTACTAATTTTACTTTCCTATTGAACATACTACTTTACGTATGAAATATTATAGTTTATTTACATTTTAGATAGAAACGTTGTTTGACTTGTTTGGACGAAGTTTATCGGTAGCTTTTTGGATGCCTTTGTCTGCATGTTGAACGAGTGGATTACTGAAATCGATGGTGCCAACTAAACTGACTTTTTGGGATATAAAAAATTATTTTATCTAACAAAACGTGGGGTATGTCCTTAGACAATCGCATGGTATGCTTTCGCTGTAAAGCCTATTGTAAATCGGACAACACAGTTAGATTATCAAGAATTTAAGCTTTTAAATGATATAGGATACTTGTATATTCATGAATGATTAATATTACGACTATTTATTTGAATTGCGCGCCCTCCAATTTCACCGGATGTTGTCGCCTAGCCTTAAGAAGTTTTAACACAGGGGCCCATCAGGGGTGTGTCCTCAGTCCTCTGCTGTACTCCCTGTTCACTGCGTGGCTTTTCACAACATCAACTCCATCATCAAGTTTGCTGATGATACCATGGTTAAAGGCCTGATAACCAACAATGACGACTCAGCCTCCAAAAAGAGGTAAGGAGGTAAGTGAACTGGCATTGTGGTGCCAGGACAATTACCTCTACCTCAACGTCAGCAAAACAAAGGAGTTGACTGTTGACTTCAGAGAAGGGAACATGCCCCGATCCACATCAATGGGACTGCAGTAGAGATTCAGCTGTTTTAAGTTCCTCAGCGTCCACATCACAGAGGACTTGACATGGACTAACAACACCACCACTCGTGTCAAGAGGCCACAACAGCGTCTCTACTTCCTAAGATGGCTGAAGACCCCGAGTCCTCTCCAAATACTACCGCTGCACCATCGAGAGCGTCCTGACCGGTTGCATCCGCAAGGCCCCCCAGTGGGTGGTGAAGACAGCCTAGTAGATCACTGGGACTGTGCTCCCACCCAGCCACGAGCTGTTCTTACTTACTGTCAGGCAGACGGTATCGGAGCATGAGGTCTGATGCCAACAGGCTCAGAGACAGTTTCTATCTACAAGCCATCAGACTGCTGAACACTTGAACTGGACTGACCACCTGCTCTGATCCTCCACAACTTGGCAGACATGCACTCACTCACACACAAACCCACACAGACACATACACACACATACACAGACATATACACACACATCACAACTGCAGCTACCAGACTTCTATTATGATTTCTAAATATTGCATGATTGTTTGAATCAGCTGTGCAGTGCTCTCCACAGCTACACTGTCCCACCTCCTTCTCTCATCCCTCTCCACTCCTACAATGTCCTCCCTCCACTCATCCCTCTCTCCACTCATACACTGTCCTACCTCCTTTTCTCATCCCTTTCCACTCTTACACTGTCCTCCCTCCTTGACTTTTAAAAACAATGTGAACCCTATAAGGAAAGCATTTCTTTTGTTGAGGTTACAATGTCAGAACATACACTTTTCTTATAATATTCATAGATTACTTATATAACTGATATATCTTGCCTCCAATACGTCATACCATTTACACAGTATGTAGGAAGAGCACCACAATCATGTTTTTAACTGTGTATGTCATTGTGTATGTCAATGTGTATGTCAATGTGTATGTCAACGTGTATGTCAACGTGTATGTCAACGTGTATGCCATTGTGTATGTCAACGTGTATGTCAACGTGTATGTCATTGTGTATGCCATTGTGTATGTCATTGTGTATGCCATTGTGTATGTCATTGTGTATGCCATTGTGTATGTCATTGTGTATGTCATTGTGAATGTCATTGTGTATACCGTTGTGTATGCCATTGTGTATGTCAACGTATATGTCATTGTGTATGTCATTGTGTATGTCATTGTGTATGCCATTGTGTATGTCATTCAAATCAAATCAAATCTAATTGTATTGGTCACATACACATGGTGTAGCGAAATGCTTATGCTTCTAGATCCGACAGTGCAGAAGTATCTAAATGGCAATATCTAACAATTCCACAACAAAACCTAATATCTAACAAATTCCACAACAAAACCTAACACACACAATCTAGTAAAGGAATGGGACAATAATATATAAGTATAAAATACACGGATGAGCAGTGACAGAGCGGCAAAGATTTATTTTTATACCTTTATTTAACTAGGCAAGTCAGTTAAGAACTAATTCTTATTTGCAATTATGACAGATTTGTACCTTGTCAGCTCGGGAATTCGATCTTGCAACCTTTCAGTTACTAGTCCAACATTCTAACCACTAGGCTACCTGCCGTGTGTAAGATACAATAGATAGTAAAGAATCAATAGTGAAGGATACAGTATACAGTATATACATATGAGATGAGTAATGCGAGATATGTAAGCATTCTTAAAGTGGCATTATTAAAGTGACTAGTGTTCCATTTATTAAAGTGGCCAATGATATCAAGTCTGTAGGTAGGCAGCCGCCTCTCTCTGCTAGTGGTGATTTTTTTACAATCTGGTGGCCTTGAGATAGAAGCTGTTTTTCAATCTCTCTGTCCCAGCTCTGATGCACCTGTACTGATCACCCTCTGGAGAGCCTTGTGGTTGAGGGAGGTGCAGCTGCCATACCTTGCTGAAATACAGCCCGATGGGATGCTCTCAATTGTGCATCTGTAGAAGTTTGTCAGGGTTTTGGGTGACAAGCCACATTTCTTCAGCCTCCCGAGGTTGCGCCTTCTTCACCACACTGTCTGTGTGAGTGGACAATTTCAGTTTGTCTGTGTTGTGTACGCCGAGGAACTTAACACTTTCCACCTTTTCCACTGCTGTCACTTCGATGTGGATAGGGGGGTGCTCCCTCTGCTGTTTCCTAAAGTCTACGATCATCTCCTTTGTTTTGTTGACATTGGGTGAGAGGTTGCTTTCCTGACACCACACTCCAAGTGCCCTCACCTCCTCCCTGTAGGCTGTCTCGTCGTTGTTGGTAACCAAGCCCACTACTGTTGTGTCATCTGTAAACTTGACGATTGAGTTGGAGGCGTGCGTGGCCACGCAGTCGTGGGTGAACAGGTAATACAGGAGGGAGCTGAGCACACACCCTTGTGGGGCCACAGTGTTGAGTGTCAGCAAAGTGGAGATGTTGTTTCCTACCTTCACCACCTGGGGGCGGCCAGAAAGGCCAGGACCCAATTGCACAGGGCGGGGTTGAGACCCAGCTTGATGATGAGTTTGGAGGGTACTATAGTGTTGAATTATAAGCTGTAGTCAATGAACAGCATTCTTACAAAGGTATTCCTTTTGTCCAGATGGATTAAGGCAGTGTGCAGTGTGATGGCGATTACGTCGTCTGTGGACCTGTTGCGGCGCTATGCAAACTGAAGTGGGTCTAGGGTGACAGGTAAGGTGGAGGTGATATGATCCTTGACTAGTCTCTCAAAGCACTTCATGATGACCGAAGTGAGTGCTACGGGGCGGTGGTCATTTAGTTCAGTTATCTTTGCCTTCAGCCTTGCGAGGGTTAACACGTTTAAATGTTTTACTCACGTCAGCCACCGAGAAGGAGGGGTGGGGGCGCAGTCCTTGTTAGTGGGCCGCGATGGTGGCACTGTATTATCCTCAAAGTTAAGTTTGTCTGGAAGCATGACATCGGGTGTCTGTGACGTGGCTGGATTTATAATTGTAGTCTGTGATTTCCTGTAGACCTTGCCACATACGTCTCGTGTCTGAGCAGTTGAATTGCGACTCCACCTTGTCCCTGTACAGGCATTTTGCTTGTTTGATTGCCTTCAGGAGGGAATAGCTACACTGTTTGTATTCAGACATATTCCCAGACCTCTTTCCATGGTTAAATGCGGTGGATCGCGCTTTCAGTTTTGCGCGATTGCCGCCATCCATCCACGGTGTCTGGCTAGGGTAGGTGTTAATAGTCACAGTGAGTACAACATTTCTAATGCACTTCTTTATAAACACACTCACCGAGATAGGCTATAGGTCAATGTTTTTTTCTGAGGCTGACCGGAACAGTCCGCATCATCAAAACAATCTTGAAGCGTGGCTTCCGATTGGCCCGGACCAACGTTGAACGGTTCTCGTCACTGGTACATCCTGTTTGAGTTTCTGCCTAAAAGACGGAAGGAGCAAGATGGCTGAACCAATTCCGACAACATATCCAGAGAGGGCCATGTTTCCGTGAAACAGAGAATGCTACAATCTCTGATGTCTCTCTGGAAGACAACCTTTGCTTGAATTTCGTCTACCTTGTTGTCAAGAGACTGGACATTGGCTAGTAGTATACTCGTGAGCGGTATGCAATGTGCACGTCTACAGAGCCTGGCCAGGTGACGGCTTCGTCTGTCCCTTCTGCAGCTTCAATGTTTTGGATCGCCTACTGGAATTAGATCCATTGTTCTGGGTGGTGGGTCCGAACAGAGAATACACTTCGGGAAAGTCCAATTCCTGGTTGTAAAGTTAGTAAGTTGACGTTGCTCTTATATCCAATAGTTCTTCCCGGCTGTATGTAATAAGACTTAAGATTTCCCGGGGTAACAATGTGAGAAAAAATACAGTTGAAGTGGGAAGTTTACATACACCTTAGCCAAATACATTTAAACTCAGTTTTTCACAATTCCTGACATTTAATCCTAGTAAAATGTCAGGAATGTCTTAGGTCAGTTAGGATCAACACTTTATTTTAAGAATGTGAAATGTCAGAATAATAGTAGAGAGAATTATTTATTTCAGCTTTTATTTCTTTCATCACATTCCTAGTGGGTCAGATGTTTACATACACTCATTTAGTATTTGGTAGCATTGCCTTTAAATTGTTTAACTTGGGTGAAAAGTTTTGAGTAGCCTTCCACAAGCTTCCCACAATAAGGGGGAATATGGGCCCATTCCACCTGACAGTGCTGGTGTAACTGAGTCAGGACTGTAGGCCTCCTTGCTCGCACACGCTTTTTCAATTCTTCCCACAAATATTCTATAGGATTGAGGTCAGGGCTTTGTGATGGCCACTCCAATACCTTGACTTTGTTGTCCTTAAGCCATTTTGCCACAAAATGGAAGTATGCTTGGGGTCATTGTCCATTTGGAAGGCCCATTTGCGACCAAGCTTAAACTTCCTGACTGATGTCCTGAGATGTTGCTTCAATATATCCACATAATATCCCCCCCTCATGATGCCATCTATTTTGTGAAAGGCACCATACCCTCCTGCAGCAAAGCACCCCCACAACATGATGCTGCCGCCCCCGTGCTTCACAGTTGGGATGGTGTTCTTCGGGCTTGCAAGCCTCCCCCTTTTTCCTCTAAACATAACGATGGTCACTATGGCCAAACAGTTCTATTTTTGTTTCATCAGACCAGTGGACATTTCTCCAAAAAAGAACGATCTTTGTCCCCATGTGCAGTTGGAAACCGTAGTATGGCTTTTTTTATGGTGGTTTTGGATCAGTGGCTTCTTCCTTGGTGAGCGGCCTTTCAGGTTATGTCGATGTAGGATTCGTTTTACTGTGGATATAGACTCTTTTGTACCTGTTTCCTCCAGCATCTTCACAAGGTCCTTGCTGTTGTTCTGGGTTTGATTTGAACTTTTTGTACCAACGTACGTTCATCTCTGGGAGACAGAACACGTCTCCTTCCTGAGTTGTATGACGGCTGCGTGGTCGCATGGTGTTTATACTTGCGTACTACTGTTTGTACAGATGAACGTGGTACCTTCACCGTTTGGAAATTGCTCCCAAGGATGAACCAGACTTGTTGAGGTCTATAATTATTTTGGCTGATTTCTTTTGATTTTCCTGTGATGTCAAGCAAAGAGGCACTGAGTTTGAAGGTAGGCCTTTAAATACATCCACAGGTACACCTGCAATTGACTCAAATTATGTCAATTAACCTATCAGAAGATTCTAAAGCCATGACATCATTTTCTGGAATTTTCCAAGCTGTTTAAAGGCACAGTCAACTTAGTGTATGTAAACTTCTGACCCGTTGGAATTGTGATACAGTGAATTATAACTGAAATAATCTGTCTGTAAACAATTGTTGGAAAAATTACTTGTGTCATGCACAAAGTAGATGTCCTAACCGACTTGCCAAAACTATAGTTTGTTAACAACAAATTTCTGGAGTGGTTGAAAAACAAGTTTTAATGACTCCAACCTAAGTGTATGTAAACTTCCGACTTCAACTGTACATAAAAAAATAAAATACTGCAAAGTTTCCTAAGAACTCGAAGTGAGGCGACCATCTCTGTCGGCGCCATGCTATAATATTAGAGCATCAATTAGAACATCAATGTTCTCCAGCCTTCTATCCAATTAGAACATCAATGTTCTCCAGTCTTCTATCCAATTAAAACATCAATGTTCTCCAGTCTTTTATCCAATTAGAACATAAATGTTCTCCAGTCTTCTATCCAATTAGAACATCAATGTTCTTCAGTCTTCTATCCAATTAGAGCATCAATGTTCTCCAGCATTTGATCTCCTGATCTGCTGCTTCACAGCAACACCCACAGGACACAGGCATCCCATTCCCATCACCACAGCCATGGAGATGGACACTCACTAGGCCGACCATAAAAACCCAAACATGCACACACACGTGCTCCAATCACTCAATCTCATAATACACAAGCACATGCACGAAGAACGCACACAAACACACGCACATTTACACACATTTACAAAGACACACACTGCTCTAAGCACACATTTTAACACACACACGCACACACACCCCCCCGGCCATACTACAGAAGCCAATCCAGGAAATGGCCCTCCTCCCCCCTCCCCACTCTCCAAGTGCTGCCTCTCTCTCCCCCAGGACTAGAAAACTATATGAACACAAATTATTTGTTTGTAAAGGCAGAATGTGGAGAGAGTAAACACACAATGTGCTTCAGCCTAACCCAGTGTGTCAGCTGAGCTCTGAGCTCTGAGTCTGCAGGCTCCTAGCTAGAGACAGTCACACCATACAAATAGCAGGCCCAGGGGCCACAGCACTGCTCCACCACAGCTACCACACAAAGATGAAGAATATCTTCAATACACCGAGAGAGAGAGAGAGAGAGAGAGAGAGAGAGAGAGAGAGAGAGAGAGAGAGAGAGAGAGAGAGAGATATGTTCTGGAACAGCAAAGAAGGCGAGCCGGAGATGGTTGGAGATTTAAAAAAAGAGAGATTGTAACAAAGAAAGAAAATACAGATACGACAGAGAAATAAAACCAAGAAAGGAAAATAGCCGGCAGAGAGTAAACAGAGCAAGTGAGTTAGTGAAAGAGAGATAAATGTAGAAAAGAGAAAAGGAAGGAGAATGAAACAAAGATTAGAAGAAAAGAGGAAGGAAGAGAAAGAGGAAGGAAGAGTGAGAGTGTAAGGGGTGCGTACTGGTGATAGAGAAGTCAGGCGCAGGAGAGCAGAACTCTGTTTTCGCAACAGAGTAGTTTAATAATAAAACCTACCGGAAAACATAACAAATATAATAAATGGGTAACATAACCCGTAGCATACCATAAACGTGCACAACACAAACAATTCCGGACAAGGACATGTGGGAAACAGAGGGTTAAATACACAACATGTAATGAATGGAATTGAAACCAGGTGTGTGGGAAAACAAGACAAAACAAATGGAAAATGAAAAATGGATCGATGATGGCTAGAAGACCGGCGACGCCGACCGCCGCCCGAACAAGGAGAGGCACCAACTTCGGCGGAAGTCATGACAGTACCCCCCCCTTGACGCGCGGCTCCAGCAGTGCGCCAACGCCTGCTTCCGGGACGACCCGGAGGGCGAGGTGCAGTGCGATCCAGACGAAGATGGTGGAACTCCTGCAGCATTGACGGGTCCAAAATGTCCTCGACCGGAACCCAGCACCTCTCCTCCGGACCGCACCCCTCCCACTCCATGAGATACTGAATTCCCCTCGCCCGACGCCTCGAATCCAGTATGGAGCGAACCGAGAACGCCGGGGCCCCCTCGATGTCCAGAGGGGGCGGAGGAACCTCCCGCAACTCAGACTCCTGGAGCGGGCCAGCCACCACCGGCCTGAGGAGAGACACATGGAACGAGGGGTTAATACAGTAATCAGGGGGAAGCTGTAACCTATAACAAACCTTGTTCACTCTCCTCAGGACTTTAAATGGCCCTACAAACCGCGGACCTGCTTCCAGCAGGGCAGGCGGAGGGGCAGGTTTCGGGTCAAGAGCCAGACCCGGTCCCCCGGTGCAAACACCGGGGCCTCACTGCGGTGACGGTCTACGTTCTCCATTTGGGGCATCAGGGCCCTCTGAAGGTGAACACGGGTAGCTTCCCATGTCTCCTCCGCATGCCTGAACCAGTCGTCCACCGCAAGAGCCTCAGTCTGACTCTGATGCCAAGGCGCCAGAACTGTCTGGTACCCCAGTACACACTGAAAGGGAGAGAGGTTAGTGGAGGAGTGGTGAAACGAGTTATGTGCCATCTCGGCCCATGGCTCGAACGCCGCCCACTCCCCCGGCCGGTCACGGCTATAAGACCGCAAAAACCTGCCCTCATCCTGGAATACTCTTTCCACCTGCCCATTACTCTCGGGGTGAAATCCCGGAGTAATGCTGATCGAGACCCCCAGACGTTCCATGAACGCCTTCCACACCCTAGACGTAAACTGGGGACCTCGATCAGACACTATATCCTCAGGCACCCCGTAGTGCCGGAAGACGTCCGTAAACAAGGCCTCCACAGTCTGTAGGGAGACTGGGCAGAGGGAGGAGACGGCATGGCTTAGAGAACCGATCCACAACGACCAGAATAGCGGTGTTACCCTGTGAGGGAAGGAGATCGGTCAGAAAGTCCACCGACAGGTGTGACCAAGGCCCTTGTGGAACAGGTAAGGGGTGTAATTTCCCTCTGGGCAGGTGCCTAGGAGCCTTACACTGGGCGCACACCGAGCAGGAGGAAACATAAAGTCATTAGGCCACCAGTACCCCTCGCTCAAACAGCGCACTGTCTGACCAATCCCAGGATGACCAGAGGAGGGTGATGTGTGGGCCCAATAGATCAACCGGTCACGGACAACAGACGGGACGTACAGACGCCCAGCGGGACACTGGACAGGAGCGGGCTCTGCACGTAACGCCTGCTCAATGTCCGCATCCAACTCCCACACTACCGGCGCCACCAGGCAGGAGGCTGGGAGTATGGGAGTGGGATCCATGGGCCGCTCCTCTGTGTCATACAGCCGGGACAATGCGTCTGCCTTCACGTTCTGGGAGGCTGGTCTGTAGGAAAGGGTAAACACAAAACGGGTGAAAAACATGGACCACCTTGCCTGGCGAGGGTTCAGCCTCCTCGCTGCCCAGATGTACTCCAGATTGTGGTGGTCAGTCCAGATGAGAAAAGGGTGTTGAGCCCCTCAAGCCAAAGTCTCCACGCCTTCAGAGCCTTTACGACAGCCAACAGCTCCCGGTCCCCCACGTCATAGTTTCGCACCGCCGGGCTGAGCTTCTTCGAGAAGAAGGCACAGGTGCGGAGCTTCTGTGGCGTACCCGAACGCTGAGAGAGCACGGCTACCAACCCAGCCTCGGATGCATCCACCTCCACTATCAACGCCAAAGAGGGATCCGGATGGGCCAGCACAGGAGCCGAGGTAAATAGAGCCATCAGGTGACCAAAAGCCCTGTCCGCCTCAGCCGACCACTGCAAACTCACCAGACCCCCCTTCAGAAGTGATGTAACGGGAGCCGCTACCTGACCAAAACCCCGGATAAACCTCCGGAAGTAATTGGCAAACCCAAGAAACCGCTGCACCTCCTTTACTGTGGTGGGAGTCGGCCAATTACGCACGACTACAATGCGGTCACTCTCCATCTCCATCCCCGAGGCATACAGGTCATGCTCCAATAACCGTCCAAGCACCCTGCGCACCAGGGACACATGCTCTGCGCGTGTAGCGGAGTATATCAGAATGTCATCAATATACACCACTAAACCATGCCCGTACAGGTCACTGAAAATCTCTTCTACAAAGGCATGGAAGACTGATGGAGCATTCATCAATCCATACGGCATGACGAGGTACTCATAATGACCTGAGGTGGTACTGAATGCCGTCTTCCACTCGTCTCCCTCCCGGATACGCACCAGGTTGTAAGCGCTCCTGAGATCTAATTTGGTGAAGAAACGCGCCCCGTGCATTGCGATTAGAGGTAGCGGGTAACTGTACTTCACCGTAATCTGATTAGACCTCTATAATCAATACACGGGCACAGACCTCCATCCTTCTTCTTCACAAAAAAGACGCAGGGATTCGGAGACATATGTTTCCATAGCCACCGTCTCCGCTTGTGACAGAGGATACACGTGACTCCTGGGAAGTGTGGCATCTACCAGGAGATGTATCACACCATCCCCCTGTCGATGGGGTGGTAATTGAGTCGCCTTCTTCTTACAGAAGGCGAGAGCCAAATCGGCATATTCAGGGGGAATGCGCACGGTGGAGACCTGGTCTGAACTTTCCACCGTGGTAGCAACAACGGAAACCCCTAAACACCTCCCCGAGCACTCTCGCGACCACCCCGTGAGAGCCCTCCGTTGCCAAGAAACAGTGGGGTCATGACAAGCTAAACAGGGTAGACCTAGAACCACGGGAAACGCAGGAGAATCAATAAGGAAGAGACTAATTCTCTCCTCGTGACCCCCCTGCGTCACTATGCCCAGAGGAACGGTAACCTCCCTAATAAACCCTGACCCTAATGGTCGACTATCTAAGGCGTGAACGGGGAGAAAGGCACATCCACGGGAATAATATTTAATAATAATATATTTTTTTCTGTTTCAAGATGGCGTAGCAGAGACGATATCTGCCCAAGGGGGTTATTCAACAGGCCCTCCGTCGCGACGTCACCTGAACGCCCATCAGATAACTGCGGCCTGCTAACGTTTGCTGTCTAGAGCATATCGGTTGTTAGCTAAACAGGTCCATCGGACAATTTCTTGGGCCACTACTACCTATTTTGCCAATTGGAATGGTTCCCTTCACCACACGGAATCCCACTAACCCATCACGACTGGTCTACCGATGGAAACGCACGAGGAGGATATAAACAGACTTCCTCTGTCTTTGTTAGCCGGCCTGCTAGCCTGTGCTAGCTTGCTATCCCCGGCTAGCTGTCTGAATCGCCCTGTCCACAACCAGCCTCACTACTCACTGGACCCTTATGATAACTCGGCTAAGCTTGCCTCTCCTCAATGTCAACATGCCTTGTCCATTGCTGTTCTGGTTAGTGTTTATTGTCTTATTTCACTGTAGAGCCTCTAGCCCTGCTCAATATACCTTATCCAACCCTTCAGTTCCACCACCCACACGTGATGATATCAATATCTCTTTCATCACCACTCAATGCCTAGGTATACCTCCACTGTATTCACGTCCTACCATACCTTTGTCTGTACATTATGTCTTTAACTACTTAGGGAGCTAGCGCCCCACTCCCGACATTACCCGGTGAAATGTAAGGCGCCAAATTCAAAATCCCAAAGTTGAATTATTAAACATTCATCAATATACAAGTGTTGCATAGTCATCAAAAGCTCTGATTATTGGCAATATCACAGCGTTTTCAGATTTCAAAAAGGCTTTACGACGAAAGCACAACATTTGATTGTTTGAGGATAGCCCCTCTGATATTTTATGCATTAGCATAAATCCATAACCAAAGCGGGTCTCATAAAACGCATAAAATCGCTAATATAAAATCGCTTACCTTTGATGATCTTCTGCTGAGGATAGTCCGAAGTGTCCAAGCAAGACAATTCATGCTTCTTTTGTTAGAAAAAGTCATTGTTTATGTCCATAAATCTCCGCTTGGTTGGCGCGTTATGTTCATAAAATACACCGTCCACCCGCCCATTGAACCGTGAAGAGAACGCGTTCAACCTATACCTATACACTTGTCCAAGAACAATCAAACATCGTTGATAATGTATCCTTAGGAACACTTTTATGTATATTTACTATAATATTTCAACCAGATTATAAACTGGACAATAGGAAAGGAAAAAACCACAGTGCGAGCGAGTCCGTGAACGCGCCTCCTCTTGTGTTTACATCCGGTGACTAGTTAGAAATTCTTCTTCTATTACCATCCAGAGCAACCTAACATCACCAAACACTGTCTAAAGACTGTTGACATCCAGTGGAAGCAATAGGTACTGCAATCTTACTCCCATATATGGCTGTTTTCAATAGGAAGGGTTTCAAAATGAGGCAATGTGTCAAAAACACTTTTTCCAGGACAGAAATTCCTCGGGTTTTCACCTGCTATATCAGTTCTGTTATACTCACAGACAATATTGTAACTGTTTTAGAAACTTCAGAGTGTTTCCTATCCAATAGTACTAATTGGATAGTGTGCATATCCTAGTTTCTGGGCCTGAGTGGCAGGTCTTTTACTTTGGGAATGCCAGACTGTCCAAAACCGACACCTCAGCTGCCGCTCCCTAAGAAGTTAATCTATTTTATCGCCCCCTGAAACCTGTTATTTTTACTCTCTGTTCAGGACGTCCTAGACAACCAGTCATTATGGCCTTTAGCCATACCCTTATCCTACTCCTCCTCTGTTCCTCTGGTGATATAGAGGTTAATCCAGGCCCTGCAGTGCCTAGCTCCACTCCTATTCCCCAGGCACTATCATTTGTTGACTTCTGCAACCGTAAAAGCCTTGGTTTCATGCATGTTAACATTAGAAGCATCCTCCCTAAGTTTGTTTTATTCACTGCTTTAGGACACTCTGCCAACCCGGATGTCCTAGGCGTGTCTGAATCCTGGCTTACGAAGACCACCAAAAACGCTGAAATCTCCACCCCTAATTACAACATTTTCAGACAAGATAGAACGGCCAAAGGGGGCGGTGTTGCAATCTACTGCAGAGATAGCCTGCAGAGTTCTGTCTTACTATCCAGGTCTGTACCCAAACAATTTTAACTTTTACTTTTAAAAATCCACCTTTCTAGAAACAAGTCTCTCACTGTTGCCGCTTGCTATAGACCACCCTCTGCCCCCAGCTGTGCTCTGGACACCATATGTGAACTGATTGCCCCCCATCTATCTTCAGAGTTGGTGCTGCTAGGTGACCTAAACTGGGACATGCTTAACACCCCGGCCATCCTACAATCTAAGCTTGATGCCCTAAACCTCACACAAATCATCATTGAACCTACTAGGTACAACCCCAAAGCCGTAAACACGGGCACCCTCATAGATGTCATCCTAACTAACTTGCCCTCCAAATACACCCCTGCTGTTTTCAACCAAGATCTCAGCGATCACTGCCTCATTGCCTGCATTTGTAATGGGTTTGCGGTCAAACGACCTCCTCTCATTACTGTCAAACGTTCCCTAAAACACTTCAGCGAGCGGGCCTTTCTAATCAACCTGGTCCGGGTATCCTGGAAGGATATTGACCTCATCCCGTCAGTAGAGGATGCCTGGTTATTCTTTAAAAGTGCCTTCCTCACCACCTTAAATAAGCATGCCCCATTCAAGAAATTTAGAACCAGGAACAGATATAGCCCTTGGTTCTCTCCAGACCTGACTGCCCTCGACCAGCACAAAAACATCCTGTGGCGTTCTGCATTAGCATCGCACAGCCCCCGTGATATGCAACTTTTCAGGGAAGTCGGGAACCAATATACACTGGCAGTTAGGAAAGCCAAGGCTAGCTTTTTTCAAGCAGAAATGTGCTACCTGTAACACAAACTCAAAAAAGTTCTGGGACAATGTAAAGTCCATGGAGAATAAGAGCACCTCCTCCCAGCTGCCCACTGCACTGAGGATAGGAAACGCTGTCACCACCGATAAACCCACAATAACTGAGAATTTCAATAAGCATTTTTCTATGGCTGGCCATGCATTCCAACTGGCTACCCCTACTCCGGTCAACAGCCTTGCACCCCCCTCAGTAACTCGCCCAAGCCTCCCCCATTTCTCCTTCTCCCAAATCCAGTTAGCTGATGTTCTGAAAGAGCTGCAAAATCTGGACCCCTACAAATCAGCCGGGCTAGACAATCTGGACCCTTCCTTTCTAAAATTATCTGCCGAAATTGTTGCAACCCCTATTACTAGCCTGTTCAACCTCTCTTTCGAGATTCCCAAAGACTGGAAAGAAGCTGTGGTCATCCCACTCATCAAAGGGGGAGACACTCTTGACCCAAACTGCTACAGACCTATATCTATCCTACCCGGCCTTTCCAAGGTCTTTGAAAGCCAAGTCAACAAACAGATTACCGACCATTTCGAATCCCACCGTACCTTCTCCGCTATACAATCTGGTTTCAGAGCTGGTCATGAGTGCACCTCAGCCACGCTCAAGGTCCTAAACGACATCATAACCGCCATCGATAAGAGACATTACTGTGCAGCCGTATTCATTGATCTGGCCAAGGCTTTCGACTCTGTCAAACACCACATCCTTATCGGCAGACTCGACAGCCTTGGTTTCTCAAATGATTGCCTCGCATGGCTTACCAACTACTTCTCCGATAGAGTTCAGTGTGTCAAATCGGAGGGCCTGTTGTCCGGGCCTCTGGCAGTCTATGGGGGTGCCACAGGGTTCAATTCTTGGGCGGACTCTCTTCTCTGTATACATCTATGATGTCGCTCTTGCTGCTGGTGAGTCTCTGAGCCACCTCTACGCAGACGACACTGTATACTTCTGGCCCCTCTTTGGACACTGTGTTAACTACCCTCCAGACGAGCTTCAATGCCATACAACTCTCCTTCCGTGGCCTCCAACTGCTCTTAAATGCAAGTAAAACTAAATGCATGCTCTTCAACCGATCGCTGCCCGCACTTGCCCGCCCGTCCAGCATCACTACTCTGGACGGTTCTGTCTTAGATTATGTGGACAACTACAAATATCATAGACTGTAAACTCTCCATCCAGACTCAAATCAAACATCTCCAATCCCAAATTAAATCTAGAATTGCCCTCCTATTTCGCAACAAAGCATCCTTCACTCATGCTGCCAAACATACCCTCGTAAAACTGACCATCCTACCGATCCTCAACTTCGGTGATGTCATTTACAAAATAGCCTCCAATACTCTACTCAACAAATTGGATGCAGTCTATCACAGTGCCATCCGTTTTGTCACCAAAGCCCTATATGCCACCCACCACTGCGACCTATACGCTCTCGTTGGCTGGCCCTCGCTTTACACTCATCACCATACCCACTGACTCCAGGTCATCTACAACTCCCTGCTAGGTAAAGCCCCGCCGTATCTCAGCTCGCTGGTCACCATAGCAGCACCAACCCGTAGCACGCGCTCCAGCAGGTATATCTCACTGGTCACCCCCAAAGCCAATTCCTCCTTTGGCCGACTCTCCTTCCAGTTCTCTGCTGCCAGTGACTGGAACGAACTACAAAAATCTCTGAAACTGGAGACACTTATCTCCCTCACCAGCTTTAAGCACCAGCTGTCAGAGCAGTTCACATACCCCTGCACCTGTATATAGCCCATCTGTAAATAGCCCAACCAACTACCTCATCCCCTACTGTATTTATTTATTAATCTTGTTCCTTTGCACCCCAGTATTTCTACATTGCACATTCATCTACTGTACATCTACCATTCCAGTGTTTAAATGCTATATTGTAATTACTTTGCCACCATGGCCTATTTATTGCCTTACTTTCCTTATCTTACCTCATTTGCACTCTTTGTATATAGATTTGTTTTTTCTACTGTATTATTGACTGTATGTTTGTTTTACTCCATGTGTGAGGGAGTGCGGAGTGATGGAACCAACAGACCCCGATCTGAACGTCCGCGGGTAGCCAGCAGGTTATCCAGCCGGATGGACAGGTCCACCAACTGGTCAAAGGTAAGGGTGGTGTGTCTGCATGCCAACTCCCGACGGACGTCCTCGCACAGACTGCAGCGATAATGGTCTATCAGGGCCCTTTCATTCCATCCCGCGCCTGCAGCCAGGGTCCGAAACTCCAGGGCAAACTCCTGGGCGCTCCTCGTCTCCTGCCTTAGATGGAAAAGGCGTTCACCCGCCGCTCTACCCTCGGGCGGGTGGTCGAAGACTGCCCGGAAACAGCGGGTGAACTACTCAAACCGGTCCAACGCTGCATCTCCCTCTCCCTCTCTCCACACGGCGTTGGGCCACTCCAGGGCTTTCCCGGTGAGGCACGAGACAAGGGCGGACACCCTCTCACGGCCCGAAGGAGCCGGGTGGACAATTGTCAGGTACAAATCCAGTTGTAATATGAACCCCTGGTAGTTCGCAGCACTCCCATCATAATCATGGGGAAGGGAGAGACAAATCCCGCTGGAACCAGGAGAAGGAGGGGCAAGTGGTGGAGACCCCGGTTGTGCTGTTGGAGGCGCTGGTAGAACTCCCTGTCTCTCCCAGCGGTCAATGGTGGTGCCTAGATGGTGGAGCATTGCTGCGTGCTCCCGAACATGCTCCTCCACCCCTATTCCCGGGGTACCAGCTCTTGCTGACTCCATATGTTTTGGTCCGGAAAGGGGTGCGTACTGGCGATAGAGAAGTCAGGCGCAGGAGAGCAGAACTCTGTTTTCGCAATGGAGTAGTTTAATAATAAAACCAACCGGAAAACAGAACAAATATAATAAATGGGTAACATAACCCGTAGCATACCATAAATGTGCACAACACTTACACACAAACAATTCCAGACAAGGAATTTGGTTAAATACACAGAGGGTTAAATACACAACATGTAATGAATGGAATTGAAACCAGGTGTGTGGGAAGACAAGACAAAACAAATGGAAAATGAAAAATGGATCGATGATGGCTAGAAGACCAGTGACGCCGAGCGACACCCTAACAAGGAGAGGCACCAACTTTGGCTGAAGTCATGACAGAGAGAAAGGAAGAGAAAGAGGAAGGAAGAGAGAGATGAAGGAAGAGAAAGAGGAAGGAAGAGAGAAAGGAAGGAAGGAAGGAAGGAAGGAAGGAAGGAAGGAAGGAAGGAAGGAAGGAAGTAAGGAAGGAAGGAAGGAAGGAAGGAAGGAAGGAGAAAGGAAGAGAGACAGGAAGGAAGAGAGAGAGTGAGAAAAGAAGAGAGAGAGGAAGGAAGAGAGAGAGGAAGGAAGAGAGAGAGGAAGGAAGAGAGAGAGAGAGAGAGAGAGAGAGAGAGAGAGAGAGAGAGAGAGAGAGAGAGAGAGAGAGAGAGAAAGAGAGAGAAAGAAAGGAAGAGGAAGGAAGAGTGAGAGAAAGGAAGAGAGAGAGGAAGGAAGATAGAGAGGAAGGAAGAGAGAGAGGAAGGAAGATAGAGAGGAAGGAAGAGAGAGAGGAAGGAAGAGAGAAAGAGGAGGATGTGGTGTATGAAAGAATAGTTATGTGAATATATAATTAGGGTGTATGTTGGGAGGAAGTGTGTGTTTGTGTGTGTGTGTGTTTGAGTGATGAGGGGGATATGGTATGTTAAGCAGAGGAGTGGATGGGTATTTGCTGTTCCTTATTGCCTATATATGATAGACGTTTTAGAGCTAATTTCATGTCAATAATACACATTTTGCCATGAGGCTGAGAGAACATTTCTTTTTTTTTTTTTACATTTGCGGGGGCTGTGGGGGTGTGTTATACGCCAGTGTTCTCTCCTCATCTCCTGTTCGCGTAAGAACATAATGAAGGCGGGACCTAAAAATGGCAGTTTAAACAAAGGAGCGAAACAGCAGGAAATTGCTAAGACTTTTCTTCCATCGCTATGACAACAACCTGCTCAGATCCGCTCTGTTCTGTTCTGCTCCCAAACGTACTGCTCAAATGTCAACTCCAACTAGAGACACAGAGTTCCACAAAGTGACAGAGACATACTGCAGTCAACACATCCATCTATCTATCTCACTACTCATTTGAGGACACAAAGATGAAGATATTGTCACAATTTTTGTGAGGCAGCCAGAGCATTGTGTATAGTATGCATGACAGTGTCATCTTGTTGAGTGTTTCTTTTAAGACAGACAGACAGACAGACAGAGAGGCAGACAGACATACAGACAGAGGCAGACAGACAGAGTATCAATGTAGTGAAGTTAGATGAGATTGTTGTTGTATTGGAGCTGCCCTGTGGCGACTGTAACAACAGATATTCTCTATCAGACGGGCCTTCCTGCTTTAAATTAATAACAACATTATATTCATGAGATCTGGAGTCACAATGTATTATGAGAGACAGCCTTCAAACGCCTGAGTCCAACCAGCAGTCCAGCAGTATAAACAAAAGGGTAATGGAAAAGCAAAGAGTGTGTGTGTGTGTGTGTGTGGTGTGTGTGTGTGTTAATGTTTGTCTGTGTGTGTGTATTTATGTATGCGCGCATGCGTGTTCATTTGTGTGTGCGTGTGAACTGTATGTGCACATGTGTGTACCAACATGTGTATGTGTTTGTAGGGAAGAGAACAGTCTATGGCTTGGGTGGCTGGAGTCTTTGACAATTCTTTGGGCCTTCTTCTGACACCGCCTGGTATAGAGGTCCTAGATGGCAGGGAGGCCGGCCCCAGTGATGAACTGGGCCATACACACCACCCTCTGTTGCTCCTTGAGGTTGGGTGCCTTGCATTTGCCGTACCAAGCGGTGATGCAGCCAGTCAAGATGCTCTCAATAATGCAGCTGTAGAACTTTCTGAGGACCTCAGGGCCCATGCCAAATCTATTCAGCTTCCTGAGGGAGACCAGGTGTTGTCGTGTCCGCTTCACAACTCTGTTGATGTGTGTGGACCATTTTAATTACTTAGTGATGTGAACACCGAGGAACTTTAAGCTCTCGACCCGTTCCACTACAGCCCTGTCAATGTGGATGGGGTTGTGCTCTGCCCTCTGTTTCTTGTAGTCTACTATCAGCTCTATTGTCTTGTTGAAGTTGAGGGAGAGGATGTTGTCCTGGCATCACACTGCCAGGTCTCTGACCTCTACCACACTGCCAGGTCTCTGACCTCTACCACACTGCCAGGTCTCTGACATCTACCACACTGCCAGGTCTCTGACCTCTGCTAAACCGCCAGGCCTCTGATTAACTAGACCATGCCTGGCATTGCTGCTCTGTTAATGCTGATACCTCTGGCCTCTCTCAACCTGTGTGTGTGGGTGATCTTTGAAGCCTCAATCCCAGTGGCTTGCTTTCCCCTTGAAGACAGATCTGGGATCAGTTGCAGGTAAAAGCTGTCCTCAGACATGTCAGTCTGGGATCAATACAACCTGTCACCTGTCACCCTGTCACTACAACTATACAGAGTGGAGAATGTGTGCTATGGAGAGAGTGAAGGCACAGGAAGACAGAGCTCTTGGATAAGCTATCCTCAAAGACACATAAAGACAGAGCTCATGGATAAGGTATCCTCAAAGATACAGGAATAAAGAGATATTGGATAAGGTATCCTCAAAATTACAGGAAGACAGAGCTCTTGGATAAGGTATCCTCAAAGATACAGGAATAAAGAGATATTGGATAAGGTATCCTCAAAATTACAGGAAGACAGAGCTATTGGAAAAGGAACCCTCAAAGACACAGGAAGACAGAGCTCTTGGATAAGCAATCCTTAATGACACAGGAAGACAGAGCTGTTGGATATGCTATCCTTAAAGACACAGGAAGAAAGAGATATTGGATAATGTATCCTCAAAGATACAGGAAGACAGAGATATTGGATAAGGTATCCTCAAAGACACAGGAAGACAGGGCTCTTGGAAAAGGAACCCTCAAAGACACAGGAAGACAGAGCTCTTGGATAAACTATCCTCAACAGCCAGAGGCAAGTGTGTGTGTTCACATCTGCTGTTTACACATGGGCAGCCAGATCCCTCTGGAGGCCTTTGGAGCCAAAAGTCATCATCCTCTCCTTTTCTGTCCTGTCCCCCTCTCTCTCTCTATTCCCTGTCTCATCTCCTCCCCAGACCTCTCTCCTCTCCTCCCCTCACCTCTCCTGTACTCTCTTTATTCCATCTCACCTGAAAATCAATCCCAGAACAACAGCAAAGGACCTTGTGAAGATGCTGGAGGAAACAGGTACAAAAGTATCTATATCCACAGTAAAACGAGTCCTATATCGACATAACCTGAAAGGCCGTTTGGCAAGGAAGAAGCCACTGCTCCAAAACCGCCATAAAACCGCCAGACTACGTTTTGCAACTGCACATGGAGACAAACATTGTATTTTTTGGAGAAATGTCCCCTGGTCTGTTGAAACAAAAATAGAACTGTTGGCCATAATGACCATTGTTATGTTTGGAGGAAAAAGGGGGAGGCTTGCAAGCCGAAGAACACCATCCCAACCGTGAAGCACCGGGGTGGCAGCATCATGTTGTGGGGGTGCTTTGCTGCAGGAGGGACTAGTGCACTTCACAAAATAGATCGTTTTCCTCCCTCATGATGCTATGTGGATATATTGAAGCAACATCTCAAGACATCAGTCAGGAAGTTAAAGCTTAGTCGCAAATGGGTCTTCCAAATGGACAATGACCCCAAGCATACTTCCAAAGTTGTGGCAAAATGGCTTAAGGACAACAAGCCATCACAAAGCCCTGACCTCAATCCTATAGAAAATGTGTGGGCAGAACTGAAAATGCGTGTGCGAGCAAGGAGGCCTACAATCCTGACTCAGTTACACCAGCTCTGTCAGGCGGAATGGGACGAATTCCCCCAACTTATTGTGGGAAGCTTGTGGAAGGCTACCCGAAACGTTTTACCCAAGTTAAACAATTTCAAGGCAACGCTACCAAATACTAATTGAGTGTAAGTAAACTTCTGACCCACTGGGAATGTGATGAAAGAAATAAAAGCTGAAATAAATCATTCTCTCTACTATTATTCTGACATTTCACATTCTTAAAATGAAGTGGTGATCCTAACAGACCTAAAACATACCTACATTTTTACTAGGATTAAATGTCAGGAATTGTGAAAAACTGAGTTTAAACAACTACTTAGGGAGCACCGGTGTGCTAGCGGGCCACTCCCGACACTACCCGGTGAAATGTAAGGTGCCAAATTCAAAATCCTAAAGTTGAATTATTGAACCTTCATCAATATACAAGTGATGCATAGTCATCAAAAGCTCTGATTCTTGGCAATATCACAGCGTTGTCAGATTTCAAAAAGGTTTCACGACGAAAGCACAACATTTGATTGTTTGAGGATAGCACCTCCAATTTTTATGCATTAGCATAATTTCATATCCAGCGCGGGTCACACAAAACCCATATAAGAGCTTAAAAATATCACTTACCTTTCGAAGAACTTCTGCTGAGGGCTTCCCAAGTGTCCAACAAAGACATCCAATGGTTCTTTTGTAAGAAAAATATATTTATTATATCCATAAATCTCTGTTTGGTTGGCGCGTTATGATCATAAAATCCACCGTTGAGTCACCCATTGAACCGTGAAGAGAACACGTTCAAATTATACCTATAAACTTTCTACAAACAAATCAAACATCATTTTTAATGTATCCTTAGGTATCCTTTTATGTATATGTACTGTAATTATTCAACCGGACGATAACGTGAACAATAGGAAAGGAAAATAAACTGGGGCGCGCTCACAATCTCGTACACGTCAAATGTTGTAAACAAAAGTGGTCCCCTGACTACTTCCTCTTCCTATCCGTTTGTATACAGACTTTGTATACAGACTGTTGACATCTAGTGGAAGCCATAGGTACTGCAGTCTCAGTCCTAGGTAAAATACAAATGAATAGGCACAATGGAGAAGAAGGTCATTTACAAAAGAAAATGCAAATCCGATGAATTTTCCTCTGGTTTTCGCCTGCTATATCAGTTCTGTTATACTTGTCATGACTTCGGTCTGATCTGCTGTGTTTTTGTCTTTTCTCTGTGTGTTGTTGTCTTTTGAGCACATGTGCTTTGTTTTGACAGCTCTGCTGCTATTGTGGCGTCTCTCCTCCCACTCGTTATCCTTAACTATCCTTGTTCACTTCACACCTGTTGTCAATTTATTCCTCATTAGCTCCCCTATTTTAGATCCTTTTGTGTTCAGTCTTTTGTCAGACCGTTGTTGTGTGTGAAGCCTTTCTCGTGACCTGGTTAGCCTTGCCCTGTCTTGCTCCTTCAAACCCTTCGTGTGCTTTTTGCTTTTTGCTTTTTGCTTTTTGCTTTTTGCTTTTTGTTCTACTTCTATTCTCCCCCCTCTCGTCCTGCCAGGCCTGGTTTATTTTCGACTGTCTGCCCAGGCGTTCTTTCCTGTTGGGACTTGGATGTACTACCCCAGACCATCAGTGTGACTCGGACACTGCATCGGGTGATGCTGTATTTGGTTTCTTTTTGAGAAGTGCTCTCCTGACCCAGTGGATATTTTTGGACTTTCTCTTTTTTTGGGGTTCCTGTTATATTTTATCTTGAACCTTTTGAGAGCAAAATAAAACACTCTTTTACCTGCAACTGAAACCGTGACCCTCCCTGACAATACTCACATACATTATTTTAACACTCTTAGAAACTTCAGTGTTTCCTATCCTATAGTACTAATTAAGTGCATATCCTATTGTCTGGGCCTGAGTGGCAGGCATTTTACTTTGGGCACGCCAGACTCTCCAAAACCGTCACCTATGCTGCCGCTCCCTAAGAAGGTAAATGTATTTGGCTAAGGTGTATGTAAAATTCTGACTTCAACTGTATATATATATATATACACAGTACCAGTCTAAAGTTTGGACACACCTACTCATTCAAGGGTTTTTATTTATTTTTTATTATTTTCTACATTGTAGAATAATAGTGAAGACATCAAAACTATGAAATAACACATGGAATCATGTAGTAACCAAAAAAGTTTTAAACAAATCAAAATATATTATATTTTTGAGATTCTTCATAGTAGCCACTCTTTGCCTTGATGGCATCTTTGCACACGCTTGGCATTCTCTTAACCAGATTCACCTGGAATGGCTTTCCAACAGTATTGAAGAAGTTCCCACATATGCTGAGCACTTGTTGACTGCTTTTCCTTCACTCTGTGGTCCAACTCATCCCAAACCATCTCAATTGGGTTGAGGTCAGGTGATTGTGGAGGCCAGGTCATCTGATGCTGAACTCCATCATTCTCCTTCTTGGTCAAATAGCCCTTACACAGCCTGTTGGATGTGTTTTCGGTCATTGTCCTGTTGAAAAACAAATGATAGTCCGACTAAGCCAAACCAGATGGGATGGCGTATCACTGCAGAATGCTGTGGTTGCCATGCTGGTTAAGTATGCCTTGAATTCTAAATAAATCACTGAGTGTTACCAGCAAAGCACCCCCACACAATCACACCTCCTCCTCCATGCTTCACGGTGGGAACCACACATGCAGATATCATCCGTTCACCTAGTCTGCATCTCACAAAGACACAGCGGTTGGAACCAAAACCTCAAATTTAGACTCATCAGACAAAAAGACAGATTTCCAACGTTCTAATGTCCATTGCTCGTGTTTCTTGGCCCAAGCAAGTCTCTTCTTCTAATTGGTGTCCTTTATTAGTGGTTTCTTTGCAGCAATTCAACCATGAAGGCCTGATTCATGCAGCCTCCTCTGAACAGTTGATGTTGAAATGTGTCTGGTACTTGAACTCTGTGAAGCATTTATTTGGGCTGCAATTTGAGAGGCTGGTAACTCAAAATTAACTTATCCTCTGCAGCAGAGGTAACACTGGGTCTTCTTTTCCTGTGGCGGCCCTCATGAGAGCCAGCTTCATCATAGCGCTTGATGTTTTTTGCGATTGCACTTGAAGAAACTTTCAAAGTTCTTGAAATGTTCCGTATTGACTAACCTTCATATCTTAAAGTAATGATGAACTGTCGTTTCTCTTTGCTTATTTGAGGTGATCTTGCCATAATATGGTTTTGGTCTTTTACCAAATAGGGCTATCTTCTGTATACCACCCCTACCTTGTCCCAATACAACTGATTACGCATTAAGAAGGAAAGAAATTTCCCAACTGAACTTTTAACACACCTGTTAATTGAAATGCTGTCCAGGTGACCACCTCATGAAGCTGGTTGAGAGAATGCCAAGACTGTGCAAACCTGTCATCACTTTTTTTGCACACAACATGATTCCATATGTGTTATTTCATAGTTTTTATATCTTCATTATTATTCTACAATGTAGAAAATAGTAAAAATAAAGAAAACCCCTTGAATGAGTAGGTGTGTCCAAACTTTTGACTGGTACTGTGTATCTAAATCAAATCAAATTTTACTAGTCACACACACTGTTTAGCAGATATTCATGCGAGTGTAGCGAAATGCTTGTGCTTCTAGTTCCGACCATGCAGTAGTATCTAACAAGTAATGTAAAAATTTTACAAAAACTACCTTATACACACAAGTGTAAAGGAATGAATACGAGTATGTACATATAAATATATGGATGAGCAATGGCTGACCGGCAAGATGCAGTAGATGGTATAGAGTACAGTGTATACATATGAGATGAGTAATGTCGGATATGTAAACATAATATACAAAATTGTTTAAAGTGGCTAGTGATACATTTGTTACATCCAATTTTCAATTATTTAAAGTGGCTAGAGATTTAAGTCAGTACGTTGGCAGCAGCCACTCAATGTTAGTGATGGCTGTTTAACAGTCTGATGGCCTTGAGGCTGTTTTTCAGTCTCTGGGTCCCAGCTTTGATGCACCTGTACTGACCTCACCTTCTGGATGAAAGCGGGGTGAACAGGCAGTGGCTCGGGTGGTTGTCCTTGATGATCTTTTTGGCCTTTCTGTGACATTGGGTGGTGTAGGTGTCCTGGAGTGCAGGTAGTTTACCCCCGGGGATGCGTTGTGCAGCCCTCACTACCCACTGGAGAGCCTTACAGTTGTGGGCGGAGCAGTTGCTATACCAGGCGGTGATACAGCCCGACAGGATGCTCTTGATTGTGCATCAGTAGAAGTTTGTGAGTGTTTTTGGTGACAAGCCGAGCTGTTGCGCCTTCTTCACCACGCTGTCTGTGTTGGTGGACAATTTCAGTTTGTCCGTCAGTATGTACGCAGAGGATCTTAAAGCTTTCCACCTTCTCCACTACTGTCCCATCGATGTGGATAGGGGGGTGCTCCCTCTTCTGTTTCCTGAAGTCCACGATCATCTCCTTTGTTTTGTTGAGTGAGAGGTTATTTTCTTGACACCACACTCCGAGGGCCTTCACCTCCTTCCTGTAGGCTGTCTCGTCGTTGTTGGTAATCAAACCTACCACTGTAGTGTCGTCAGCAAACTTGATGATTGAGTTGGAGGCGTGCTTGGCCACGCAGTTATGGGTGAACAGGGAGTGCAGGAGAGGGCTGAGAACGCACCCTTGTGGAGCCCCAGTGTTGAGGATCAGCGGGGTGGAGATGTTGTTTCCTACCCTCACCACCTGGGGCCGGCCCGTCAGAAGTCCAAGACCCAGTTGCACAGAGCTGGGTCGAGACCTAAGGTCTCGAGCTAAATGACGAGTTTGGAGGGTACTATGGTGTTAAATGCTGAGCTGTAGTTGATGAACAGCATTCTTACATAGGTATTCCTCTTGTCCAGATGGGTTAGGGCAGTGTGCAGTGTAATTGCGATTAAGGCTGCCTGTGGACCTATTGGGACAGTAAGCAAATTGGAGTGGGTCTAGGGTGTCTGGTAGGATGGAGGTGATATGATCCTTGACTAGACTCTCAAAGCACTTCATGATGATGGAAGTGAGTGCTACGGGGCGATAGTCATTTAGCTAATTTAGCTTAGCTTTCTTGGGAACAGGAACAATGGTGGCCCTCTTGAAGCATGTGGGAACAGCAGACTTTGTAGTCTGTGATTGACTGTAGACCCTGCCACAATCCTCTCGTGTCTGAGCCGTTGAATTGTGACTCTACTTTGTCTCTATACTGACGCTTAGCTTGTTTGATTGCCTTGCGGAGGGAATAGCTACACTGTTTGTTAAAAGCAGTGGTTCGCGCTTTGAGTTTTGCGCGAATGCTGCCATCAATCCACGGTTTCTGGGGTATGTTTTAATAGTTGCTATGGGTACAACATCACCGATGCACATGCTAATAAACTCGCTCACCGAATCAGCATATACATCATTGTTGTTGTCTGATGCTATCCGGAACATATCCCAGTCCACGTGCTCGAAGCAATCTTGAAGCGTGGAATCAGATGTCAGACCAGCGTTGAACAGACCTGAGTATGGGCGTTTCCTGTTTTAGTTTCTGTCTATAGGCTGGGAGCAACAAAATGGAGTCATGGTCAGACTTGCCGAAAGGAGGGCGGAGAATGGCCTTATATGCGTCACGGAAGTTAGAATAACAATGATCCAGGATTTTGGACATTGATCTGGACATTGGCAAGTAGTATACTCGGGAGCGGTGCGCGATGTGCCAGTCTACGGAGCCTGACCAGAACCCCTTCTCCTGCGCTGCCGTTGTTTTGGGTCGCCAGCTGGGATCCAGTCTATTGTCCTGGTTGGTGGTCCAAACAGAGGATCCGCTTCGGGAAAGTCGTATTCCAGATCGTAATGTTGGTAAGCTGACGTTGCTCTTATATCCAATAGTTCCCCCTGGCTGTATGTAATAAAACTTAAGATTTCCCGGGGTAACAACGTAAGAAGTAATGCGCCAGAAGTCCATCTATATATTCATACAGCAAGCAGGGTCAGACTATGTAACTACTTCATGAGTGAGAGACAGAGAGAGAGAGAGAGAGAGAGAGAGAGTGCTGTACGTACGTGTGTGTGTACATACATGTGCGTACGACTATGTGTGTGTGTCTCTCTGGCAGTGTGTATCTCAGTGTGTGTGTGTATGTTGTACGTGCCACAGACATGGAGATAAATAGCACTGGCTTTTCTATCCTGAGACAACAGCAGACCTGATTGGCAATTAAAACAGCCTCTTCATCTCTCTGTCTCCCTCTTTCTTTCTCTATTAATATACCCCTCTCTCTCTCTCTCTCTCTCTCTCTCTCTCTCTCTCTCTCTCTCTCTCTCTCTCTCTCTCTCTCTCTCTCTCTCTCTCTCTCTCTCTCTCAATATACTCCTCTCTCTTCATCTCTCTGTCTCCCTCTTTCTTTCTCTATTAATATAGCCCCTCTCTCTCTCTCTCTCTCTCTCTCTATCTCTTCATCTCTCTGTCTCCCTATTTCTTTCTCTATTAATATACTCCTCTCTCTCTCACTCTCTTCATCTCTCTGTCTCCCTCTTTCTTTCTCTATGAATATACCCCCCTCTCTCTTTCCTGATCCTTCTCTTTCTCAATCGCCCCTCATCCCTTTTTTATTATCAATATTTATTCAAATAGCAATGGAATGACAATGGGTATGCAGACTGGGTATTCAAAAAAGTTTAGTCCGAAGTCTTGTCTGAATCTCAGTCATCATGCACTGTTTGAAAGAACATTTCTGAAGGCTTTCCCCCATAACACTTCCCAATTAAATGCTGACTGCAATGTAGGCCCACCTGGCAGAATGATATAATGATAATTTGTATCAATTGCTGGGACATTTATTTAGTAAACTCGTCATCACATGTAGCCTACACTGTGCATTGTACAATGTAAAGATGATAATGTCAAGTTATTTGTGTAACCTTTTGTGTAGGTCACTATAGACTATAGGCTACCTGCATAGCCCGCAGATTTAAGATAACATTTAAATGACGCACGAATCAGGAGTACAGGATGTGCACTCTGAGCATGCGCTGACCAATTGGCAAGTGACTTCAATGACATTTTCAATCTCTTCCGGTCTGATTCTGTAATAGCAAAATGTTTCAAGCAGACCACAATAGTCCCTGTGCAAAATAAAACTAAGGTAGCCTGCCTAAATGACTACCGACCCGTAGCACTCACGTCTGTAGCCATGAAATGCTTTGAAAGGCTGGTCATGGCTCACATCAACATCATTATCCCAGAAACCCTAGACCCACTACAATATGCATACCGCACCAACAGATCCACAGATGATGCAATCTCTATTGCACTCCACACTGCCCTTTCCCACCTGGACAAAAGGAACACCTATGTGAGAATGCTATTCATTGACAGCTCAGCGTTCTACACCACAGTGCCCTCAAAGGTCAACACTAAGCTAAGGACCCTGGGACCAAACACCTCCCTCTGCAACTAGATTCTGGACTTCCTGACGGGCCGCCCCTAGGTGGTAAGAGGAGGTAACAACACATCCGCCACGCTGATCCTCAACACGGGAGCCCCTCAGGAGTGCGTGCTCAGCCCCCTCCTGTACTCCCTGTTCACTCATGACTGCACGGCCAGGCACGACTCCAACACTATCATTAAGTTTGCTGATGACACAACAGCGGTACGCCTGATCACCAACAACGATGAGACAGCCTATAGGGAGGAGGTCAGAGGCTTGACCGTGTGGTGCCAGGACAACAACCTCTCCCCAACGTGATCAAGACAAAGGAGATGATTGTGGACTACAGGAAAAGGAGGACCGAGCAGGCCCCCATTCTCATCGACGGGGCTGCAGGGAAGCAGGTTGAGACCTTCAAGTTCCTTAGTGTCCACATCAACAACAAACTAACGTTGTCCAAACACACCAAGACAGTCGTGAAGAGGGCACGACAAAACCTATTCCCCCTGAGGAGAATGAAAAGACTTGGCATGGGTCCTCAGATCCTCAAAATGTTTTACAGCTGCACCATCGAGAGCATCCTGACGGGTTGCATCACTGCCTAGTATGGCAACTGCTCGGCCACCGATCACAAGGCACTACAGAGGGTAGTGCGTATGACCCAGTACATCACCGAGGCCAAGCTTCCTGCCATCCAGGACCTCTATACCAGGCGGTGTCAGAGGAAGGCCCTAAAATTGTCAGACTCCAGCCACCCTAGTCATAGACTGTTCTCTCTGCTACCGCACGGCAAGCAGTACAGGAGCGCCAAGTCTATGTCCAAGAGGCTTCTAAATAGCTTCTACCCTCAAGCCCATAAGACTTCTAGACTCCTGAACAGCTATTCAAATGACTACCCAGACTATTTGCATAGTGGCCCGGGGTAAATTTACCTGAATGTCAAGCCCTGCAAGGACATGCTAAATTAAAAGGTGGGTAGTCATTATTAGCCTGGTTCTGTATGGAATACAGGCACGTTATGGGACATGGGTTAGCAAAACACTTGTGCCATCAACTGAAAAGGTTTGTAGGACCAGTGTCACCAGTGGAAAAAGTTAGTCTACAGCCCTGATAGGGAATAGTGTGCTAGTTGGAAAACAGATACACTTCTAATATCTCCATCATATCCCACCAGACATGCCACTGGGGGGTCTTCATCATATCCCACCAGACATGCCACCGGGGGTCTCCATCATATCCCACCAACATGCCACCGGGGGGTCTCCATCATATCCCACCAACATGCCACCGGGGGGTCTCCATCATATCCCACCAACATGCCACCGGGGGGTCTCCATCATATCCCACCAACATGCCACCGGGGGGTCTTCATCATATCCCACCAGACATGCCACCAGGGGTCTTCATCATATCCTACCAGACATACCACCAGGGGTCTCCATCATATCCCACCAACATGCCACCAGGGGTCTCCATCATATCCCACCAACATGCCACCAGGGGTCTCCATCATATCCCACCAGACATGCCACCGGGGGTCTCCATCATATCCCACCAGACATGCCACCAGGGGTCTCGTTACGGTCCCCAAATCCAGAACTAATTCAAGGCAACGCACATTATTATATAGAGCCATGATCACATGGAATTCCCTTCCATCTCAAATTACTCAAGCAAACAGGAAAATTTGCTTTAAAAACATTAAAACACAACCCCTCTCCCCTATCTGTCCTAGGTGTAATGTATATTTTTTAAATGTATGCAAATTATCAAATATTTTGGCCAGTAATGTATTTTTTGTTATGTATCGAACCGCAGGAAGACTAGCTGTCGCCATTGGCGTCGGCCAATGGGCATCCTAATAACATCTAAAGAAACAATAATAATAATAATAATAAAATGACAATAATATTATGATTGGGATAAAACCATCTCCAGCTGTCTCAGTATGCAGCCTAGTCTGCTATAGAGGCCTACTGTATGAATGAACGGGAGTCAATGTGAGTTCCCACATCCATTTTTCAATTGAAACAGAAGTTAGGAAGAAAATATTGTACAGTATCCCTAAAAATCGGATGTTAGCAATTTGTGGCGACCCCGCATAGGCTCCCTCTGAGTGTATGGGATGCAGTCTTTCTCTCTCGTTCTATAACTCTTGCTCACACACTCTCCATCTTTCTCTCTTATCGCTCTCTATCTCGTTCTGTTTCTCTCTCACACTTACTCAAACGCTTTCCCCACCACTATCTCTCTCTGTCTCTTGCTCACAGACTCTATCCACAACTCTCTCACCCACACTCTCCTCATCTCTCTCTCTCTCTCTCTCTCTCTCTCTCTCTCTCTCTCTCTCTCTCTCTCTCTCTCTCTCTCTCTCTCTCTCTCTCTCTCTCTCTCCCTCTCACTTTCTCTCTGTGCATAGTTACGCTCCGCCAGGTTCACTGTGCGGCTGAGTTTGTGTGTGTGTGTGTGTGTCAGCCTGATGCTAGGAGGGAGTTTCAGGCTGATTATAATTGATATGATGATGATGTTGGAGGGAGTCCCTGGTTGCTCCTCAAATGGAGTCAGTCTCCTAAATGAGCTGAGGCCTCCAGCTCTGTATTATACTAGAACTATACTGTGAAACTGGGATGCCATTACACAATATGTCTCTTAAAGAGAAAACTCAGCCTGCTCTTAGAAAGAGAATACTTCTCCCTGATAGATAAACACAAGTCCATTGACCTCCCTCTCTCCCACTCCCTCTCTTCCTCTCTCCCACTCCCTCTCTTCCTCTCTCCCACTCCCTCTCTTCCTCTCTCCCACTCCCCCTCTTCCTCTCTCACCCTCCCTCTCTTCCTCTCTCCCACTCCCTCTCTTCCTCTCTCCCACTCCCTCTCTTCCTCTCTCCCACTCCCCCTCTTCCTCTTTCCCACTCCCTCTCTTCATTTCACCCTCACTTCTTCTCTCCCTCTCTCCCACTCCCTCTCCGTCTCTCACTCTCTCCTTCTCTCCCACTCCCTCTCTTCCTCTTTCCCACTCCCTCTCTTCCTCTCTCCCACTCCCTCTCTTCCTCTTTCCCACTCCCTCTCTTCCTCTCTCCCACTCCCTCTCTTCCTCTTTCCCTCTCTCCCTCTCTTCCTCTCTCCCACTCCCCCTCTTCCTCTCTCCCACTCCCTCTCTTCCTCTCTCCCACTCCCTCTCTTCCTCTCTCCCACTCCCTCTCTTCCTCTTTCCCACTCCCTCTCTTCCTCTCTCCCACTCCCTCTCTTCCTCTTTCCCTCTCTCCCACTCTTCCTCTCTCCCACTCCCTCTCTTCCTCTCTCCCACTCCCTCTCTTCCTCTTTCCCTCTCTCCCTCTTCCTCTTTCCCACTCCCTCTCTTCATTTCACCCTCACTTCTTCTCTCCCTCTCTCCCACTCCCTCTCCGTCTCTCACTCTCTCCTTCTCTCCCACTCCCTCTCTTCGTCTCTCCCACTCCCTCTCTTCCTCTCTCCCTCTCTTCCCCTCTCCCTCTCTCTGTCTCTCACTCTCTTCCTCTCTCCCACTCCCTCACTCCCTCTCTCCCTCTCTCCTTCTCCCTCAACCTCTCTCCCACTCCCTCTCTTCCTCTCTCTCTCCATCCATCTCTCTCCGTTATAAAGCCTCAGTGTTTCCGCTGTGGGAGAGAGGGAGTGGTTGTAAAGATGGGAAAAGGTCTGTCCTTAATAAAGAGATGCTCTGCTTTTTGACACCACACTCCACAAAGCAAGTCCTGCAGGCTCTAGATTTATCTCATCTTGATTAATGTCCAGTCATGTGGTCGAGTGCTGCAAAGAAACACCTAGTGAAGCTGCAGCTGTCCCAGAACAAAGCGGCACGTCTTGCTCTTCATTATAATCAGAGGGCTGATATTAATACTATACATGCCAGTCTCTCTTGGCTAAGAGTTGAGGAAAGACTGACAAAGTGTCACCTCTTGTTTTTATAAGAAACATTGTGTTGGAAATTGCAAACTGTTTGCATAGTCAACTTACACACAGCAGTGACACACACACTTACCCCACCAGACATGACACCCGGGGTCTTTTCACAGTCTTTTCACAGAACAAATTCAAGGAAACATACAGTATTATACAGAGCCATGAGGGCATGGAACTCCCTTCCATCTTGAATAGCGCAATCGAACAGCAAACCTGGTTTAAAAAAACAAATAAAGCAACACCTCTCCCCCATGTGACCTACTTGTTGTGTGTATGCACTAACAGCTGTATGTACTAACAGCTGTCATCAAGGCATCAAGGGTGGCTACTTGAAGAATCTAATATATAAATATATTTTGATTTGTTTAACTTCTTAGGGAGCAGCTCCCGAGGTGACGGTTTTGGAGAGTCTGGTGTGCCCAAAGTAAAATGCCTCCTACTCAGCCCCAGAAAATAGGATATGCACATAATTAGTACTATTGGATAGGAAACACTCAAAATATTGTCTGTGAGTATAAGAGAACGGATATAGCAGGCAAAAACCCGAGGAATTTCTGTCCTGGAAAAAGTGTATTTGACACATTGCCTCATTTTGAACCCCTCCCTATTGAAAATGACCATATAAGGGAGTAAGATTCCAGTACCTATTGCTTCCACTGGATTTTAACAGTCTCTAGACAGTGTTTGATTATGTTTAGTTGATCTGGATGGTAATAGAAGAAGAATTGGGAAGTGGTCACCAGATGTAAACAGAAGAGGATACGCGTTTTACGGGCTTGCGCGCGCTGTGGTTTTTTCCTTTCCTATCGTCCAGTTTATAATCCGGTTGAAATATTATAGTAAATATACATAAAAGTGTTCCTAAGGATACATTATCAATGATGTTTGATTGTTCTTGGACAAGTGTATAGGTATAGGTTGAACGAGTTCTCTTCACGGTTCAATGGGCGAGTGGACGCTGTATTTTCTGATCATAACGCACCAACCAAACGAAGATTTATGGATATAATAAATGACTTTTTCTAACAAAAGAACCATGGATTGTCTTCGTTGGACACTTGGGATGCCCTCAGCAGAAGTTCTTCGAAAGGTAAGGGATTTGTTTTCGCTGTGAAATGTGTTTTGTGTGAACCGCGATGGTTTATGAATTTATGCTAATGGTAAATATTGGAGGTGCTATTTCCCCGGGTAGTGTCGGGAGCTAGCGCCCCACCACTCCCTAAGTAGTTAACACTTTTTTGGTTACTACATGATTCCATATGTGTTATTTCAAAGTGTTGAAGTCTTCACTATTATTCTACAATGTAGAAAGTAGCAAAAAATACAGAAAAACCCTCGAATGAGTAGGTGTGTCCAAACTTTGGACTGGTACTGTATATCTACAGAAATAAGACATATCCTGTTTCTGTTGGCTGTTTGAGTGTTTGTTTAAGCATCAGCTGTCAGAGCAGCTTAACGATCACTGTACCTGTACACAGCCAATCTGTAAATAGCACACCCAACTACCTAATCCCCATAGTGTTACTTATCCTCTTGCTCTTTTTCACCCCAGTATCTCTACTTGCACATCATCATCTGCACATCTATCACTCCAGTGTTAATGCTCAATTGTAATTATTTCGCCTCTATGGCCTATTTATTGCCTTACCTCCCTACTCTTCTACATTTGCACACACTGTACATATATTTTTCTATTGTGTTATTGACTGTACTTTTGTTCATGTGTAACTCTGTGTTTTTGTCACACTGCTTTGCTTTATCTTGGCCAGGTCGCAGTTACAAATGAGAACTTGTTCTCAACTGGCCTACCTGGTTAAAAAGGTGAAATATATATTTATATATTTTTTAAAGAGACTTGATAGGGAGATACAGAGATTGAAGGGGAGAGTAATGCCTTGACAGCAGGATACCCTAGAAGAGAGAGAAAGAGAGAGAAAAAGAGGACATAGAGAGGACATAGAGAGGACATAGAGAGGACATAGAGCGGACATAGAGAGGACATAGAGAGGAAATAGTGAGGGGGGTGGGGTGAGGGGTCACTAAAAGCAGAGGAGATGGAAGGCAGAACCCAGAGAGAGACAACAGTAGTGACACACACACAAACACATACACTTGGGACTCCAATCTTGCACACCTGTGTGCGTGTGTGTGTGACCTGTCATCATATTTGAAGCCCAAACCCCAGTGGCCTGCTTTCCCATTGATGTTGATGTTGACAC
>CM059789.1:12331304-12591304 GCA_030435695.1 Brachymystax lenok tsinlingensis
CTATTTGGCCCTAAACAGAGAGTACACAATGGCAGAATACCTGACCACTGTGACTGACCCAAACTTAAGGAAAGCTTTGACTATGTACAGACTCAGTGAGCATAGCCTTGCTATTGAGAAAGGCCAACGTAGGCAGACCTGGCTCTCAAGAGAAGAGAGGCTATGTGCACACTGCCCACAAAATGAGGTGGAAACTGAGCTGCACTTCCTAACCTCCTGCCCAATGTATGACCATATTAGAGACACATATTTCCCTCAGATTACACAGATCCACAAAGAACTTGAAAACAAACCCGAATTTGATAAACTCCCATATCTACTGGGTGAAATACCACAGTGTGCCATCACAGCAGCAAGATGTGTGACCTGTTTCCACAAGAAAAGGTCAACCAGCGTAGAACAAACACCATTGTAAATACAACCCATGCTTGTGCTTTTTTCTTTTGCCCTTATATATATATAACATGACATTTGTAATGTCTTTATTCTTTAGGAACTTTTGTGAGTGTAATGTTTACTGTTCATTTTTATTGTTTATTTCACTTTTGTATATTACCTACTTCACTTGCTTTGGCAATGTTAACATATATATCCCATGCCAATAAAGCCCCTTGAATTGAATTGAATTGATAGAGAGAGGGAAAGAGATAGAGATTAGATAAAGAGAGGGGTGGATGGAGATAGAGAAAGGGATGGAGATAGAGAGAGGGATGTATGGAGAGAGGGATAGAGATATAGATGAGATATAGAGAGGGATAGCGATAGAGAGAGGGATGTATGGAGATTGAGGGAGGGAAAGAGATAGAGATGAGATAGAGAGAGGGATAGAGAGTGGGATAGAGATAGAGTGAGGGATAGAGAGAGGGATAGAGAGAGGGATAGAGAGAGGGATAGAGATAGAGAGAGGGATGTATGGAGATAGAGAGAGGGATATAGATAGAGAGGGATAGAGATAGAGAGAGGGATAGAGATAGAGAGGGATAGAGAAAGGGATAGAGATAGAGAGAGGGATAGAGATAGAGAGAGGGATATAGATAGAGAGGGATAGAGATAGAGAGAGGGATAGAGATAGAGGGAGGGATAGAGATAGAGAGAGGGATAGAGATAGAGAGAAGGATAGAGATAGAGGGATGGAGAGAGAGGAGGGAGAGGATGACTGCCCTGTGCCTAAGGCTAAAACAATAGCGGTTTCTGGATTACCATGAGTAGCTCTCAGTCAGACCCACTGTGCACTTTATCACACACACACACAGACACACAGATGCACGCACGCACACACACACACATCCATTTGGAATGAAGCACAAACATACAATACACAGTGAGAGGTTTGGAAGACACGCTGCCATGGGTCTGGAATGAAGTCTGACTAACAATAAAGAGATCAGTCAACCCTGGTCAACACAGGACAAACCAGGACAAAGCCGGCCTGAGCTGGGACAGGACAGGAGACGGGACTACAGGCTAAACCAGGCTAAAAATACACTGTCAGCATGAACAGGGCTGTCTACTCACATTCATACTACAGTACAAATTCCTAATACTGGCTTAACAGAGACATGGAGGGGGGTAAGAGAAAGAGAGAGGGTGGGAGAGAGCGAGAGAGAGAGAGAGAGAGAGAGAGAGAGAGAGAGAGAGAGAGAGAGAGAGAGAGAGAGAGAGAGAGAGGGATTTGGAATTTTAAATCCCACTTTATAAGGTCAATATAAATTCACAAATCCATTACATTCAAATCACTCATAGTGCCCTCAATCCTGATTTCTACAGCCTCTCAAGTTTGGATTAGCTGATGGTACACACTCCTAATACTGGTTCAACAGAGACTTGGAGGGAGATAGAGAGAGGGGAGGGAGAGAGATAGAGAGAGAGGGTGGGAGAGAGAGGAGAGAGGAGAGAGTGAGAAAGACAGATGGAGAGAGGGAGAGATGGAGGGAGAGAGAGAGGGAGAGAGGGTGGGAGGGAGAGAGAGAGAGAGAGAGAGAGAGAGAGAGAGGGAGAAAGACAGATAGAGATTGGGTGAGAGAGAGAGAGAGAGAGAGAGAGAGAGAGAGAGAGAGAGAGAGAGAGAGAGAGAGAGAGAGAGAGAGAGAGAGAGAGAGGGGGTAGAGGTCTAGATGTGGTCGAGGTGTTTCCCATATAAAACAGTTTTTGTAGAGGTGGCAAAGGACTCGGGAGACTGTGACATGGTCATTTCCTGTGACTTTTTAAAAGGACATTCTACTCCAAAATGAGTGAGTGCTTTGAGAGGCTAGTTAAGGATCATATCACCTCCACCTTACCTGAAACCTGAATAGATCCACAGACGATGCAATCACCATCACTCTGCACACTGCCCTATCCCATCTGGACAAGAGGAATACCTATGTAAGAATGCTGTTCATTGACTACAGCTCAGCATTCAACACCATAGTACCCTCCAAGGTCATCATTAAGCTCGGACCCTGGGTCTGAACCCCGCCCTGTGAAACTGGGTCCTGTACTTCCTGACAGGCTGCCCCCCCAACACTACGCTGATAATCAACACATGGGCACCACAAGGTTGCATTCTCAGCCCCCTTCTGTACTCCCTGTTCACCCATGACTGCGTGGACACGCACGCCTCCAACACAATCATCAAGTTTGCAGATGACACAACAGTGGTAGGCCTAATTACCAACTATGACGAGACAGCCTACAGGGAGGAGGTGAGGGCCCTGGCAGAGTGGTGCCAGGAAAATAACCTCTCCCTCAATGTCAACAAAACGAAGGAGCTGATCGTGGACTTCAGGAGACAGCAGAGGGAGCACGCCCCTATCCACATCGACGAAACCGCAGTGTAGAAGGTGAAAAGCTCCTTGGGGTACACATCACTGACAATCTGAAATGGTCCACCCACACAGACAGTGTGGTGAAGAAGGCACAACATTTGATTACATTTGCAATTGAGCTTACAGACAATTTTTCATTGTGAAAGCCCGCTGCTGCTAAATGAATATCGGGGAAACACTAGTGTGTGTTTGTGACTCTCAAGTGACCTGATTAATACAGGAAACAGCCATTAGCACTTCAAGAGGTACTGCATTGGCAGTCTCTATGGGGGTGCCACAGGGTTCAATTCTCGGGCCGACTCTCTTCTCTGTATACATCAATGATGTCGCTCTTGCTGCTGGTGATTCTCTGATCCACCTCTACGCAGACGACACCATTCTGTAACTCTGTGTTGTTGTTTGTGTCGCACTGATTTGCTTTATCTTGGCCAGGTCGCAGCTGTAAATGAGAACTTGTTCTCAACTAGCCTACCTGGTTAAATAAAGGTAATGTTTTTTTATAATAAACGGCAATAGTATTTTATATTTTATTAGGAGCCCCAATTAGCTGCAGCCAAATCATCTGCTACACTTCCTGGGGTCCAAACAGGAAACAAAACATAACAAATAGAATACATAATATATATAACACTACATAATACAGTACATAATACAATGCAAAAGACAATACTAAATATATTAAAATGTCTGTGTGTATCTTCACAGTCCCTGTCGTGCCGTAAGGTGTTCTTTTATCTAAATAATCTGGTTGTATTCCTAGTTTGAGTTACCTGGGGTGGCAGAGAGTTCCATGTAGTCATGACTCTATTTAATACCGTGCGTTTCCCAGCCTCTGTTCTGGACCTGGGGACTGTGAAAGACCTCTGGTTGCATGTCTTGGGTTGTACTGATGAGTGTCCGAACTGTGTGCCAACTGCTTGAACAGTTCCGTACCTTCAACACATCAGCACCTCGCACAAAGACCAATAGTGATGCAGTCAATCTCTCCTCAACTTTGAGCCAGGTGAGACTGCCATGCATGTCATTGACATTTACCCTCTATGTACTGTACATCCGTGCTTTTCTGTTCTGGACCAACTTCAATTTGCCTATGTCCTTCTTTGCCTTCCTTGCACGGTAGGACCTGTCTGATTGACTGAGATGTCAAGAAAACAGAGCAACAATTTATCATCGATAGACCGCTTCCATTTTAGCAACCATTGAGTCTAAATGTTTTGACCATGACAGATTGCGACCTAGGGTTACACCCAGCAGTTTAGTCTCCTCAACTTGCTCAATCGCCACATTATTCATAATAGATCAGGTTAAGGGTTGAGCGAGAGATTTCCCAAAAACAATGCTCAAGCTTTGGAGATATTTAGCACCAGCCTGACTGGAGCTCTATGTTATAGTGTCAGTTAATTATTTTACCGTCGTATCCGACGTGTATACTGATGAGTTGTCAGCGTACATAGACACACAAGCTTTATTTAAGGTCAGTGGAAGGTCATTGGTAAAAACAGAAAGCAATAATGGCCCTAGACCACACTCAACTGAATTTGCATGAGAGGCTTCCATGTAAGAAAACTCTCTGTGTTCTGTTAGATAGGTAACTCTCAATCCATGACAATAAATAGTGCATAAACTATTGTAAAGGATTCATTGCATGAAGAAATATTTCAAGAAATATAACAACAATAGTCTTTGTTTAGATAGTCAAGGATATGTTTTGTATAATTCTACAAAGTCTGAGAAAAAGCGTAGGCCTATAGCCTAATTTAGTTTTCCTTACAATTAAAACATGACAGTGTAATCCATTTGATAAACTTTATTTGTAGATTTGAATAGTAATATAGTTATATTAATTCATTAGTCCAGTTACCACTTATTTTGACAAAGTAGAAACCAAAAAGATAATAATAATATAATCAGCCAGGTGACAGGTGAAATAATTTGCCGTATTCCTAAACAAAAGCACCAGTGCATGAACAATTGTAAAGGATGAATTGCATAAATAAATATTTGTGGAAATAAATTCATGACAAGATATAAAAACAGTCTTTTTTTATTGTATCGGACACTGTATTGTGCCCTTATACTGGTACGCATGAATCAATCTGGTCTTCTCTTTATGCTTCAGGTCCACAGTCAGCACACAGCTTCAGGGCTTTGTGTGAGCAAGCCCCCCCAAAAAAATGTGTTGCACTGCACAGTTTTCATGGGCCTTGTTTCGTGTGCACCTGCTGCATGTGTTACATAATGTCTCTGATGGGGTTTGCGTGACATGGTCTCTCGGAAATAGTCCACCCATACCTATCTGACCAAAATGACTCCACATCCATGCTCTTTCCGCCGTACGCCCTGCGGACATACAAGAGTGCAATAAATGCTTTCAGTTTATCCATAGACATGTCCCACGTACTGATTCATTTTCTGTGTGCATGAGCAACAGTCAAATCTCTGATATGCTGCAACATCTGCATGTCACATAAACTCGTCACTCTTTTTTACCCAAACCGTGCCATCCCTCCCAGACTCCTGTCTCACCGTGCCATCCCTCCCAGACTCCTGTCTCACTGTGCCATCCCTCCCAGACTCCTGTCTCACCGTGCCATCCCTCCCAGACTCCTGTCTCACTGTGCCATCCCTCCCAGACTCCTGTTTCACCGTGCCATCCCTCCCAGACTCCTGTCTCACCGTGCCATCCCTCCCAGACTCCTGTCTCACTGTGCCATCCCTCCCAGACTCCTGTTTCACCGTGCCATCCCTCCCAGACTCCTGTCTCACCGTGCCATCCCTCCCAGACTCCTGTCTCACCGTGCCATCCCGCCACGACCACTGTCTCACTGTGTCAGTTAGGATCCCCATCTCAGTTGGCTCTGTTCTGTTTTTTCTGCGTCGAGGCTCAGTCATCGGAGGCTCGAAGTCAACATCAGAATCAGATGAAGACTCTTCATCACCAACGTCGATATCAAGCTCAATATCCGATTCTCCATCCGACTCCAACTCATTGAAATTCTGCAACATTTGCAATGCTGTCAGTGCGTCTATTCGTTTGGTTGGGCTTGTCATTGTGAACTACACACATTGTATGTTGTACTCAGTGTCTGATTTGACTCTTCCAGGGGAAATTATATACCATTTCCAGCCTTTCATAATAAAATTATTAGACGGCCCATAACGCCCACAGTTCTTTATCATCATTACGCTGTTGTTCTAAATTCAATCATCCTCTTCCTCCTCCTCATCATTCAGATCAATCAAATTCAATCACCCTCTTCCCCCTCATCATTCAGTTCAGTGAAGTCACATGCACCATTATCAGTTTCTAACAGGTTTCTATGGCCCATTCATCTATTGACAACAGAATAGCATATTTTTAGTCTATTAATTTAAGTTACTGTTTTTGCTTAGTAGCCAGAGCAATGCTGCTGCGCAAGGGGTCATGTGCTGAATGCATGGACAGCACAGATATTCTTGGAAAAAGTGACATTTGGAAATAGAGCTGCACCTGAGCTGGCTGTTGCGTCATCAGTCATGAAGGCAATCTAATTCCACCTGAACGTTCAGTCACGGTAATGGAACATTTAAGTTTATAGCCTACTGCCTACTGTGCACATTGCCACGCTTATAATGTGAAGAAATTGCCTAACATTCTAAGCTAAACTTTCTGATCTGTTGCGTCAGCCACATTTCGTAAAAAAGTTTTTTTGATGCTAGTGGTTGTATTAATTTTGGATCTATCGCATCTCACAACTGTCCCAGACTATGTTTGGAATATTTATTTCTCACACAGAATAGAATAGGTCAAATGCTATACTATGGGGGATGGTAGATTGACATAGGCTAGTGCTTTTGCTGTTCGGCAGGCCTACTCATGTTGTTGGTTGACAAAAAGTAAATGTGGACAGTTCCTCAAATATCTTCAATATGCACCTTGGAATTGGATAAGGACTTGCGCAGTTCTCTCCCTGATGTGTCTGTCTTCACTTGTAGCCTGTGAGAAAGACCTGGAGCAGACAGCACTCAGGGAGAAGGACACAACACAGCACTCTGGGCCAAAGGCAAAGCGGCCGCTGGCTGCAAAAGTCATAGGTTTTTTAGGGTGCATTACGGCCACACAAAGGGGATGCATTATCAAGTGCTTGTCAAATTGTGAATGAGAGACTGATGAAGTGTGTACAGCCTGCACAAAAAAACTAAGCAGAGCTCATGCCTTTCAAGTGACTTTTTTCAAATCATCATTATAGTCGCATCATGTAGCCTTACATTGTATTAAACATCAAAACATATAGCCCAATGTTTGTAGAACAACTAAAGTTACATTAATAACTCTAAATTAAGCATATAGTAATATCTATTTATTTGTTACACAAGAATAGCCTACGCAGAATAGCCGCATGTCCTTTCTATTTGATTCAGCTTTGTTCAATTGTATTCTTTATGCTATAAAATAATATAGAATAATGCCACGGAATTCTAAGCAAATATTTTCTGCTAAATGAACTAGTGTAGCCCTAAGCCATTTTGCATAGCCAGATCAGGACAACTCAGAGTATGCTATTCTGTTCTTCTGAAATAGACTACATTTTCTTCATATCATGTTTCTTTAGACAAAATAAATCATGGATTTATTAAGGTTTAGGCTATATTACATGGATGTATTAAACTTTTTAAAATGTAGATTTTCCAAAGGTCTGCATTAGTGGCTTGTTGGAAGCCAGGAAATGCTAAATGTGTTTATGTTAATTACGGTCAATTACCGTGAGACCAACAGTTATTTGCTTGACAATCACCGGTTGACGAAATTTCGTGACCGCCACAACACCTAGCTCCAAATCTGGAATTTTGTGACTCTGAAGGAGGATTTGATAAAGTGATGTTACTTTCCCTGCATCTGTCAATTACAAGATACGCCCATCTCTTCATGTACAATTTAATAACTGATAGACCAAATATTGTTACTCATCAGATTATTGTCAAGTTCATCTTGCCCATAGGCTTAACTCTTACTTTGTGTGAAATTCATTTAGGTGTAGTTTATGTGTAGTTTCGATGGGCCGGCTGTGCAGGCTGACTGGCATAACTTGTTTCCTGCTCAACAACATGGATAGAGGATATGTTATTTATTCTTCTAAAGGCCTAATGTAACACGTAGTATTTTTTACTTTTCCTTACAATACATTTGTTATAGTAAAGAAAACAGTCTCATAACAGCTTCTTTTTACAAAGTAAAACGTAATAGAGAATGGTATCAACTGGCAAGGCGCGGTCAAATGATTTGCTGCTGACAACTACATAGGCATAACACCAATTCATCATTACACTACATAGGCTACAACTACATAGGCATAACACCAATTCATCATTACACTACATAGGCTACAACTACATAGGCATAACACCAATTCATCATTACACTATTGTCTTTCTGAATTAAATCAACCTCTTCACCCACCTTATCATTCAGTTAGGCCTAATTTAAATTCAATTGTGAAGTAAGGTGCACATTTATCCCTCATTCATCCATTTGTCATTCATTCAGTGAGGACAGAGAGACGCATTAGCGCCTGGCTGGGTACCAACGTCCTACAGCACATTGTCTTGGCGTCTGGCTGGGTACCAACGTCCTACAGCACATTGTCTTGGCGCCTGGCTGGGTACCAACGTCCTACAGCACATTGTCTTGGCGCCTGGCTGGGTACCAACGTCCTACAGCACATGGTCTTGGCGCCTGGCTGGGTACCAACGTCCTACAGCACATTGTCTTGGCGTCTGGCTGGGTACCAACGTCCTACAGCACACTGTCTTGGCGCCTGGCTGGGTACCAACGTCCTACAGCACATGGTCTTGGCGCCTGGCTGGGTACCAACGTCCTACAGCACACTGTCTTGGCGCCTGGCTGGGTACCAACGTCCTACAGCACATGGTCTTGGCGCCTGGCTGGGTACCAACGTCCTACAGCACATGGTCTTGGCGCCTGGCTGGGTACCAACGTCCTACAGCACATTGTCTTGGCGCCTGGCTGGGTACCAACGTCCTACAGCACATGGTCTTGGCGCCTGGCTGGGTACCAACGTCCTACAGCACATTGTCTTGGCGCCTGGCTGGGTACCAACGTCCTACAGCACATTGTCTTGGCGCCTGGCTGGGTACCAACGTCCTACAGCACATGGTCTTGGCGCCTGGCTGGGTACCAACGTCCTACAGCACATTGTCTTGGCGCCTGGCTGGGTACCAACGTCCTACAGCACATGGTCTTGGCGCCTGGCTGGGTACCAACGTCCTACAGCACATTGTTTTGGAGGGTTAAGTTGGGAATAGTGAAAAAACACAGGTAAAAAGGCTCTAAATACTTTTCTGTTTGTGGTTTCTAAATTCTGACAAATTAGTAATGTCAGATACAAACATTTAGGAAAAGTAAGGGAAGAAGCAGGACTTTTTGGGGGGGCAGATTTTTTTTATTTACAAAATCAAACATTAGTCGTTGGCCTGTTACAGTTCTAGTGTTAATGGGTGCTTTGCTATTCTTGGGCAGCGGAATGAACTTTGCCTCCCTCCAGGCCTGAGGGCACACACCATCTTCTTGGCTTAAATTGAAGATGTGGCAAACCGAAGTCGCAATGTTTTCCCCTACCAACCTCAGCAATTTTCCATCCAGGTTGTCGGTACCAGGTGGCTTGTCCTTATTTATATAGAGGCGAAAGAAACGCATACGTATTTAGGTGAGGTGCTGGCTAGCGGAGTAGAACACTTGAAAAGAGCCGCACACTCTAGGAGCTCAGATGCAATAATTAAATAACTTCCTTTAATTTTTCAATTGTCCTTATTGTATCTCCGCCAGCCCGGCGAAGATACAATCTTCGGCAAAATCATTCGCAAGGAGATTCCTGCAAAAATATTATTTGAAGATGAAGATGCTTGTCTTTCACTATTTGGTCTGATATGCATGAATATGAAGGCTCAGCATTTCTTGTTTGCATGACATGCCTAAGTTTGCTAATCTTGTCAACAATTTTTTTTCATAAGTGTTCTTGGCAAAAGAGTTTTGTTATGAACAAGCCATCTGCCTCAATAAAGGATGGAGCTGAGTTTGCCTTTTTGCCTAGGATTTATTGTAAGGTACCCCAGAGCTTTTTACCATCATTCTATATATAATTTATCTCTGTTCCATAGTACAGTTTTCTGTGCAATTCTGTGCAACTTCTGGTGTGTGTTTACTGTGAACACTGAAGCTGTACCCGCTTTAAGTTACAGTTTTAACAGTGGCCAAGTAGGCTACTGTGGCTATTTGATCATAATGTAGACCTACCAGATTGGCCTACCATCAAAAACAAAGAAAATGCATCCCATACATTTTTACATGGAATTAGCTGTTCTATCATTCAGCCTACAGTAGCAGCCAATGTGTGGTGTTCAATGTAGCCCTACATTCCATTAGACTTTTGAAAAAAACATGCAAGGCTTTACATTAACCTGTTTATCCACTTGTCTTTTAAACATGGAGGTGACTGAAAATGTTGTTGTGTTGTTTGATGCAAGAAAACACTTTACAAAATAAAATATATTTATATCCCCATACCATTATTACAGAGAATCAGAGAAATTATACTATGCTCTGCCTATTGGCTACTTAGCTTATTCAACTCTGTCTCAAAATACAACACTGTCCCTTTAAGACATAAAAAAGCTCTTGCGATGGTTAGCATATTTAGCAAGCAGCCTCCATGCAAATTCGCTATTACTTGTGCAAATTTTTTGCATTCTGAAAATAGACGCTCAATAGGCTTTCTTGTGGTTTTTTTTGGTACCCGCTTGAATACTAAACCGGTAATACCGTAAATCCCGGGGTGAGAGAATATGACAATATGAAAATATGAATACTGTCCAACCTTACTATATAGTGTGATTATAATGGGTTTTATGTATAGTGTGATTGGCTGACATTTGCTCTGATTCATCACTCATTAACGATCACCGACCTCTATAGAGATGAACTCTTTACCTCTGGTGGAGAGAACACACACACACACACACACTACACACTGCACACCCTGCACACACTACACACATGCACGTGTGCACAAACACGGACACACTAATGACTCCTCAGTATGACTGGTCAGGAGTGGACATTACATGAGAGTGATTCAGTGGACTAGATACAGGACACACGCTTCCTGTCCTGACCACTTACACACACTCCTTAAATGATGACACACACACACACCCACAGATCTGACATGGCCTGATTATATAGGACATGTGATCACCCTGGAGTACAGAGAAGAGTAACTGAGGCATACTGCATGCACAAGGCATCAGCCTAAAATATGCTGACATTTGACAAAAATAAGGTTGAAAGCAATACCCGCATGCATGCCTTCTCTCCCTCTTTCTCAAACACACAGACACACACATCCAGCCATGTAGTTTCATAGATCATCCCAGAGTTCTCGACGTATCAGAGGACCCATCCATAATGTTACTGCTGACAAAACCACTCACATTATTACTATTCAACATCTTTCTGTACACATCAAATATCAACGGACAATCACAGTGTGTGTGCGTGTGTCTATGTGTGAGTGTGCAGGAGATGAGATGAGACTGAAATGGGGATTGAACAGGTTTTTCTACAATAACAAAACTCGTAGAACATAACCTTGACAACCATTGTCTAACTAGCTCTCTTTTGTAACTGTCTCCTGAGTAATGTACTGTTAAGAGATGACTCAGGCCAAGTCCTTCATCATCTCTGTATCTCTCTGTTGCTCTTTCTCTGTCTCTCTCTGTATCTATCTCTGTCTCCCTCTCTGTCTCTCTCTGTATCTGTCTCTCTCTGTATCTATATCTCTGTCTCTCTCTGTATCTGTCTCTGTCTCTCTCTGTCTCTCTCTCTCTGTATCTATCTACGTCTCCCTCTGTCTCTCTATGTATTGATCTCTGTCTCTCTCTGTATCTATCTCTATCTCTCTCTGTATCTATCTCTGTCTCTCTCTGTATCTATCTCTGTCTCTCTCTGTATCTATCTCTATCTCTCTATGTATTGATCTCTGTCTCTCTCTGTATCTATCTCTGTCTCTCTCTGTATCTATCTCTGTCTTTCTCTGTCTCTCTGTATCTATCTCTGTCTCTCTCTGTATCTATCTCTATCTCTCTCTGTATCTATCTCTATCTCTCTCTGTATCTATCTCTATATCTATCTCTATCTCTCTCTGTATCTATCTCTATATCTATCTCTATCTCTATCTCTCTCTGTATCTATCTCTGTCTCTCTCTGTATCTATCTCTGTCTTTCTCTGTCTCTCTGTAGCTCTCTCTGTCTCTCTCCAATCCTCTAATTTGTCAATAGAATAATATTTTGTTTTGACTAGAAGCGGTTTTAGGTTAATGTTCAACAGACATATAGATGGACGAGCTTATGTGTGTTGGTGTGCCTGTCTGATCACCTGTGGGTCTCAAGACCGTGTTAGTCCACTGAGCTGAAGCCTAGGCCTTTTCAGGTCTCAAGCAAGGTTACTCATAATGGTGTGCACAAACATGGACACACACAAGCTTCTCCTCCACTCTCCTCTGTAATGTTCTACCTTTCCTCTCTCCTTGTCCGATCTCCTCTGTAATGTTCTACCTTTCCTCTCTCCTCCTCCGCTCTTCTCTGTAATGTTCTACCTTTCCTCTCTCCTCCTCCGCTCTCCTCTGTAATGTTCTACCTTTCCTCTCTCCTCCGCTCTTCTCTGTAATGTTCTACCTTTCCTCTCTCCTCCTCCGCTCTTCTCTGTAATGTTCTACCTTTCCTCTCTCCTCCTCCGCACTTCTCTGTAATGTTCTACCTTTCCTCTCTCCTCCTCCGCTCTTCTCTGTAATGTTCTACCTTTCCTCTCTCCTCCTCCGCTCTTCTCTGTAATGTTCTACCTTTCCTCTCTCCTCCGCACTTCTCTGTAATGTTCTACCTTTCCTCTCTCCTCCTCCGCTCTTCTCTGTAATGTTCTACCTTTCCTCTCTCCTCCTCCGATCTCCTCTGTAATGTTCTACCTTTCCTCTCTCCTCCTCCGCTCTTCTCTGTAATGTTCTACCTTTCCTCTCTCCTCCTCCACTCTCCTCTGTAATGTTCTACCTTTCCTCTCTCCTCCTCCGCTCTCCTCTGTAATGTTCTACCTTTCCTCTCTCCTCTTCCGCTCTCCTCTGTAATGTTCTACCTTTCCTCTCTCCTCCTCCGCTCTTCTCTGTAATGTTCTACCTTTCCTCTCTCCTCCTCCGCTCTTCTCTGTAATGTTCTACCTTTCCTCTCTTCTCCTCTGCTCTCCTTTATAATATTCTACATTTCCTCTCTTCTCTGCATCACAGCTCTATCTCTCTCTGCTTTTCCATAACAATATTTTAGCTGCTGCTTTAATGTGTATTTAATGACAGCAATCTCCTGTTGAACACTCCACTCCTCTGTTCCTCTGAAATTGACACTAGGAGAGAAGGATGAAAGGATGGAAAGAGAGAAAGAAAGAAAGAAAGAAAGAAAGAAGGAGAGAAAGAGAGAAAGAGAGAGGTCACTGTATCCCTATGCCAGTAGCATTCCAAAGTAGGTCAGCCAGAGAGAGAGAGAGAGAGAGAGAGAGAGAGAGAGAGAGAGAGAGAGAGAGAGAGAGAGAGAGAGAGAGAGAGAGAGAGAGAGAGAGAGGACATTGAGTGATCTGACTGTCAGAGTTACCTGTGTGTTTCCAGGTAATAGGGGTTTAAATACAGCAGGTGGCATTTACCCTGATCCTCTCAATGATGTTTAAAATGCCATGTTCTTGGAAACAGTAGTGTGTGTGTTTGTGTGTTTTAGCTGGAGACAGAATCGCATGGCCGTAGTTGTGTTAATGAAGACTTCAGACACTTACCACACTAAGCCATCAACCTTATGCTCTAACGCTGCATAATCCTACAGATTTAACTCAGGCCCGGAGTGTGTGTGTCTGTGTGTCGCAAAAAGGATGGATAGATGGAGAGAAAAAATACAAAAATCTGGACACACACATAGCAGAAGAGTAATCTGTGTGTGTGTGTGTCACCATGTTCTGGAATGAAGGATCCTGGTATAAATCACCACCTGACTTCTCTCTTTCTCTCCCTCTCTCCCTCTCTTTCTCCCTCTCTGTCTGTCTGTCTCTCTCTCTCTCGTTTTTTCTCTCTCTCTCTGTCTCTTTCTCTCCCTCTGCCTCTCTTTCTCCCTCTCTGTCTGTCTCTCTCTCTCTCGTTTTTTCTCTCTCTGTCTCTTTCTCTCCCTCTCTTTCTCCCTCTCTGTCTCTCTCTCTCTCGTTTTTTCTCTCTCTCTCTGTCTCTTTCTCTCAGTCTCTCTGTTTCTCAATGTAGCCTAGTGTTTAGAGCTGGTTCTTCCCCTGAACAAGGCAGTTAACCCAATGTTCCCTGGTAGGCCATCATTGTAAATAAGAATTTGTTCTTAACTGACTTGCCTAGTTAAATAAAGGTTACATAAAAGAAAAATGGTATCACTTCACATCCTGCAAATCACCAGCAGAGGGTCCCTCTCTCTTTCTCCCTCTCACTCTCTCGCTCCCTCTCTCGCTCCCTCTATCCCCCTCTCTCTCTAAATTGGCATATAGTATATGGCCAATATACAGTGAGGGAAAAAAGTATTTGATCCCCTGCTGATTTTGTACGTTTGCCCACTGACAAAGAAATGATCAGTCTATAATGTTAATGGTAGGTTTATTTGAACAGTGAGAGACAGAATAACAACCAAAAAATCCTGACAAATGCATGTGAAAAATGTTATAAATTGATTTGCATTTTAATGAGGGAAATAAGTATTTGACCCCCTCTCAATCAGAAAGATTTCTGGCTCCCAGGTGTCTTTTATACAGGTAACGAGCTGAGATTAGGAGCACACTCTTAAAGGGAGTGCTCCTAATCTCAGTTTGTTACCTGTATAAAAGACACCTGTCCACAGAAGCAATCAATCAATCAGATTCCAAACTCTCCACCATGGCCAAGACCAAAGAGCTTATCGTTTATCTTTGTTTCCTAGTGTAGTTTCTTCTTCTTCTTTTTATTCCGTTTAGTCACATGATTTCTCCATTTGCAGTACATTTGCCATTCAGTTGGGCTGCCAGACTTATTTGCCATACCTTTTGCCTCATCCCTCTCAACCATGAAATGTTTAAATTCCTCATTAATCCAAGGGGATTTAACCGTTTTTACAGTCATTTTCTTAATGGGCGCATGCTTATTAGTTACTGGAATAAGCAATTTCATAAATCTGTCAAGTGCAGCGTCTGGTTGCTCCTCATTACACACCACAGATCAGCAAATATTATTTACATAATTAACATAAGAATCACTAGAAAACGTATTGTATGACCTCTTATACGCTATATTAAGCCCAGCCTTTTGAACTTTGGTTTTCCTAGATATGGCTACTATATTGTGATCACTACATCCGATGGATTTGGATTCCGCTTTAAAGAGAACTTCTGCAGAATTAGTAAATATGTGTTCAATACATGTTGATGATTTAATTCCTGTGCTGTTTGTAACTACCCTGGTAGGTTGACTGACAACCTGAACCAGGTTGCAGGCACTGGTTATGGTTTGAAGCTTTTTATTGAGTGGGCAGCTTGATGAATGCCAGTTAATATTGAAATGGCCCAGAAAATATACCTCTCTGTTGATATCATATATGTTATCAAGCAATTCACACATGTTATCCAGATACTGATAGCACTTGGTGGTCTATAGCAGCTTCCCACCAGAATGGGCTTTAGGTGAGGCAGATGAACCTGTAGCCATATTACTTCAACAGTATTTAACATGAAATCCTCTCTAAGCTTTTCAGGAATGTGGTTCTTTAATATAGACCGCCACAGTGCCTCCATTGGCATTTCTGTATTTTCTGTAGATGTTATAACCATGTATTACTAACACTGTATCATCAAAGGTATTATCTAAGTGAGTTTCATAGTGAGTTTCAGAGAATATAAATATAATCTGTTACTAGCAAGATATTGACGTCATGAACCTTGTTTCTTAGGCTATATATGTTAAAACCTTTTTCAAACATTTTCCATATTGATCCACAGCAAAACATTGTTTAATAGCGGTTTCTAGGTGGATGAAAGACAACTGTAGTTCAGATAGCTAGCTAATATTTATCTCAACCTGAAGTATATGCTACTCTGGACAACGATCAATGTCTAGGCTAGAATACAGGAACATCCCTGGATATTGAAGCTCAGGAAATGCATTCTCTGATATAGAAAATTTGACAGTGAGTTTCATTACTTCCTGAGTAAATTCTCCTTCCATGGTACCACAATTTATTAGATGACTCTCCTCACAAGCCTATTGGGATGCCATTTTAAAAACACACTTACTCTAAAAGTGGCAGAGAGAGAAAGAGAGAGAGAGAGAGAGAGAGAGAGAGAGAGAGAGAGAGAGAGAGAGAGAGAGAGAGAGAGAGAGAGAGAGAGAGACAGACAGACTGTAATAGGTGGTATAGTACAGTAGTAGAGGAGTGAGAGATCATGACAGAATAGGTGAACAGATTCTCCCTCCTCCCCTCCTTTTAGATTTGGAAAACTGGCACATCTCTTGACATGTCCCCAATTGCCAGTTAGTGACTTTTGATCTGTACTTGGTTATATCATCCTAATGTCATCCCCATAGGGTAAACAATTAATTAAATCATGGTTCCATCATTGTAATCCCCATAGAGTTAACAGAGCTCATTATACAGTCCGTGGTATGTTAATATTTCCATAGGGAAATACTAAGGAGACATTCCATACGAAACCAGGACAAGAAAATACCATGCAATCCATAAAAGGGTGCTTTGGAGGAAGGATTGTTGACATATGTTTGACATTTGTATCTAAAAGCATAATAGAACAATTATTTCTCAAAGTATTTCTGATTACCCAAGCCTCCTTGAAGACTCCATAATGCTTTATCTGCAGGTGCTACAAAGCAAAAATGTATGTCATAAGAAGCTTTACCCCTTACTCTGCGATGTGAGCAGTATTTTGATATCAATGAAAAATAAAAGAATATTGAGAAATAAACATAAATCAAAACATAAATAATTTGTTTACATTAATGTATGAACATTGAAAAATGTAAACATGAATATATTTTTAAAAAAAAATTTATTAAATGTTTCAATATATTGTTTAACATCAAATACTCTACGGGCATATCAAAGTTGCAGAGTGGGATCTCTGGTCGTTTTAAAGTTGTGGCCCATTTTATACAGAGAACTTGTCAGAGTAGGCAATGTATCCAATCACAACCCTCCTTTTACACACCCTGAAAATCACCAGCATAGGGGTGACCATTTTAAATAAAATGTTCACATTCACTCTGTGTGTAATGCTTACAACTGGAATCGTAACTGTAAAAGTAGCAGAGATGATATAGGCCTACACACGTCTCACAAACAAATTTACTTTCAATAGCTTACAAACTGTGCATTTATATAACTCAACAACAGTCAGATAAAACAAATGACATTTTAACCTACTGTACTACAATCTCTAAAACACTTGAATGAACGAATAGGTCCATTATCCTTAGGCTATGCCTTTTGCATATTGAACAACATAAATGAAGTAGCCTAAACAAAATCAGTAAGAAAATAACCCGTCTTCAGTCAGCTGTTCGTTTTTAAACTGTTTTTTTGTGGATGTTTTCATCCATAACCGTCCATAACCAGAGGGTCAGTGTAACTAGGCCTCTGGCCTGGCTGAGAGGGCACAGTCTCTGGAGAGAAGAGGTTGTGTGTGTGTGTGTGTGTGTGTGTGTGTGTGTGTGTGTGTGTGTGTGTGTGTGTGTGTGTGTGTGTGTGTGTGTGTGTGTGTGTGTGGTAATTTAGGGTTATAGTGGGAAGCCTCCGATCATTAATTCCCTAATCTGCTGAAGCCTTAAAGTCACCACCGTCATCTGTCAGACAGGGTCGAGCCGGCATGTACACATGCACACACATGCAAACACACACACATGAAAACACACACACACACAGATCTGCCACAGCTGAACAAATAGTCACACACATACACACAATGTCACACACACACAATGTCACACACACACACTGTTACATACGCACATAGTCACACACACACACAGTCATAAACACACACACAGTCACACATACACACGCACACACCAGAGAGAGAGATCTGCCTAACCATGGGCTCATTTCAGTGTAATGAAGATGGATGCTGCCTCTGCATCCCTCACATGTGTTAGTTACTATATAAATACATAACCCAGAGAGAGAGAGAGAGAGAGAGAGAGAGAGAGAGAGAGAGAGAGAGAGAGAGAGAGAGAGAGATAGATAGCAGCAGCAGACTCGTACATTTCCTCAGTGAAAACAATGTACTGTGCAAATGTCAAATTGGATTTTTACCAAATTATTGTACGACAGACCACGTATTCACCCTGCACACCCTAATTGACAAAAAAAACCAAAAAAACAAAGGCAAAGTCTTCTCATGCTTTGTTGATTTCCAAAAAGCCTTAGACTCAATTTGGCACGAGGGTCTGCTATACAAATTGATGGAAAGTGGTGTTGGGGGAAAAACATATGACATTATAAAATCCATGTACACAAACAACAAGTGCGGTTAAAATTGGCACAAAAAAAACACATTTCTTCCCACAGGGCCGTGGGGTGAGACAGGGATGCAGCTAACGCCACACCCTCTTCAACATACATATCAACGAATTGGCGAGGGCACTAGAACAGTCTGCAGCACCCGGCTCATCTTACTAGAATCTGAAGTCAAATGTCTACTGTTTGCTGATGATCTGGTGCTTCTGTCCCCAACCAAGGAGGGCCTACAGCAGCACCTAGAAATTCTGCACAGATTCTGTCAGACCTGGGCCCTGACAGTAAATCTCAGTAAGACCAAGATAGGTCCAGTCGCCAGGACCATAAATATAAATTCCATATAGACACCGTTGCCCTAGAGCACACAAAAAACTATACATAACTTGGCCTAAATATCAGCGCCATAGGTAACTTCCACAAGGCTCTGAACAATCTGAAAGAAAAGGCAAGAAGGGCCTTCCATGCCATTTAAAAGGAATACAAAATGTGACATACCAATTAGGCTCTGCCTAAAAATACTTGAATCAGTTATTTAAAAAAACCATTGCCCTTTATGGTTGTGAGGTCTGGGGTCCACTCACCAACCAAGAATTCACAAAATGGGGCAAACACCAAATTGAGACGCTGCATGCAAAGTTCTGCAAAATATCCCGTAAAACACCAAATAATGCATGCAGAGCAGAATTAGGCCGATACCCGCTAATTATCAAAATCCAGAAAAGAGACACTAAATTCTACCACCACCTAAAAGGAAGTGATTCCCAAACCTTCCAAAGCCATCACCTACAGAGAGATGAACATGGAGAAGAGCCAACTAAGCAAGCTGGTCCCGGGGCTCTGCTCACAAACACAAACAGACCCCACAGAGCCCCAGGACAGCAACACAATTAGACCCAACCAAAACATGAGAAAACAAAAAAGATAATGACTTGACACATTGGCAAGAATTTTTTTAAAACAGTGCAAACTGGAATGCTATTTGGCCCTTAACAGAGAGTACACAGTGGCAGAATACCTGACCACTGTGACTGACCCAAACTTAAGGAAATATTTGACTACGTACAGACTCAGTGAGCATAGCTATTGAGAAAGGCCGCCGTAGGCAGACTATGTGCACACTGCCCACAAAATGAGGTGGAAACTGAGCTACACTTCCTAACCTCCTGCCAAATGTATGACCATATTAGAGACACATATTTCCCTCAGATTACACAGATCCACAAAGAATTTGAAAACAAACCCGAATTTGATAAACTCCCATATCTACTGGATGAAATACCACAGTGTGCCATCACAGCAGCAACATGTTTTCTATTTGTCTTTATACTTTTCCATTTGCACATCGTTACAACACTGTATATAGACATAATATGACATTTGTAATTCATTTTGGAACAGCAATGTTTACTGTTCATTTTTGTTGTTTATTTCACTTTTGTATATTATCTACCTCACTTACTTTGGCAATGTTAACATATGTTTCCCATGCCAATAAAGCCCCTTGAATTGAATTGAAAGAGAGAGAGAGAGAGAGAGAGAGAGAGAGAGAGAGAGAGAGAGAGAGAGAGAGAGAGAGAGAGAGAGAGAGAGGGGGAGGGAGGGAAATAGGTGGTATAGTACAGTCGTAGAGGAGTGAGATATCATGACAGAATAGGTGGTATAGTACAGTAGTAGAGGAGTGAGATATCATGACAGAATAGGTGGTATAGTACAGTCGTAGAGTAGTGAGATATCATGACAGAATAGGTGGTATAGTACAGTCGTAGAGGAGTGAGATATCATGACAGAATAGGTGGTATAGTACAGTAGTAGAGGAGTGAGATATCATGACAGAATAGGTGGTATAGTACAGTAGTAGAGGAGTGAGATATCATGACAGAATAGGTGGTATAGTACAGTAGTAGAGGAGTGAGATATCATGACAGAATAGGTGGTATAGTACAGTTGTAGAGTAGTGAGATATCATGACAGAATAGGTGGTATAGTACAGTAGTAGAGGAGTGAGATATCATGACAGAATAGGTGGTATAGTACAGTAGTAGAGGAGTGAGATATCATGACAGAATAGGTGGTATAGTACAGTCGTAGAGGAGTGAGATATCATGACAGAATAGGTGGTATAGTACAGTCGTAGAGGAGTGAGATATCATGACAGAATAGGTGGTATAGTACAGTCGTAGAAGTAGTGAGATATCATGACAGAATAGGTGGTATAGTACAGTCGTAGAAGTAGTGAGATATCATGACAGAATAGGTGGTATAGTACAGTCGTAGAGGAGTGAGATATCATGACAGAATAGGTGGTATAGTACAGTCGTAGAAGTAGTGAGATATCATGACAGAATAGGTGGTATAGAACAGTCGTAGAGGAGTGAGATATCATGACAGAATAGGTGGTATAGTACAGTAGTAGAGGAGTGAGATATCATGACAGAATAGGTAGACAGGAGGCTTCAGCACTACCATTGCTGCTCTACACAGATTCTCCCTCCTCCCTTCCTTTTAGTTAAAGACAGAGAGCTAGTTAGACAATGGTTGTGAAGGTTAGATCCTACGAGGACATGAGAACACACTCAGCGAGATTATCATAGAACTTGGGCCTTCTCCCTCAAAGTCCATCCAAACCATACTGTGTGTGTGTGTAGGTGACGCAGCCTGCTGTCCAGTGCTGTAAAGTACTTAAGTAAAAATACTTTAAAGTACTGCTTAAGTAGTTTTTGGAGGTATCTGTACTTTACTTTAATATTTATATTTTTGACAACTTTTACTTCAATACATTCCCAAAGAAAAGAATGTAATTTTTTCTCTATACATTTTCCCTGACAACTAAAAGTACCCATTAAATTTTGAATGCTTAGCAGGATAGGAACATTTTCAAATTCAAGCACTTATCAAGAGAACACGTGTTCATCCCTACTGCCTCTGGCCTGGCGGACTCACTAAACACAAATGCATCTTTTGTAAATAATGTCTGAGTGTTGGAGTGTGCCCCTGGCTATCCGTCTGCTTTGCTTTATATAAGGACTTTTTAATTATTAATACTTCTACTTTTGATACTTAAGTATATTTTAGCAATTACAATTACTTTTGATAAATAAGTATATTTAAAACCAAATACTTTTATACTAAGTATGACAATTGGGTACTTTTTGAACCACTGCTGCTGTCTAGTGTGAGCTCTTAGTAACACCAAAGACCACAGGCAGGCAGGACACACACACGCAGAGAAGTAACGCAGTCTGGCAGGTGAAGAGAGGATGAGGACACATTAGGGTTAATCAGGCATTGGCTCTCTGACTACTTCAGAGAGTGCGCGTGTGAGTGTGTGTGTGTGTATGTGTCTGTGTCTGTGTCTGTGTGTGTGTGTGGGGGTGTGTGGGGGTGTGTGTGGGGGTATCGTTAACGATCTCACTCATCCCATCAGAGATTTGTGCCTTCTCACTTATTCATCTGCCACTCTCAGAGGCGAGAAGGAGGAAAGGAGGGAGAGAGAGTGAAGAAGGAAGTGGAGAGAGAGAGAGAAAGAGAGATGGAAAAAGACAGAGCACCGGATGAATTAAAGTGTAAAGCCCAGTAGGGTGTATCACCATGTGACACACTCTACATCAAACTTCCCCTAACATCCTGATTTGATATGAATCAGAGATTTGAGTGAATATTCACAGGCTATATGGACACACGTTTCTAGTAGCTAACGATTCTGCCCTGAATGAACAACAGGAGACTGAAAAGATTTGACATGGGTCCTCAGATCCTCAAAAGGTTCAACAGCTGCACCATCAAGAGCATCCTGACTGGTTGCATCACTGCCTGGAGCGCCAAATCAAGGTCCAAGAGACTTCTAAACAGATCTACCTCCAAGCCATCAGACTCCTGAACATCTAGTCAAATGGCTAACCCAGCCTATTTGCATGTCCCCCTCCCCCCCTTTTACACCACAGCTACTCTCTGTTGTTATCATCTATGCATAGTCACTTTAATAACTCTACCTACATGTACTTATTACCTCAACTAACCGGTGCCCCCGCACATTGACTCTGTAACGGTACCCCCATGTATGTAGTCTCGCTATTGTTATTTTACTGCTGCTCTTTAATTACTTGTTACTTTTATTTCTTATTCTTATCCATATTGTTGGTTAAGGGCTTGTAAGTAAGAATTTCACTGTAAGGTCTACACCTGTTGTATTTGGCGCATGCGACTAATACCATTTGATTTGATTTGATTAGATTTCCCCCCTACCTCCATCAGCCCAATCTGTCAGGGTCATCAGACCAATCTGTGAGGGTCATCAGGCCAATCTGTCAGCTTCATCAGGCCAATCTGTCAGCTTCATCAGCCCAATCTGTCAGCTTCATCAGCCCAATCTGTCAGGGTCATCAGACCAATCTGTGAGGGTCATCAGCCCAATCTGTCAGAGTCATCAGTTTATGAGGAGGTTAGCATATCAGCCCAATCTGTCAGAGTAATCTGTTAATGAGGAGGTTAGCATATCAGCCCAATCTGTCAGAGTCATCAGTTTATGAGGAGGTTAGCATTTTAGACCAATCTGTCAGTCATCAGTTTATGAGGAGGTTAGCATATCAGACCAATCTGTCAGCGTCATCAGTTTACGAGGTTAGCATATCAGCCCAATCTGTCAGTCATCAGTTTATGAGGAGGTTAGCATGTCAGCCCAATCTGTCAGAGTCATCAGTTTATGAGGAGGTTAGCATGTCAGCCCAATCTGTCAGAGTCATCAGTTTACGAGGTTAGCATATCAACCCAATTTGTCAGTCATCAGTTTATAAGGAGGTTAACATGTCAGCCCAATCTGTCAGAGTCATCAGTTTATGAGGAGGTTAGCATGTCAGCCCAATCTGTCAGAGTCATCAGTTTACGAGGTTAGCATATCAGACCAATATGTCAGTCATCAGTTTATGAGGAGGTTAGCATATCAGACCAATCTGTCAGAGTCGTCAGTTCATGAGGAGATTAGCATGTCAGCCAAATCTGTCAGAGTCATCAGTTTATGAGGGGGTTAGCATGTCAGCCAAATCTGTCAGAGTCATCAGTTTATGAGGAGGTTAGCATGTCAGCCCAATCTGTCAGTCATCAGTTTACGAGGTTAGCATATCAACCCAATTTGTCAGTCATCAGTTTATAAGGAGGTTATCATTTTAGACCAATCTGTCAGTCATCAGTTTATGAGGAGGTTAGCATGTCAGCCAAATCTGTCAGAGTCATCAGTTCATGAGGAGGTTAGCATGTCAGCCCAATCTGTCAGTCATCAGTTTATGAGGAGGTTAGCATGTCAGCCAAATCTGTCAGAGTCATCAGTTTATGAGGAGGTTAGCATGTCAGCCCAATCTGTCAGTCATCAGTTTACGAGGTTAGCATATCAACCCAATTTGTCAGTCATCAGTTTATGAGGAGGTTATCATTTTAGACCAATCTGTCAGTCATCAGTTTATGAGGAGGTTAGCATGTCAGCCAAATCTGTCAGAGTCATCAGTTTATGAGGAGGTTAGCATGTCAGCCCAATCTGTCAGTCATCAGTTTACGAGGTTAGCATATCAACCCAATTTGTCAGTCATCAGTTTATGAGGAGGTTATCATTTTAGACCAATCTGTCAGTCATCAGTTTATGAGGAGGTTAGCATGTCAGCCAAATCTGTCAGAGTCATCAGTTTATGAGGAGGTTAGCATGTCAGACAAATCTGTCAGAGTCATCAGTTTATGAGGAGGTTAGCATGTCAGACCAATCTGTCAAAGTCATCAGTTTATGAGGAGGTTAGCATATCAGACCAATCTGTCAGAGTAATCAGTTTATGAGGAGGTTAGCATGTCAGCCCAATCTGTCAGTCATCGGTTTATGAGGAGGTTAACATATCAGCCCATGAGGAGGTTAGCATGTCAGCCCATGAGAAGGTAAGCTTGTCAGCTTTATATCTCTCTCTTTCAATTAAATTCAAGGGGCTTTATTGGCATGGGAAACATATGTTAACATTGCCAAAGTAAGTGAGGTAGACAATATACAAAAGTGAAATAAACAACAAAAATGAACAGTGAACGGTAAACATTACACATGTAAACATCGACGTGTATCTCTCTCTCTCCTTATCTCTCTCTCTCTCTCTCTCTCTCTCTTTATCTCTCGCTCTGAATATGTAAGTGATAGGCATGTTGTGTATTTCATTATGTTTGTTTACTGTCGTAAGCATTTCTGTAATTGTGCACTTGCGCTGCCTACTTGGCAATAATAACGGGCTTGTTTGTCAAGGGAAATGTGTTGTTTCTTGCGAAACCATAGCATAGGCATATATTATTCAGCACCAGGGTCAGGTAATGTGGCTTGGCCGGCGCTGGCTGAGCCCGTGAAAGTCGCATCAAAGATATCCGCACCGGACAGCTCCACACTCAGCTCTGACTCTCTGGCTCCTGATTACGCGCATTCACAACGAGAAATGTGCATTTATTCCCATGTCTCATGAGTTCTACAGTTTAGCCTCTGTATTTTGCTTCTCAATAGAAGAGCTTGAGGGACAGGCTATGATGTTTAGGCCAGGGCTCTGACTCGATTCCGGTAGCGATCACCATTTCCCCTATAGACGAAATAGTCTACAGAAATGATGTGGCAAAGACTACAGCCTAGAAAAGTTAATAAAAAAATTGTAATATTAGGATAGAAATATGTAGAAACAATGGTGTATGGAATTGAATGTAGCCTATGCCTTTTTGTAACCCATGAATCTCCTCTAGCAAAACGCACAATAGAGAGATGAATCAGCAGCGACAAGCAGCCAAGCATTCAGCTGCTGTGAAGTGTAGGAACTTCTCGAGTATCCCGTTCACCTGTAACGCACCACCACAGAAAGCTATGCCTTTTCTTATCTCTGTGCTTATCTGGTCCCTTGGCCTAACATATCAGCCATACTTACTTCTGGATATCATGTTGGAAATATTTCGCATTGCCATGATGTTAGGTCATTCAGAATAGCCTACATATGTTTCTCATATAATTTTTCACACAGGGCTCCTTTCATTCCCCAGGCAGGCCGTTTGAGATTTCTTGGGCAAAATTTGAGTATACCCACTTCTCTTTGCACGACGATTACACCAGTGATGTCTCGGTATTTTTTTTAAATGTTGGCACAGTCACTTTGACTCAGGCCCAGCCACACATACATTTCTGCCTACGCCTCTGCGAGCAGGCCCAGGTACGGACCGCACGCACCAAGTTGTTCATCCCCGACGGAGGTTTAGCTTTAGCCTAGTGACAGCGTCAGAGACAGGTCAAGCTGCCGCAGCATGGAAGTTGCGAGAGCTTTATTATGATAAAGTGACAGTAGCCAGCTGCCTGCCCCCGCATACACACCCACACACCGCGTCCAGAGTGAGCGAAGCGCTGGCGTCAGAGCAGAACTAATAGGGAGCTGAGCACTGCATGACTCTACAACCGTACCGCAGGTCCGATCACTGCACTTCTGGAAGGAGATAAGCGGTGTAGATACAGCAACACCACAGTGTTCATACGGCATTCTATGCCTAATACTGTTTGTGACATGACATAGGCTACTGCTGACTGGGTCAACAACAGCTAAAGAAGGATAGCTGACTAGCAGACTCATCGCAAGGCACGGAACTTAATCCTAAGGTAACTTGTCTACTATATTCATGTAGGGGCTACAGTGATACCAGAGAGCTCGATAGAGTGCTGCTAGCCTATTCTGTAGCGACATGCGCTTCTTGCGAGAGGAGATGCAGTAGAGGGAACTAGCTTGGTTCACTCTCGTATCCCCTCACATCCCCACACCACTCGGATCTAGCTGCAGTAGCATCAAAGCTCATTCAAATCCTAGCAGAGTCTGACATCTTAGCTGAGAGGCTAGTGTCGTTTCAGACAGGCTCTCAGACACACACACACCCGTCCTCTATTCTTTCGTCTGGGGATAGACTTTGGAAACAAATATCTGACGATGCAGTGTCCACTGCACTCGCACGCACACACACACCCACACACACGACACCTCAATGTCATCACAGGCTACAACAACGCCATTCTCTCACACTGGGTGTGATAAAACGGACGCAGACACATTTAGGCGATATGTAGTTTGTTGTTTAAGCACAACAATAGGCTACTGCCACTCTGCATTGTAACCAATGACGTGGAAAAGAGCAGAGCCACGAGCATCGTTCCAAAGAGAATGTATAATTCCTTACCTGTCTCTCAGCTGCGTGGCTCTCTCTTCATAATCATTTTCAACGGAAACTTTTCCTCCACTCCAGACAAACGGTCAAAAATAACCTTCACTTATTTTACACTTCCCCCTCGAATAGATACTTTGAACCACCACCCCTCACAAATGTAGACAGGCTGGCGCTGAGAGGACAGAGAGAAAAATAGGCTTCTGAATTCTCGGGAAATCGATCATCAAAATGGATCATACAATCCAGCAGGTCATTTTTCTCTCGTTCCAATCAGATGTAGATGCGACAGATGCGACAGATTCAAACAAACGGAGCGTTGTATTTCTACCGCACGTCTCTACACAAGATCCGACACACACATACACACGCTCCGCAGGCAGGCAGGCATTCTCTTGACTGAATGAGCGCGGTGGCCAATCCGAAACGCTGCGCGCGGGAGACGCGAGGGAACGAACTGTTTTCTAGTCGAGGCGCGGGACCGATAACTCCATTCGCCCTGAGCGTTCCAACGCGCGCTCACGGTGAAGTCAACGGTCATTAGCAGATCATATGGGCTGCAATCTGCCTTCTGATGCCTTTGGCGGGAAGGTTGATACGATGATGATATGCAAGTTGAAATATTTTAATAAATCAGAAGGATACAAATTTAGACTAGGAAAAAAACCCGAAGAAAGACATTACAACATGAAAAGTAATTTTCTGGAGTTCAGTCTAATGTTGCGTGTGCAGTCTTAACTTTTTTGGAAAAAGCTTATGTTGGGAATCTTATTCTTGTAGCATTTTTTTCAACTAAATGAAGTGCTTATAAATAACCGTGCAAAGTTGCTGTTGTGTATAGGCATAATTTATCAACACAAAGCCATTCAAGCACCCTGGCGTTATAACTGCTTATATAATTGGTCACTACGCTTATACCAGCATTGATTCAAGATGATACGTTTTACAGTTTGGGTTTTATTGACATGTTATAGCCGACTTCTACACCATGTACAGTATTTGGTCATTGTCAGAGGGTAGGTCCACCCTGTCTCACAAAACGTGACAATAAAGTTTACAATATTATGGGAATTACAGTGCATTTCCACACAGTGCTGTAAAGTACTTAAGTACTTTAAAGTACTACTTAAATCTTTTTCTGGGGTATCTGTACTTTACTATTTATATTTTTGACAACTTTTACTTTTACTTCACTACATTCCTAAAGAAAATAATGTACTTTTTACTCCATACATTTTCCCTGACACCCAAAACGGCCCCTAACCAACAGTGCATAAAAAAAATAAGAATAAGAGATAAAAGTAACAAGTAATTGAAGAGCAGCAGTAAAAAATAACAATATATACAGGGGGGTGCCGATACAGAGTCAATGTGCAGGGCCACCGGTTAGTTGACGTAGTATGTACATGTAGATAGAGTTATTAAAGTGACTATGCATAGATGACAACAGAGAGTGGCAGCGGTGTGGAGAAGTCTGTGTAGCCATTTGACTAGATGTTCAGGGGTCTTTTGGCTTGGGGGTAGAAGCTGTTTAGAAGCGTCTTGGACCTAGACTTGGCGCTTGGTAGCAGAGAGAACAGTGTATTACTAGTGTGGCTAGTCTTTGACAATGTTCAGGGCCTTCCTGTGACACCGCCTGGTATAGAGGTACTGGATGGCAGGAAGCTTGGCCCCAGTGATGTACTGGGCCGTTTGCACTACCCTCTGTAGTGCCTTGTGGTCGGAGGCCGAGCAGTTACCATACCAGGCAGTGATGCAACCAGTCAGGATGCTCTCGAGGGTGCAGCTGTAGAACCTTTTGAGGATCTTAGGACCCATGCCAAATCGTTTCAATCTCCTGAGGGGGAATAGGTTTTGTCGTGCCCGCTTCACGACTGTCTTGGTGTGCTTTGACCATGTTTGTTTGTTGGTGATGTGAACATTAAGGAACTTGAAGCTCTCAACCTGCTGTAGCCCCATCGATGAGAATGGGGGTGTGCTCGGTCCTCTTTTTCCTGTCATCCACAATCATCTCCTTTGTCTTGATCACGTTGAGGGAGAGGTTGTTGTCCTGGCACCACACGGCCAGGTCTCCTCCCTATAGACTGTCTCGTTGTTGTCGGTGATCATCTGCAAATGTAATGATGGTGTTGGAGTTGTGCCTGGCCGTACAGTCATGAGTGAACAGGGAGTACAGGAGGGGGCTGAGCACACACCCTTGAGGGGCCCCTGTGTTGAGGATCAGCGTGGCGGATGTGTTGTTTTTTACCCTTACCACCTGGGGGCAGCCCGTCAGGAAGTCAAGAATCCAGTTGCAGAGGAAGGTGTTTAGTCCCAGGGTCCTTAGCTTGTTGATGAGCTTTGAGGGCACTATGGTGTTGAACACTGAGCTGTAGTCAATGAATAGCATTCTCACATAGGTGTTTTGTCCAGGTGGGAAAGGGCAGTGTAATAGAGATTGCATCATCTGTGGATCTTTTGGGGCAGTATCAAAGTCACCATTATTAGTCAGTTGTACAACTGAATGCCTTCAACTGAAATGTGTCTTCCGCATTTAACCCAACCCCTCTGAATCAGAGAGGTGCGGGGGGCTGCCTTAATCGACATCCACGTCTTCAGCACCCGGAGAACAGTGGGTTAACTGCCTTGTTCAGGGGCAGAACGACATATTTTTACCTTGTCAGCTTGGGGATTTGAACTTGCAACCCTCCGGTTACAAGTCCAACGCTCTAACCACTAGGCTACCTGCCGCCCCAGTATGCAAATTGGAATGGGTCTAGGGTTTTTGGGATGATGGTGTTGATGTGAGCCATGACCAGCCTTTTAAAGCACTTCTTGGCTACAGACGTGAGTCCTACGGGTTGGTAGTAATTTAGGCAGGTTACCTTAGTGTTCTTGTAACATGTTGGTATTACAGACTCGGACAGGGAGATGTTGAAAATGTCAGTGAAGACACTTGCTAGTTGGTCAGTGCATGCTCCCATTACACGTCTCAGTAATCCATCTGGCCCTGTGACCTTGTGAATGTTGACCTGTCTGGTTGGGGTAAGTACGTACGTCACTGTGGGGACGACATCATCGATGCACTTATTGATGAAACCAATGACAGATGTGGTGTACTCCTCAATGCCATTGGAGGAATCCCGGAACATATTCCAGTCTGTGCTAGCAGAACAGTCCAGTCTTTTGCATCTGCTTCATGTGGCCACTTTTTGATTAATCTAGTAACTGGTGCTTCTTGCTTTAATGCTTACAAGCAGGAATCAGGAGTATGGAATTATGGTCATTATACTCATTATATGAAGAAAGCTCAGCAGGACAGGAAAATGGTCTAATTCATGCACTTATCAAGAGAACACCCCTGGTCATCCCTACTGCCTCTGATCTGGCAAACACTAAACACAAATTCTTTGTTTGTAAATGAATGTGTTGGAGTGTACACATGGTTATCTGAAGATTTTCAAAACAATAAATTGGTGCCGTCTGCTTTTCTTAATATTTGGACTTTTAAATGATTTATACTTTTACTTTTGATACTTAAGTATATTTAGAACCAAATACTTTTAGACTTTTACTCAAGTAGGATTTTACTGGGTGACTTTCACTTTTTCTTGAGTAACTTTCAATTAAGGTATCTTTACTTTTACTCAAGTATGACAATTGGGTACTTTCTCCACCACTGTTTCCACATAACATGATCATTTGAATAGCCACAGTATCTTCACCCTTATGTCTGTACTAGCAATGTAGTGCTAGGTATCAACAGCCATTCCAGTAAGGGTTGGAAGCTATAATGAGCTTCAATTGGTCAATAGCGCCGCGATGCCGCAGAATATTTGCATAAAGTTTAGCTTTCCCCAACCTTTGTCTCACCCTGTTTACACTCCCTCGCAGATGCTCGCATTCCCTGTCCACTTCCATTCCCTCCATTGAAAATGAATGGCTTCCGAAGTTTCATTGCCCGCAGACAGTGGATTTCCAAAGGGGACGACAGGGGGCGATGAAATGTCGGATCCCTGGATTAGCTGTTGATACCTAGCACTACCTAGCCTGCTTGCTAGCACCCATATGAGGGTGAAGCTAGCGTGGCTATCCAAAATATTGTGTTATGTGGAAACCCTCGGTTAGCCTACAAACTCTGGCAGTGGCGACAATGGTAGAGCTACAATCCCAAACTGTTCCCCACGCCTAGTCCAACCCCTGGGAGAACAACTGGGAAGGGACAGGTAAAAAAGTATTTCCCTTGATACCTGTATGATAACTCAAATTACTCAAGGGGAGGGAAAATATTGACAACAACATTACTCTATTGAGCGACAGGGTAGGTGGCTGAGACATGAAAATGTTGCCAAATCGTAGTCTGTTCGAGTGTCTTTATTAACGTGAAAGGTTTTGTAGGGGAAATGGCTCACTACAGTCATGTGACATATACACAATTATATACAGTATTTTGTCATGCTTTGAATATTATTTTTGGCCATGTATCTGCTGTGCTAAACCAAGTTCTTTATACAATTTTAACTGTATGCCCCAACCACACCCTCTTTGCTGGGCAAGGCAATACCCACTGGCACAGACTTCATTTAAACGTTTAGTTTTTATTTACATTTGGTTGAGTTATCAACTAATGTGAATTTAGGTTAAAAAAATACAAAATTCCCTTACATTGATGACTTTTTGCAAATCAAATCACATTTTCTTTGTTAGAATGACATGGAAACAACATTGATTCAACCAGTTTTTGCCCACTGTGCAGCCCCAATTCATATTGCCTTCTCCTAATGTCTTCTGTGTATCAGGACCAATATGAAGACACAATAACTAACAGCACAGTGAAATTACCTCAGCTAACTAGGGAGATAATGTTCAAAGTTAGCCTATTGCTTCACACCCAACCATGCTCTAAATGCATATTTCCCCACGGACACAGAATAATAAAGCTTGATTATTCGAAAACACCTTGTTAAGGAAACCCTGTGGCTGCTTTGATGAAGGTTTAACACTAAAGGAGGGTCTACTACATAACTGTGGAATGAATAATACCTGGTGAAGATGTAAACCTTGGAATTCTAATTATGTTCCGTTTCAGTTAAAGGTGCATTCTGTTAGATCTAAGTTCCCTTGTGACAACAACAAGACATAGTATAGGCCTATCAACACAGTCCACCTAAATAGGCTACAACAAACATAGAACAGAAATAAAATATGTTCCTTAATATATGCAGATTGAGTCTTTAAACGAGGAAGGGAAAGAGTGACTAGAGTGTATAAGGAAATAAGAAGAGGGGAGGCAGGGGTGCACAGTACATCTCTTGTGGGTAACAACACAGGTGCGATGGATAACAAAGATGCAAATGAAAGTAGGACTGTAGCTGCTCAATGTTTTTCTAACACACCCCCAAATGATTAATTGGAAAACAGATTTCTGACCCACTAAAGTCTGCATCAGGTGCAAGTAGGCCTAACTAAAAACATTCTGTCAACCACATAAATATACACTGTATACTAAGCTACAGCTTCACATAAAAAGCTCTACCATGCCAAAACACATGATGTATGAGTGTGTATGTGCCTGTGTGTGTGTGCCTACGTGTGTGTGTGTGCCTGTTACCAACCCCAAAATACATGATGTAAGCTACAACAGTCAGCTTCATAAAATAAAAACCCCAAAATGGTATGACAGCTTGACGTAAAAAGCTGTTTCAACCCAGACACCAGACACATGCTGACTGTGTATGCCTGTGCATTCCCTACCTATTCCCCATGGGCCCTATAAAGTGGTGCACTATAAAGTGGCACACTATATAGGGAATAGTGTGCCATTTGGGACTCAGCAACGGTCAGGAGGGGGGATTGTAAAGCCGTGATGTCAGCGGTATTAAATCTGCACTGGCCACTTGTCTGCACTAATGTCCACACAGATAGACATGCTAGGAGATCATCCCTGTTTTTTTTATAACCTTCAGTTAGCACAACAAGCTAAAGCTTAATGCTACTGCCTAGCTAGCTTATTACTCAGCCCCAGCCTTATTCCCACCCTCGCCATTAGCGCTTACATGCTAACGTTATCTCAGCTTACTTAGCACCACCTATAATAAGCATCCAGACCTTTTTAGCTATCGCAAGCTAAGGCCTAGCTTGACCCTCGACACTTGTGCTTACCACAGGCTAACAATTAGGCACAACTCATCATAATACCCATCATACCTATTGCCAAGCGCACAAGCTAAAGCCAACTGGGCCTCATAATAACCAATTTGCTTATCAAAAGCTAATGTGGCTTAGCGAAGGAGCCTTGAGCATTATTAGCTCCATATACATGAGTTAGTTCTGACTGAGTCTCCGGTGCTATCTTGGCCATTACAACTTGCACAGAGTCAGACATTCCATTTAACCTTGTTCAAGAGTTCCTTCTGACCTACTCATCACAGCCAATCATATCACAATCCTCAAGGGTTAACATACATGGTTCTATGGGAGGTTGTGTGTGTGTGTGTGCCCGCTGAGCCGACAGTGAGAAGAAGATGCATTGCACTGTTAATCATAAAATCAATGCTGATTAATTCTCAAAATGCAAATTAGCTCATTAAAGGACCTCAACTTATAGAATTACTACTGATTAGCAAGCTAAGCACTATCGCTGCCCCATGGACACAACCTTGTTAGGCTGCATTAACCATTCCTCTCTCTGTTCCTCTCCTCTCTCTGTTCCGCTCCTCTCTCTGTTCCTCTCCTCTCTCTGTTCCTCTCCTCTCTCTATTCCTCTCCTCTCTCTGTTCCTCTCCTCTCTCTGTTCCTCTCCTCTCTCTGTTCCTCTCCTCTCTCTGTTCCTCTCCTCTCTCTGTTCCGCTCCTCTCTCTGTTCCTCTCCTCTCTCTGTTCCTCTCTATTCTCCCTATAGTGCTAACATGAAGCTTAATTCAATTAAAGCTACTCTGAAGAAAGAAAAGTTAAAGAAAGCGTAGCATTTCTTGGGCATTTGGTAAAAGAAGGAACTCTGTGAAGTAAATCCTGTTTACAGCACAGCTCAGTGTTAGTAGAATCATGTACTCCCAGCAAGCGTGGAAACATACATTATAAAAAGGCTAAATACTATACACAGTTAGCTTCCCCTCTCTCCCATTATTTTCATACCTCAACCAATGCATACAAACATCTTCTCTGTCTCTGGTGTGTGTGTGTGTGTGCTGATATGGTAGTCTAATCCAGCATTTCCCAAACTCAGTCCTCGAGACCCCAAGAGGAGCACATTTAGGTTTTTGCCCTAACAATACACAGCTGATTAAAATCATCAAAGCTTGATGACTAGTTGCTTATTTGAGTCAGCTGTGTAGTGCTAGGGAAAAAACAAACGTGCACATAGGGACGACGACGACAACTACTGGAGGGACTGGGGTCTCTCTCTCTCTCTCTCTCTCTCTCTCTCTCTCTCTCTCTCTCTCTCTCTCTCTCTCTCTCTTTCTCTCAGGTAGAGTAGGGATACTGGGGGTTGGTTTGGTAAGATCCTACATAAATTACATCAGGGCCACAGGGGCCAAATGAGTGTTTATTTTTGGGGAACGATGGGGGTTCCTAAAAATGAGGTCTCTCCGCACTGTGCTGAGTGTGTGTGTGTGTGCATGCGTCCATGTTTGTGAGCGTGCATGTGTGTGCGTGTGTGTTTGTGTTGGGGGTAATGGATCCACAGCACACGTCTGGATGCTTCTAGACAGCTTACAGATCAGCAGGGGATGATGAGGAGGGAGGAGAGGTAAAATGGAGGGAGGGAAGGAGGAAGAAGGGGAAGAATGCTGGAGGGGCAACTGAGGAACAGAGCACAGCTGGTTTTTAAATGAATTCCCCCCCATTTCCCTCCCTCCCTCCATCTCTGTTTCTGCTCAGCAGTTTCCCAGCTATCAGCGGAGGAAGTACATAACTAAGTACAGCAGTACGGAGGCTTCCCACGGACTGCTCTGCACACACTACGTTTGGGTCATGTGACCAGAAGTAGGCCGCTCCAATTAGGACCCATGACAGCTGTCTGGTTCTCATGGATCGATGTGAGTCCCCAACGCAAAGTTTAAACTACCTGCTTCTTATGTCCCTCATGACCACTGAGCTGTTCGTCAGCTGCTTAGTTGAATCCGGTGTGTTGGAGCAGGGCTGGAACAAAAGCCTGCATAACCAGTAGCTCAGGAGTAGGGTTGACCACCCTTCGTTTAGTTAAAGGAGCCAAGGACATTGTCAATTATATCAAACAGATTAAGAAAATGAGACCGATGAACCCAGAGAATCCATTAACAGGTGATGAAGTCCTATCCTGTTATTCTAACAAGGCTTCCATTTCCATAAGTGCAAAAGTGTCAGGAGGATGTGTCAACCTCTTCAATTTGCCACAAACAAACAGAAGTAAAGTTTCTTTGTGCTAACGAGTGATGTGATAATTGTCTGGGTGTAGAGATATTTGATAGTGTGAAAGGTCTAAGCTGGGGGCATTGCAGTGGTGAATACTTCTATTCTTGGATGCCAATCAACACGTGTCTGCTTCCCCAGTTCAGACAGGAAAGACAATAGTGTGTTTACTGCAATAGCGCTTCCTACAAGATGCATCATAACTAGTCATTGTTGAAAGTATTTGTGGTGGTATTATAACTGAAGCATTTTAAATATTGCTAAAGTATTTTAGCCACACAGTGAAAATGATATACTGCCTTAAAACACTTTCCATTTCTATAATTGCTATATTTAGTATACTGTATCTACCCATGGGGGTGCTACAGATAGTTAGTACATTAGGTGAGTTCCCCCACCTACAATGGGAAGCCTTTTCAGCACTGTCTAGGGGAAATACCTATTCATTCCACTGCTATTATTTGTTATAATTATGTGCAGTATTTTTAGGATCATCATCAGGAGCAGTAATAACTGTTGAGCTGGTGGTGAAATATCTAGTTGACATATTCCTCATCTAATCGACTGAGTCCGTAATCTCCTACTTGGCTGTTCTTGACTGTATCTGAATGCTGTCAGAGGGCCCTTAGAGCACGGTCTATGATGGGCCAAGTCTCTCTCTCACACACACACACACACACACACACACACACACACACACACACACACACACACACACACACACACACACACACACACACACACACACACACACACACACACACACACACACACACACACACACACACACACACACACACACACACACACACAGACAACCAATGATGGGCCTTGCTTTTCTTTTCAATACATTTCTATCAGATTCACTGAGGGGAAAAAGAGGGAAGAGGGGAGAAAGAGACTGGCAGGATGGGCTCACTATTTAGAAAGACTGCTCACTCACTCTTTTTTGTCTCTATCTCGCTCTCTTTCTTTTAAGTCAGCTCTTTCTTTTAAGTCAGTTCTCTTTCTTTTTAAGTCAGCTCAATGTCATAGGAAGAAATGCCATCTACCCACAGACATCCTCACGATCCACTTACATAGACCTCTGGCAATAGACCCAACCCCAGATCCTAGCAACTGTAATGGATAGTAAAAATTAATTCAGGGACAGTATTTATTTATTTTAAAAATACATTGTTTATTTCTCCAGCGCAAAACAAAGCACATCCGGAAGAAATGTTATTCTCACTATAGGAGGGTGAGAATCTAAAACCATAGAAATAAGTGTGTGAGAGAGCATATGCTGAGTACTCTGTCTACGGTTTAGCTACCGCCTCTGGAGGAACCCCTGAGGAATGTCTAATGAGGAAAGATTAAGACACAGTAGGGATGGAATACAAACACACACACACACTCAAATAGTTAATTAATAATGGCCCTGTGATAATAGTATGAAACTGCTCCCTTGTCTCCTTCACTTCATAGCCACCTTGTTTTGTTCATTTTGGCTGCTTACGAAATGGCACCATATTTCCTATGTAGTGCACTACTGTTGTCCAGAGCCAGGCTGGATTGTAGGGTCCAGGGTCCAGGCTGTATCACAACCGGATGTGATCCCATAGGGCGCCGTACAATTGACCCAGCGTCGTCCGGGTTTGGCCGGGGTAGGCCGTCATTGTAAAATAAGAATTTGTTCTTAACTGACTTGCCTAGTTAAATAAAGGTTAAATAAAACAATTATTGATAACTGAGAGGGCTAAACATTCATATCCAATTTCCCTGAGTCTCGGTCTGTCAAGTGAGCAACACTCCTACATGATAACTTCAATTAATCTCAAGTAGAGAAGTAAGATGTGACAAAAAACTGTCAAACACTCCCACCAGTCTCATACATACACTCTCACACAGACACACACACACACCGAACAAGTCTGCCAGGAATGAACAAAGAGAAATTACACATCCATCACACAGAACTATGCCGGGAAAGAGAAAGAGGGACAGATGCAAGGAGGAGGAAAAAAAACGATGATTAAGTAAATGAAGCCTTGTCTTATTTGCATGATCTCAATGAATGTACAATCCATGTAGTAGTGACAGACAGACACACAGGAGACATCATATTAGCTGACATGAAAAAACAGCTGTCTGTGGATTCCTCCAGTCTCACAGGACTGGCACCAAAACTACATCTGGATCCCGACTTGCACAATATTCCCTTTATAGTGCACTACTTTTGACATGGGCCCACAGTGTTCTGTATAGGGAATAGGATGTCTAGGACACAGATTACCACTGTCGGTATACTGGAGTGTACCATGGTGAATGTCTGGCTGACAGACAGGTGTGTGTGAGAAAGAGAGAGACAGTCAGTCAGTCCCTGCTAGGAGATATGAGGTGTCAGTCAAACAGGAAAAACTCTCTGCCTTGCCAGTGGACTATAAATAACTGTGACAGAACAGGAATCGAGCCCAAGTCACATGTGACTCAAGACCACACTTGCCCACTGAACATAGATCCCTTTCCTGCAGTCAAATGACCAAATCGCCCTCTAGTGGCCTCATGGGTGGAATGTTATTAATCATTTTCCTTATTCCATCATTAATAAACATTATTAAAGAAAATACAAATAAATGAAAATCCGGTGTTTCTATGTCAAACAGTTTTGTTATAGTTCAGTCGTCTGTTCTATATAAAGTGTAATATTGGGATGCAAACTCCAAATGTAATACATTCCAACTCTATATCTGACATGGTACAGGTGTCTTCTTTTTTTTAAGCCTATCCCCATGTGTGGGAGGTGTATACTTTTGTTTCAAAGTAGATTTGTTTAAGACTACCAAGAAAAACTCTGTGTGACCCTGATTAACCCACTGCAGTAAAAGGTCACTAGGTCTTGCCATTCTGGGTAGCACTCCTCTCTATCTCATTTAACCATTGATATGCAGAAGATGAAGTCAGCATTACATTGATTAGTGACATCAGAATACATTGTGGTGTGAATTCTGCATACTGAACAGACACACACCTGAATGGTTCAATATGAGGATGGACATTTTCATGTTTAACTGATTGGTGTCTCTGTCTGCAAGGCTCATTGGTTTTCTGGGGAGACAGACCCTGTTACAAGCAAAATTTGCAGAAACACAAACAGGATGTGAGTGTGTATGTGTGAGCATGCATACCTGATAATTGCCTCTAGATGTGTTTTGAAGTACCTATCCACATCTGTCTGTTTGTCTGTATCTTGCTGAGTGTGTGATTGTTTTTTTTTTTACTAGGCAAGTCAGTTAAGAACAAATTCTTATTTTCAATGACAGCCTAGGAACAGTGGGTTAACTGCCTGTTCAGGGGCAGAACAACAGATTTGTACCTTTGTCAGCTCAGGGTTTTGAACTTGAAACCTTTCAGTTACTAGTCCAATGCTCTAACCACTAGGCTACCCTGTGCCTAAGTATGTGTGTGTGGCTTGGTTTAGTGGATCTACCCTCATGGAAATAGATTTTTTTCAGTGAGATGACATGTGTGTGACTGCTGTAGTAGAAAAGATCGAGATTGCAGAGCAGCTTGGTTATGAAATGTTGCGTGTCTCCTTCCATCAATCACTCTAGAGACAGACAGCTGACTGCCTAGTACACACCCACATTAGGTTTGTGTTCTCTATCTTTCTATCCTCTATAAAAAAAAAACAATGATAGGGAAATCCCTACAGTTTCTCCTAATCTAGCACGGCAACGTCAGCCAATCATCATCATTAGAATCTAACACCAGCCAATCATCATCATTAGAACCTAACACCAACCAATCAACACCATTAGAACCCCAAAAACAGCCAATCAAGGCACCCTGACTGTGACAGATGGATGTCCGCCTCACTGCATGAGTTTTAACCACCATTCCATGACAGTCACTCCTACGCCACATGAACTTACCAACATCATTCTCTACCATGAAACCTCCCCCAAAAAATGGAAAGAATTACAACAAACAGCAATATAATTTAATTCATATGAAGTGTGCAATCTGCGAGCAGACACAATGAACGCTCAGACAATCAATATTTCCCCTTTATTATTTTCTCTCGTCTCCCTTTAATATATTGGAATTGGAGTTAGGAAGATTGATTTGGTACACAGGCGCTACGGGCCAAAATAAAATGAAATGAAAATGCAAATTAAGGTGTTTTGTGTTGTGCATTGTATTGTGTTGTTTTTCATGTGTTGTGTGTGAGATGTTGTCCCTCGAGTGAAGTTGTGCTCTCAGGTCTTTTGTTTTTTGAAATTTAGGGGGAGGAGAGAGAGAGAGAGAGAGAGGTGGAGAGAGAGAGAGAGAGAGTGAGAGAAAACCAGGTTGTGAGAGACGAGCTGGCCCATTGATCCAGTCCGATATGTCTAACAGAAGGAGAGAAAGACAGAGAGAAAAACACTAACAAGATTGAAATGCTATTTCAGAACTGAGCAGACAGAAACACACAGTAGACAACCTCTGTCTGACAGCCAGTTGGGACCTTGTGAGAGCAGACATTATCTTGTACCATATAATACAGTATGGCCGTTTTGTTTTGTGAAGGTAATCGTACACGGCACACTCAACCGTCGTTATATCTGAAGGATTTTCTGTTATGAGAGTGGACACAGATTTGATGGTATAGAGAACTTCATGGCTTTGTATGGATGGCATTGTATACCTCTGCAGTATGAACCATTTCGTATGCTCTTTATATGTTTTAATGTGTGCCCGACCTAGAGACACTTTGCCAATAACAACACCCAAGAAGTACTGTCTAGATCAGGGGTGCCCAGACTTTAGTTACATAGGATCTACTTTTTCCACCCTCTTCCTAACGCGGTATACCTGTGGTCTGGGTTGTTGCTACTGACTGCTATGCGGCCAGTCTTGGCTGGTGTTCCATCTGTAGTTATGGAGACAAGTTTGTAAATGGGTAACTGAGTGCTATTAATAATGAATGCCACAAAAATGTCCTCCCCTTGAGTTTTTCCTTTCAGCGTTATGATTTTGAGCAGTTCCTCTTTGGCAGTCATATCTTCAAACACGCTTCTGATGAAAATGCACAACTGAGATGTGTCGATCACGTCTGTCTACTCGTCAAGTGAAAAGAACACGCACTCATTTACGTATTTTTTAAGACGCTCCCTCAAATCATCATCCGTCATTTCACAGTGCCGTGTAACAGTATTTCTGGATAGCTGAACATCCTTAATAGCCTAAATGATTCAAACAATGATTCCGCTGCCTCTAAAAATTCCTATTTTACAATTTCTCCATCCTGGAACGGTTTCGTGTGCTTTACTAGTAAGCAACTCACCCGGAATAATGCAATAGTAGCTGCCTTTGATGTGAGACTTCAACTCTTTTACTTTTCTCTTACGTAATTCACTTTTAGCTGGAAAGTCACTTTCATATTTCTTGTGAACAGTTTTGAAATGCCTCTCGACATTTCCCTTCTTAGCAAGAGCTACATTTGAATAGTAGATCAGACACACACATTTTGAATTTGTTGTGGTGAAAATGAATCTTCCTCTCAGTCACTGTGAAAGTGGTAGATTTTCGGTTTCTTGCTGCTTGGTCCAGTGCGTAACTGCAAGTTCATAAAAAAACGTAGTAAAAACTACTACCACTGGAAAAACAAAGATTATTCTGTTACAGGTCTGTTGCAGGTCTCGCAAGAGTGGAAATGTAAACATACTAACTGCAGACAGTTGCTATGGTAGCAGCAAATGTAGCAATTATAGTGCCACGGGTTGGTCCAATTTTATGTCAATCAAGCTGTTTTTTAAATATTTTGGCTGTGCAATAATATTCAACAAAGAAGCTAACCTGTAAGCAAAGCATACGGTGCTTCAGAACTGTGGACCTCATTATTTTTAAGCAGACTTGATGGTAACGCTGTGAACTGGCAAAATAAATATTTTTAGTGCATACAATTTGAAAACGTTTATGTGGTCCACTAGAAAGAAGATTGCGATCGACGTCCTGAGCACACACACACACACACACACACACACACACACACACACACAGTCTTGTACAACTAACCTTGTGGGGACACACAATTCAGTCACTTTCAAAACCCTATTATCCCTAACCCCTAACCCTAAACCTAACCTGTACCCTAACCTGTACCTGTACCCTAACCCAAAATCCCAACCTTAACCCTAACCCTAGCTCCTAACCCTAAAACGAACCCTAATTCCTTACCCTAACCCTAAACCTAATTCTAACCATAACACTAATTCTAGCTTTAACTCTAAACCCCCTGGAAAAATATAGCTTTTGACCTTGTGGGGATTAACACAATGTCCCCAGTTGGTAAAAATGTTGTTCACACACAGCTAACTGGCTAGCTAGCATTTCTACAGTGACTCTACATGTGTCTTGCTACACAGGGAATAGAGTGGTGACTTTTATCCTCAGAAAAGACATGGAGAGAAAGACTAAGAGGGACACATAGGAGGGAGGAAGAGAGGGAGAGAGGGAGAGAGACTGGAAAACTAGCCCTTGCATCTAACATCAGTCATAGCTTGCCCAGTACACATGTAAGAGTCCGAAAGTGTATTACCCAGTGCAAATAGCTGTGTGTGTGAGAGCGAGAGCAGTCGGTGACCTATATAGGAAACTGGCAAAGAGAGCAGCAAAGGAACATAAAAATACCTCAAAGGGTTCCTTTGAATCCATCGTTACCCCCCCAGCACACACACACACACACACACACACACTGCTGTCCGAGGTCCTGGTTTGAAATGTGTCTCACATTGCTGAGTAGGCAGGCAGATGAAGTTAATCAGTAAAATCATATTAAGTAGGAGACTCTTTGACTCTCAGACTGTCATTATGAGTGAGAACTCACTGATATAACCATGACCCACATGGTTAGGATGGACTCACACTACCCTGCATGTATCATCATTAGTATTAGAGTGCATCAGCGCTACAGGAGCTGGCCAAGGTGCTGATCCCTGCCTCCCTGTTCCCTTGCCAAACAGAAAGTGAGCCCTACAGTACCAACAGAAAGAAAGAGATCAACACCATGGACAGCAGCTGTATGTTACACCAGTCATTCAGCACCATGGACAGCAGCTGTATGTTACACCAGTCATTCAGCACCATGGACAACAGCTGTATGTTACACCAGTTATTAAGCACCATGGACAGCAGCTGTATGTTACACCAGTCATTCAGCACCATGGACAACAGCTGTATGTTACACCAGTCATTCAGCACCATGGACAACAGCTGTATGTTACACCAGTCATTCTGCACCATGGACAGCAGCTGTATGTTACACCAGTTATTAAGCACCATGGACAACAGCTGTATGTTACACCAGTCATTCTGCACCATGGACAGCAGCTGTATGTTACACCAGTCATTCAGCACCATGGACAACAGCTGTATGTTACACCAGTTATTAAGCACCATGGACAGCAGCTGTATGTTACACCAGTCATTCAGCACCATGGACAACAGCTGTATGTTACACCAGTCATTCAGCACCATGGACAGCAGCTGTATGTTACACCAGTCATTCAGCACCATGGACAACAGCTGTATGTTACACCAGTCATTCGGCACCATGGACAACAGCTGCGTGTTACACCAGTCATTCAGTGCCATGGACAGCAGCTGCATGTTACACCAGTCATTCGGCACCATGGACAACAGCTGCGTGTTACACCAGTCATTCAGTGCCATGGACAGCAGCTGCATGTTACACCAGTCATTCGGCACCATGTACGGCAACTGTATGTTACACAAGTCGTCAGCACCATGGACAGCAGCTGTATGTTACACCAGTTACACCAGTCACCAGTGATTAACGAGACGTGGTGTGATCATAACAACATACAGGAATTCAAGTCCTTTTGTTAACCTGACCTAGAATCAAATGCCGAACGCATTATCTACCAAGAGTATTCTCTTCGATTATCATCACAGTCGCGTATATCCCCCCTCAAGCTGACACATCGACGGCCCTGAAAGAACTTCATTGTAAACTGGAAACCACATATCCTGAGGCTGCATTTATTGTAGCTGGGGATTTTAACAAGACTAATCTGAAAACAAGGCTCCCTAAATTTTACCAGCATATCGAATGTGCGACCCGGCCGGGAAAATCCTGGATCGTTGTTATTCTAACTTCCGCAACGCATACAAAGCCATTCCTCGCCCCCCTTTCGGCAAATCTGACCACAACTCCATTTTGTTGCTCCCAGCCTATAGACAGAAACTAAAACAGGAAACGCCCGTGCTCAGGTCTGTTCAACGCTGGTCCGACATTCTGATTCCACGCTTCAAGATTGCTTCAATTACATGGACTGGGATATGTTCCACATAGCGTCGGACAGCAACATTGGTGAATACGCTGATTCGGTGTGCGAGTTTATTAGCAAGTGCATCGGTGATGTTGTACCCACAGCGACTATTAAAACCTTCCCCAACCAGGAACCGTGGATTGATGGCAGCATTCGCGCAAAACTGAAAACGCGAACCACTGCTTTTAATCAGGGTAAGGCGACCGGAAACATGACTGAATACAAACAGTGTAGCTATTCCCTCCGCAAGGCAATAAAACAAGCTAAGAGTCAGTATATAGACAAAGTAGAGTCACAATTTAACGGCTCAGAAACGAGAGGTATGTGGCAGGGTCTACAGTCAATCACGGACTACAAAAATAAAACCAGCCCAGTCGCGGACCACGATGTTCTGCTCCCAGACAAACTAAATAATTTCTTTGCTCGCTTTGAGGACTATACAGTGCCACCGACATGGCCCACTACCAAAACCTGCGGGCTCTCTTCACCGCAGCCAACGTGAGTAAAACATTTAAATGTGTTAACCCTCGCAAGGCTGCCGGCCCAGATGGCATCCCTGGCCGCGTCTTCAGAGCATGCGCAGACCAGCTGGCTGGTGTGTTTACGGAAATATTTAATCAATCCTTATCCCAGTCTGCTGTTCCCACATGCTTCAAGAGGGCCACCAATGTTCCTGTTCCCAAGAAAGCTAAGGTAACTAAGCTAAATGACTATCGCCCCGTAGCACTCACTTCCATCATCATGAAGTGCTTTGAGAGACAAGGATCATATCACCTCCATCCTATCTGACACCCTAGACCCACTATAATTTGCTTACTGTCCCAATAGGTCCACAGACAACGCAATCACAATCACACTGCACACTGCCCTAACCCATCTGGACAAGAGGAATACCTATATAAGAATGCTGTTCATTGACTACAGCTCAGCATTTAACACCATAGTACCCTCCAAGCTCGTCATTAAGCTCGAGACCCTAGGTCTCGACCCCGCCCTGTGCAACTGGGTCCTGGACTTCTTGACGGGCCGGCCCCAAGTGGTGAGGGTAGGAAACAACATCTCCACCCCGCTGATCCTCAACGCTGGGGCACCAGAAGGCTGTGTTCTTAGCCCTCTCCTGTACTCCCTGTTCACTCATGACTGCGTGGCCAAGCACGCCTCCAACTCAATCATCAAGTTTGCAGACAACACTACAGTGGTAGGCTTGATTACCAACAACGACGAGACGGCCTACAGGGACGTGGTGAGGACCCTCGGAGTCTGGTGTCAGGAAAAATTTATCACTAGCCACTTTAACTTAGGGAGTAGCGGCGCGCTAGCGGGCCGCTCCAGACACTACCCGGGGGAAATGTAAGGCGCCAAATTCAAAATCCAAAAGTTAAATCATTAAACATTCATCAATATACAAGTGTTGCATAGTCACCAAAAGCTCTGATTCTTGGCAATATCACAGCGTTGTCAGATTTCAAAAAGGCTTTACGGCGAAAGCACAACATTTGATTATTTGAGGATAGCACCCCACATATTTTCCACATTAGCATAAATTCATATCCAGCGCGGGTCTCACAAAACCCATATCAGAGCTAAAATAAATGCCTTACCTTTTGAAGAACTTCTGCTGAGGGCTTCCCAAGTGTCCAACGAAGACATCCAATGGTTCTTGGAAAAGTCATTTATTATATCCATAAATCTCAGTTTGGTTGGCACGTTATGTTCAGAAAATCCACTGTCGAATCGCCCATTGAACCGTGTAGAGAATGCGTTCAAATATACCTATAAACTTTTCCTAAACAAATCAAAGACAATTTATAATGCATCCTTACCTATCCTTTTATGAATATTAGCGATAATATTTCACTCGGATGGTAACCTAAACGTTATGAAAGGAAAATAAAGTGGGGCGCGCATACGGTCTCGCGCCCGTGAAATCTTGTTGACATCTGAGCTCCCTTGACTATTTCCTGTTCCTATCTGTTCTGCTCAGGGCTAGAGCTTCCAAACTCTGTATAAAGACTGTTGACATCTAGTGGAAGCCATAGGTACTGCAATCTCGGAGCTGGATACCATTAAAATCAATAGGGAGAGTATCAAACAGAGCAAAAATTTCGGACAGAAATGTATCGGGTTTTTGCCTGCTATATCAGTTCTGTTATACTCACAGACATTATTTTAACACTTTTAGAAACTTCAGAGTGTTTTCTATCCAATGGTACTAATTATGTGCATATCCCGGACTCTCCAAAACCGTCACCTCTGCTGCCGCTAAAATAAGATGTAATAAATTGATCACTAGCCACTTTAAATGATGCCACTTTTATATCATGTTTACATATCCTACATTACTTATCTCATATGTATTAACTGTACTCTATACCATCTACAGCATCTTGCCTATGCCATTTGGCCATCGCTCATCCATATATTTATATGTACATACTTGTATTCATTCCTTTACACTATGTGTATAAGGTAGTTGTTGTGAAATTTTTAGATTACTTGTTAGATACTACTGCATGGTCTGAACTAGAAGCACAAGCATTTCGCTACACTTGCATGAACATCTGCTAACCATGTATATGTGACAAATAACATTTGATTTGATATGTTACACCAGTCATTCAGCACCATGGACAGCAGCTGAATGTTACACCAGTCATTCAGCACCATGGACAGCAGATGAATGTTACACCAGTCATTCAGCACCATGGACAGCAGCTGAATGTTACACCAGTCATTCAGCACCATGGACAGCTCCTGCAGTGCTGTGCCGCAGTTACAGTCAACTGCAGCACAGCACTGTCCTCCCCTTGTCTTTTCTCTCTGTCTCTGTCTCTGTCTCTGTCTCTGTCTCAATTCAATTCAATTTAATTTGCTTTATTGGCATGACGTGACAATGTACATATTGCCAAAGCATACTTTGGAGATTTACAAAATTAACATAATAAATAATAAGGTATATTTATAGCAACAACAATAACCAACGGTCAAAATAACAATACATTGAACAATAACAATGTGTCTCTAATATGGTCATACATTTGGTGGGAGGTTAGGAAGAGCAGCTCAGTTTCCACTTCATTTTGTGGGCAGTGTGCACATAGCCTGTCTTCTCTTGAGAGCCTTCTGCGGCCTTTCTCAATAGCAAGGCTATGCTCACTGAGTCTGTACATAGTCAAAGATTTCCTTAATTTTTGGTCAGTCACAGTAAGGTCAGGTATTCTGCCACTGTATACTCTCTGTTTAGGGCCAAATAGCATGCTCTGTTTTTTTTTAAATTTTTTTCCAATGTGTCAAGTAATTATTTTTTTGTTTTCTCATGATTTGGTTGGGTCTAATTGTGTTGCTGTCCTGGGGCTCTGTGGGGTCTGTTTGTGTTTGTGAGCAGAATCCCAAGACCAGCTTGCTTAGGGGACTCTTCTCCAGGTTCATCTTTCTGTAGGTGATGGCTTTGTTATGGAAGGTTTGAGAATCACTTCCTTTTAGGTGGTTGTAGAATTTAACGGCTCTTTTCTGGATTTTTATAATCAGTGGGTTTCGGCCTAATTCTGCTCTGCATGCATTATTTGGTGTTTTACGTTGTACCTGAAGGATATTTTTCCAAAAATCTTCATGCAGAGTTACTGTCTGGGTCCAGGTCTGACAGAATCAATAAAGAATATCTAGGTGCTGCTTGGTTGTGAACAGAAGTACCAGGGGGCCTCATTTATGACATGACACAGTGTGGGCATGACACAGTGTGGGCATGACACAGTGTGGGCATTACACAGTGTGGGCATTACACAATGTGGGCATTACACAGTGTGGGCATTACACAGTGTGGGCATTACACAGTGTGGGCATTATAAATGGCAAAAAGGTGTTAGAGTGGCAGCATGTGGCGGACGCTGTGAATGCTTCTGGCTCAGAAGGTCCGAACCTCTCAGAAATAAAAAGTGGTCCGACATAAAAGTGGAGGTCAAAAAGGCGCATAGCCTTATACAGACAAAGTGTTTGTGCCGAGGGTGGGGGAAAGGGGACACTGGAGCTCAACCCCCTTGATGAGTGACTTGCCTGAATTATAGGGGAATTCCTCCTGAGTGGAGTAGTGACAGAGGTGGAGGGAGACATGGACATGCAAGACGCACAGGATGATCCAGGTACTTAATTAGTGTTTCCTCGTTTGAAAAGAGTAAACCAAATGCATCCAAGTTGTGTTTAAACATTTATTTACACAAACAATTGTGCCATTTTCGTTTGTTTTTAGTCGCTGCGTGTTCCAGCGGGTCGGTGGTGCTGCAGCTGAGTAGGACCTGAGCAGGAGATGAGTAGGAGCTGAGCAGGAGCTGAGTAGGAGCTGAGCAGGAGCTGAGTAGGACCTGAGCAGGAGCTGAGTAGGAGCTGAGTAGGAGCTGAGCAGGAGCTGAGCAGGAGCTGAGTAGGAGCTGAGCAGGAGCTGAGCAGGGGATGAGTAGGAGCTGAGTAGGAGCTGAGTAGGGGCTGAGTAGGGGCTGAGTAGGGGCTGAGTAGGAGCTGAGTAGGAGTTGAGTAGGGGCTGAGTAGGAGCTGAGTAAGGGCTGAGTAGGAGCTGAGTAGGAGCTGAGTAGGAGCTGAGTAGGACCTGAGCAGGAGCTGAGTAGGGGCTGAGTAGGACCTGAGTAGGAGCTGAGTAGGAACTGAGCAGGAGCTGAGCAGGAGCTGAGCAGGAGCTGAGTAGGAGCTGAGCAGGAGCTGAGCAGGGGATGAGTAGGAGCTGAGTAGGAGCTGAGTAGGGGCTGAGTAGGGGCTGAGTAGGAGCTGAGTAGGAGCTGAGTAGGGGCTGAGTAGGAGCTGAGTAAGGGCTGAGTAGGAGCTGAGTAGGAGCTGAGTAGGACCTGAGCAGGAGCTGAGCAGGAGCTGAGCAGGAACTGAGCAGGAGCTGAGCAGGAACTGAGCAGGAGCTGAGCAGGAGCTGAGTAGGAGCTGAGCAGGAGCTGAGCAGGAGTTGAGCAGGAGTTGAGCAGGAGCTGAGTAGGGGATGAGCAGGAGCTGAGCAGGAGCTGAGTAGGACCTGAGTAGGAGCTGAGCAGGGGCTGAGTAGGGGCTGAGTAGGAGCTGAGCAAGAGCTGAGCAGGAGCTGAGCAGGAGCTGAGTAGAAGCTGAGTAGGAGCTGAGTAGGACCTGAGCAGGAGCTGAGCAGGAGCTGAGCAGGAGCTGAGTAGGGGATGAGCAGGAGCTGAGTAGGAGCTGAGTAGGACCGGAGCAGGAGCTGAGTAGGGGCTGAGCAGGAGCTGAGTAAGAGCTGAATAGGACCTGAGCAGGAGCTGAGCAGGAGCTGAGTAGGGGATGAGCAGGAGCTGAGCAGGAGCTGAGCAGGAGCTGAGTAGGACCTGAGCAATAGCTGAGCAGGGGCTGAGTAGGATCTGAGCAAGAGCTGAGCAGGAGCTGAGCAGGAGCTGAGTAGGAGCTGAGTAGGAGCTGAGCAGGAGCTGAGCAGGGGCTGAGTAGGAGCTGAGCAGGAGCTGAGCAGGAGCTGAGTAGGAGCTGAGTAGGAGCTGAGTAGGACCTGAGCAGGAGCTGAGCAGGAGCTGAGTAGGGGATGAGCAGGAGCTGAGCAGGAGCTGAGTAGGAGCTGAGCAGGAGCTGAGTAAGAGCTGAATAGGACCTGAGCAGGAGCTGAGCAGGAGCTGAGCAGGGGATGAGCAGGAGCTGAGCAGGAGCTGAGCAGGAGCTGAGTAGGACCTGAGCAATAGCTGAGCAGGGGCTGAGTAGGATCTGAGCAAGAGCTGAGCAGGAACTGAGCAGGAGCTGAGTAGGAGCTGAGTAGGAGCTGAGCAGGAGCTGAGCAGGAGCTGAGTAGGGGATGAGCAGGAGCTGAGCAGGAGCTGAGTAGGAGCTGAGTAGGACCTGAGCAGGAGCTGAGCAGGGGCTGAGTAGGAGCTGAGTAGGAGCTGAGCAGGAGCTGAGCAGGAGCTGAGTAGGAGCTGAGTAGGAGCTGAGTAGGACCTGAGCAGGAGCTGAGCAGGAGCTGAGCAGGAGCTGAGTAGGGGATGAGCAGGAGCTGAGCAGGAGCTGAGTAGGAGCTGAGCAGGAGCTGAGTAGGAGCTGAGTTGGAGCTGAGTAGGAGCTGAGCAGGAGCTGAGCAGGAGTTGAGCAGGGGATGAGTAGGACCTGAGTAGGAGCTGAGTAGGACCTGAGCAGGAGCTGAGTAGGGTCTGAGTAGGAGCTGAGTAGGAGCTGAGCAGGAGCTGAGTAGGAACTGAGTAGGAGCTGAGTAGGTGCTGAGCAGGAGCTGAGTAGGAGCTGAGTAGGACCTGAGCAGGAGCTGAGCAGGAGCTGAGCAGGAGCTGAGTAGGAACTGAGTATGGGCTGAGTAGGAGCTGTGTAGGACCTGAGCAGGAGCTGAGCAGGAGCTGAGTAGGAGCTGAGTAGGAGCTGAGCAGGATCTGAGTAGGAGCTGAGTAGGAGATGAGTAGAACCTGAGCAGGAGCTGAGCAGGAGCTGAGTAGGAGCTGAGCAGGAGGTGAGCAGGAGCTGAGCAGGAGCTGAGTAGGAGCTGAGTAGGAGCTGAGTAGGAGTTGAGTCGGAGCTGAGTCGGAGCTGAGTAGGACCTCAGCAGGAGCTGAGCAGGAGCTGAGTAGGACCTGAGCAGGAGCTGAGCAGGGGCTGAGTAGGGGCTGAGTAGGAGCTGAGCAAGAGCTGAGCAGGAGCTGAGCAGGAGCTGAGCAGGAGCTGAGTAGGAGCTGAGTAGGACCTGAGCAGGAGCTGAGCAGGAGCTGAGCAGGAGCTGAGTAGGAACTGAGTTGGAGCTGAGTAGGAGCTGAGTAGGAGCTGAGTAGGGGATGAGCAGGACCTGAGCAGGAGCTGAGCAGGAGCTGAGTAGGAGCTGAGTAGGAGCTGAGTAGGACCTGAGCAGGAGCTGAGCAGGAGCTGAGCAGGAGCTGAGTAGGGGATGAGCAGGAGCTGAGCAGGAGCTGAGTAGGAGTTGAGCCGGAGCTGAGTAGGAGCTGAGTTGGAGCTGAGTAGGAGCTGAGCAGGAGTTGAGCAGGAGTTGAGCAGGGGCTGAGTAGGACCTGAGTAGGAGCTGAGTAGGACCTGAGCAGGAGCTGAGTAGGGTCTGAGTAGGACCTGAGTAGGAGCTGAGCAGGAGCTGAGTAGGAGCTGAGTAGGAGCTGAGTAGGGGCTGAGCAGGAGCTGAGTAGGAGCTGAGTAGGAGCTGAGTAGGACCTGAGTAGGAGCTGAGTAGGAGCTGAGCAGGAGCTGAGCAGGAGCTGAGCAGGAGCTGAGCAGGAGCTGAGTAGGAGCTGAGTAGGGGCTGAGCAGGACCTGAGCAGGAGCTGAGCAGGAGCTGAGTAGAAGCTGAGTAGGAGCTGAGCAGGATCTGAGCAGGAGCTGAGCAGGAGCTGAGTAGAAGCTGAGTAGGAGCTGAGTAGGACCTTAGCAGGAGCTGAGCAGGAGCTGAGCAGGAGCTGAGTAGGGGATGAGCAGGAGCTGAGTAGGAGCTGAGTAGGTCCGGAGCAGGAGCTGAGTAGGGGCTGAGCAGGAGCTGAGTAAGAGCTGAATAGGACCTGAGCAGGAGCTGAGCAGGAGCTGAGTAGGAGCTGAGCAGGAGCTGAGTAGGAGCTGAGTAGGAGCTGAGCAGGAGCTGAGTAGGTGCTGAGTAGGAGCTGAGCAGGAGCTGAGCAGGAGCTGAGCAGGAGCTGAGTAGGGGATGAGCAGGAGCTGAGCAGGAGCTGAGTAGGAGCTGAGGAGGACCTGAGCAGGAGCTGAGCAGGGGCTGAGTAGGGGCTGAGTAGGAGCTGAGCAGGAGCTGAGCAGGAGCTGGGTAGGAGCTGAGTAGGAGCTGAGTAGGACCTGAGAAGGAGCTGAGCAGGAGCTGAGCAGGAGCTGAGTAGGGGATGAGCAGGAGCTGAGCAGGAGCTGAGTAGGAGCTGAGCAGGAGCTGAGTAGGAGCTGAGTAGGATCTGAGCAGGCGCTGAGCAGGAGTTGAGCAGGGGATGAGTAGGACCTGAGTAGGAGCTGAGTAGGACCTGAGCAGGAGCTGAGTAGGGTCTGAGTAGGAGCTGAGTAGGAGCTGAGCAGGAGCTGAGTAGGAGCTGAGTAGGAGCTGAGTAGGTGCTGAGCAGGAGCTGAGTAGGAGCTGAGTAGGACCTGAGCAGGAGCTGAGCAGGAGCTGAGCAGGAGCTGAGTAGGAACTGAGTATGTGCTGAGTAGGAGCTGTGTAGGACCTGAGCAGGAGCTGAGCAGGAGCTGAGTAGGAGCTGAGTAGGAGCTGAGCAGGATCTGAGTAGGAGCTGAGTAGGAGATGAGTAGAACCTGAGCAAGAGCTGAGCAGGAGCTGAGTAGGAGCTGAGCAGGAGGTGAGCAGGAGCTGAGCAGGAGCTGAGTAGGAGCTGAGTAGGAGCTGAGTAGGAGTTGAGTCGGAGCTGAGTCGGAGCTGAGTAGGACCTCAGCAGGAGCTGAGCAGGAGCTGAGTAGGACCTGAGCAGGAGCTGAGCAGGGGCTGAGTAGGAGCTGAGCAAGAGCTGAGCAGGAGCTGAGCAGGAGCTGAGCAGGAGCTGAGTAGGACCTGAGCAGGAGCTGAGCAGGAGCTGAGCAGGAGCTGAGTAGGAACTGAGATGGAGCTGAGTAGGAGCTGAGTAGGAGCTGAGCAGGACCTGAGCAGGAGCTGAGCAGGAGCTGAGTAGGGGATGAGCAGGAGCTGAGCAGGAGCTGAGTAGGAGCTGAGTTGGAGCTGAGTAGGAGCTAAGTTGGAGCTGAGTAGGAGCTGAGTAGGAGCTGAGCAGGAGCTGAGCAGGAGCTGAGCAGGAGCTGAGTAGGGGATGAGCAGGAGCTGAGCAGGAGCTGAGCAGGAGCTGAGTAGGGGCTGAGCTGGAGCTGAGTAGGGGCTGAGTAGGAGCTGAGTGCGCCCAGCCCGGGCGTCTCCACTGCACCTCGTGCGTCTCAACCCTCCAGCGGCGGTGTCCTCACAGATGCAGTCCTGCAAACGCAAAGAGACACCATTGATGTTATTAGCGAGGTTGCCAAGGAGTTGAAGTGGGACACGCACGGCTTGGTTTCTGCGGGTGTTTCTCTGTATAGCTGGGCCCACTACAGCACAGAGATCCAAAAGAACAGCTCTTGGTAATCGGAACACAGAGATCCAAGAGAACAGCTCTTGGTAATGGGAACACAGAGATCCAAGAGAACAGCTCTTGGTATTCAGAACCGGCTCATGTGCCGCTCATCATCATTGGTCAGTAAATCTTGCAAATTCACTCTCTCCGAATTCTTCCATTCCAACAGTGCCAAAGCAGTAATTTGTCCTACTGTTTCCTAGCAGCTTGGTAGTTTAGTAGCATTATTTATAAAGTTTTATATATCAAAATTACCTAGAGATGATTGTTTTTTACTTTGCCTTCAGAAGTAGGTTCAGACTGAACATTACAGAACATCAGTTTTGTGTTGGATACTATTTCCAGGATCCGCTGTTATTCTTATGCAGGTTTTGGTATGTTAGAAGTTTTTTTCTTCTTGATAGTCCTTGGTAGTAATAGTCCATTCAGGTAATTTTGTCAAAAATGTTGGTTTTAGGTATGGAATTGTGATTTGGATTGACGGTTTTTATGTTGAGGTTAGTATCCTGTATAAGTCCTTGCGAAAAAAAATGCTAGTTTATCTACATTTATCCAACTCTAATTCCACGTTTTCAGAAGAACACAGGAGCCTATGCTCTCTTTGTGTCTCTGTGTCTCTCTCTGTCTTTCTCTCTCTCTCTCTCTCTCTCTCTCTCTCTCTCTCTGTATGTCTCTGTCTCTCTCTGTGTCTCTCGCTCTGTCTTTCTCACTCTGTCTCTCTCTCGCGCTCTCGCTCTCTCTCTCTGTCTCGCTGTCTCTCTCTCTATCTCTCTCTATCGCTCTCTCTCTATCTCTCTCTATCGCTCTCTCTCTGTCTCTATGTCTCTCTCTCTCTGTCTCTCTCTCTCTCTCTGTCTTTCTCTCTTTCCTTTTTTTCCTAGATCAGTCATCTTGCTCTACTGTATCTAAAAGGCTAAGGATGAAAGGTAGCTAGGAGCAAGGTCGTGAGCAGAAGACCTCTTTGATACATGGTAATATTAGCCATTATGTTGACATGCTTGTTTGGGTGGAAAGTATCGCTCCAGGGACCCTCTTTATTGTGTCCATGCACAGGAAAATTATGTGTCAGTCCAGGGCACTCTGAGGATCGAAACAGGCCCCATGTAGTGTGTCTGTAATGCATTGCTGTAGGGCACACTTCTTCAGCTGTGTCCCTGTGCCCTAGAGCATAGAGCAGAAGCCAGGCAGAGCAGAAAGAATTAGTAGGTAGTGGGCCTCTTAGTTCATGAGGTTCACACACGCAGAAGCATTAGCAGGGCCACTTAGTAGTCAATAGGAAAATAAAGAGGGAAAACTTCTTATTCATGTGCCGTGAAGTGCTGGCACTGTGTGTGTATGTATGTATGTATGTATGTATTAGTGTGTGTATCTATAAGTGTGTGTGTGTGTGTATTTATAAGTGTGTGTGTGTGTATAAGTGTGTGTATAATACTTGTTCACTACTGTAACTGGAGCACTAACTAACCCAAATGGACCCAGTGCTGGGGGAAACATGTCCCCTGCTGAGTGATGGGGGAAACATGTCCCCTGCTGAGTGATGGGGGAAACATGTCCCCTGCTGAGTGATGGGGAACACATGTCCCCTGCTGAGGGATGGGGCAAACATGTCCCCTGCTGAGGGATGGGGGACACATGTCCCCTGCTGAGTGATGGGGGACACATGTCCCCTGCTGAGTGATGGGGGACACATGTCCCCTGCTGAGGGATGGGGGACACATGTCCCCTGCTGAGTGATGGGGGACACATGTCCCTGCTGAGGGATGGGGCAAACATGTCCCCTGCTGAGGGATGGGGACACATGTCCCTGCTGAGTGATGGGGACACATGTCCCCTGCTGAGTGATGGGGACACATGTCCCCTGCTGAGTGATGGGGGACACATGTCCCCTGCTGAGGGATGGGGGACACATGTCCCCTGCTGAGTGATGGGGGACACATGTCCCCTGCTGAGTGATGGGGGAACACATGTCCCCTGCTGAGGGATGGGGAACACATGTCCCCTGCTGAGGGATGGGGGACACATGTCCCCTGCTGAGGGATGGGGGACACATGTCCCCTGCTGAGTGATGGGGGACACATGTCCCCTGCTGAGTGATGGGGGACACATGTCCCCTGCTGAGTGATGGGGGAAACATGTCCCCTGCTGAGTGATGGGGGACACATGTCCCCTGCTGAGTGATGGGGGACACATGTCCCCTGCTGAGTGATGGGGGAACACATGTCCCCTGCTGAGTGATGGGGGACACATGTCCCCTGCTGAGTGATGGGGGACACATGTCCCCTGCTGAGTGATGGGGGACAAGGTGGAAGGATATGGGACAAGGAAGAGGGTGGCTTGAGGTGTTATTGGCGGTATGGAGAAAGAGGGGTTGGTGGTAATTTGGGGCAAAAGGAAATGGGGGTTGGTCACTGAACAATGGAGGTGGAGAGGTCAACAACAAGACTTGTAGAGTTTTCTCACACTTGCCCACTCTCCCCAAAACTGCACAAAACATCTAAGTTGTCTTCGCTTATAGTTGTACGGTCACACCCCTCCCTCCCTTCCTCACTCCCTCCCTCCTTTTCCTCGTTCCCCCCATTGGGATGATGAAGCAGTTTTTAAATTGACATTAGCTCTGTGTGCGTGTGTGTGCTTGTGAGTGTGTGCGTGTGTGTGTGCGCGTGTGTGTGTGCGTGCGTGTGTCTTACCCTGCGGAGGGGTAATGAATGCTGATGTTCATTATTCTAAATGCATAAATCTGATCACTTTAGTTAAATTAAGGCTTAATGTTTGAGTATTAAGGATGCCTCCATCTCCTCTCCAGTAGCTGGGGTGAATTCATAAGCACTGGAATAAATCTAGCAAATGATGTATACCACTGGCTTACTGCCACATTGTGCTAAATAGACACTTGAAGGTCACTGTCTATCCTGCTACAAAGTATTTTATGTGATATGACTTTATATATGTATTTATTTTCAGTCTGTACTAAAACAAAAGGATACAAAATAAGCTTTATGACGGACCACACTTATTTAAACTATATTCTATTGGAGGCAGCTGTGTCCATGTGTGTGGTGGTGACAAAGGGCCTCAACATTAAGTTCTGACAGGATACTATAGTGGGCAGATCTTACTGAATCAGCACAAGTTAGTAGAAGGTGAGGGCATGCACAGCCGACCGCTCAGACGAGCTTCAGTTTGCTATTTTTTCACATTCCTAGTTCTCGCCGGATTTAGCGACGAACAGATTTAACAATGTTCACTATTTCTACTCAGTCAAAATGAACAACAGGGAAATTGAAAGAAAATTTCACCCTTTGAATGTAATCTATGATGTAGTTCATATCTCCAGGAAGTCATGATCATCACATCGTTCAGATACTATCTACACCTCATCAAAGCTAGAGATGCAACCAGAACAGACCTGTTGGGGACACCCTTCACATTAGTTATTTTCTCATCCACACCCAGCCTCCCTCCCTCTCAGAGATCAATGGAAGGTTTGATGAAAAGCGTGTCTTTGTGAAATAATCTCATGAATTGGCCATCTGTCTCACTCTGCAAGAAATTGCTTTTGAATAACAAAATGTCAGCCGGTCTTTGTGGAATTGACATGAATCCTATTATTTGCAACAAGCTCTCACAGTCTCAGAATTAGACATTCGTCCACGTTTCTGAAAACGTCAAATTTAGAAGATGTTCCTCAAACACACTCACACAAACATCACATTTTGAGGTGTTTAAGATCAAGTTAAGGCATTAACTTCTAATTTTAAGGTTAGTGTGAAGGTTAGGCATTAACTCTGAATGGTTAAGGTAAGGATTAAGGTTTGGGATACGCTTAAAACAAAGATATCAAAAACAACTTTCTCTCAAAACTTTTGCTTTTGCACCAGACATGGATTGACGTTGCATACAGACTTGTAACACAGGTGGCCTGGCTGGTTATTTCTTCTGTTACCACGTCCTTGTTGTTGGACAGAATACAAATGTTGACCACTCAATACATTGTTGCTCCCTATACAGGTTAAAATGTAATGATGAACAAGATGGAGTTTTCAAAATGGCACATACATACACTCACAGACATGCACATAAACACACACACACACACACACATGCATATAAACACAAACACACACACACATACACATACACTCACAGACATGCATATAAACAAACACACACACACACATACACTCACAGACATACACTCACACACATGCACATACACACACACACACACACACACACATGCATATAAACACACACACTCGCACACACACATGCATATAAACACACACTCACACACGTACATACACACACGTACACTCACTCACACGCATATAAACACACACACACACACATGCATATGAACACACACATGCACATGAACACACACTCACGCATATGCTCATGAACAAACAGAGGGCACAAACATCCTTTAGAAAATGCTGCAATATGATTCAAGGAAGGAACTCAAGGAGAATCAATCAGAAATTCCCTGAATACTGCAGTAAAAAAAGGAAATTCTTGCCTCAGAAAATTATTTTTACTTTGCCCGGAGAAATGTACACAGAGGGAAGCATTAACACTCAGGCACACACACACACACACACACACACACACACACACACACACACACACACACACACACACACACACACACACACACACACACACACACACACACACTGTTGTACTGCTAACCTTATGTGGACATACAATTCAGTCCAAATCAAAATCCTATTTTCCCTAACCCCTAACATTAAACCTAACACTAAACCGTACTCTTACCCTAACCTTAACCCTAAACCTAACCCTAGCTCCTTACCCTAACCATAAAAATAACCCAAGCTCCTAACCCTAAACCCAATTCTAACACTAATTCTAACCTTTACACTAAACCCCCTAGAAATAGCATTTGACATTGTGGGGACTAACAAAATGTCCCCATTTGGTTAAATGTTTGATTGTTTACTATTCTTGTGGGGACTTCAGGTCACCAAAAGAATAGTTAAACACGTCCACACACACACACACACACACACACACACACACACACACACACACACACACACACACACACACACACACACACACACACACACACACACACACACACACACACACACACACACACACACACACACACACACACACACACACACACACACACACACACAAACAGACACAGTCTCTCTCACCCACACACACACACACACACACACACACACACACACACACACACACACACACACACACACACACACACACACACAAACAGACACAGTCTCTCTCACACACACACACACACACAGGCAGAAAGGGTAATAGGATAAGTGCAGACACAGGTAGGCCAGGGAGGGTAGCTGTAGCTCGAGGTAGAAGAATGTTCAGTATGGTGGAAGAATAGAGAGGACAGGAGCAGAAGTGACATGAAGGGCTAGAGAACAGAGGAGCAGGAGATACATGGAGGGAGAGAGAGTAGATGGTATATCCTCAGGCTGTGGAGCTCACAGCAACATCTCTCACATCACTCCTGGCAGCTGCTAATGTATCACACTTCTTGCTTAAACTATAAGCCCATCCTGAGCCTCATACTCCAGCCCCAGCCCCATCCTTAGCTCCATCCTTATATCCCAACTCCATCCTTACAACTCAGCTCCATCCTTATATCCCAGCTCCATCCTGATATCCCAGCTCTATCCTTATATACCAGCTCCATCCTTATATACCAGCTCCATCCTTATATAACAGCTCCATCCTTATATACCAGCTCCATCCTTATATACCAGTTCCATCCTTATATCTCAGCTCCATCCTCAAATCCATCCTTATATCACAGATCCATCCTCAGCTCCATCCTTATACCACAGCTCCATCCTTATATCACAGCTCCATCCTTATATCCCAGGTCCAGCCTCATATCTCAGCTCCATCCTTATAACCCAGCTCTATCCTTATATCCAAGCTCCATCCTTATATCCCAGCTCCATCCTGATATCCCAGCTCTATCCTTATATCCCAGCTCCATCCTTATATCCCAGGTCCAGCCTCATATCACAGCTCCATCCTTTTATCCCAGCTCCATCCTTATATTCCAGCTCCATCCTTATATCCCAGGTCCATCCTTATATCCCAGCTCCATCCTTATATTCGAGCTCCATCCATATATCACAGCTCCATCATTATATCCCAGCTCCATCGTTAAATCTCAGCTCCATCCTCATCTCCATCCTTATATCCCAACTCCATCCTTATATCCCAGCTCCATCCTTATATCCCAGCTCCATCCTTATATCTCAGCTCCATCCTTATATGCCAGTTCCATCATTATATCCCAGCTACATCCTTATATCCCAGTTCCATCCTTATATCCCAGTTCCATCATTATATCCCATCTACATCCTTATATCCCAGCTCCATCCTTATATCCCAGTTCCATCCTTTTATCACAGCTCCATCCTTATATCCCAGTTCTATCCTTATATCACGGTTCCATCCTTTTATCCCAGTTCCATCGTTATATCCCAGCTCCATACTTATATCTCAGCTCCATCCTTATATGCCAGCTCCATCCTTATATCCCAGTTCCAACCTTATATCCCAGTTCCATCATTATATCCCAGCTTCATCCTTATATCCCAGCTCCATCCTTATATCCCAGTACCATCCTTTTATCACAGCTCCATCCTTATATCCCAGTTCCATCCTTTTATCCCAGTTCCATCCTTATATCACAGCTCCATCCTTATATCCCAGCTCCATCCTTATATTTCAGCTCCATCCTCATCTCCATCCTTATATCCCAGCTCCATCCTGATATCTCAGCTCCATCCTCATCTCCATCCTTATATCCCAACTCCATCCTTATATCCCAGCTCCATCCTTATATCCCAGCTCCATCCTAATGTCTCAGCTCCATCCTCAGCTCCAATCTATACATCTCAGCTCCAATCTATACATCTCAGCTCCAATCTATACGTCTCAGCTCCATCCTTATTTTCCAGCTCCATCCTTACATCTCAGCTCCATCCTTATATCTCAGCTCCATCATCAGCTCCATCCTTATACTCCAGATCCATCCTCAGCTCCATCCTTATATCTCAGCTCCATCCTTATATCCCAGCTCCATCCTTATATCTCAGCTCCATCCTTATATACCAGCTCCATCCTTATATCCCAGCTCCATCCTTATATCTCAGCTCCATCCTTGTATCTCAGCTCCATCCTTTTATCCCAGCTCCATCCTTATATCCCAGCTCCATCCTTATATCCCAGCCCCATCCTTATATCCCAGTTCCAGACTCATATCCCAGCTCCATCCTTATATCCCAGCTCCATCCTTATATCTCAGCTCCATCCTTATATACCAGCTCCATCCTTATATCCCAGCTCCATCCTTATATCTCAGCTCCATCCTTGTATCTCAGCTCCATCCTTTTATCCCAGCTCCATCCTTATATCCCAGCTCCATCCTTATATCCCAGCCCCATCCTTATATCCCAGTTCCAGACTCATATCCCAGCTCCATCCTTATATTCCAGCTCCATCCTTATATCCCAGCTCCAACTTTATATCCCAGCTCCATTCTTATATCTCAGCTCCATCCTTATATCTCAGCTCCATCCTTTTATCCCAGCTCCTTCCTTATATCTCAGCTCCATCCTCACCTCCATCCTTATATCCCAGCCCCATCCTTATATCCCAGTTCCAGCCTCATATCCCAGCTCCATCCTTATATTCCAGCTCCATCCTCAGCTCCATCCTTATATCCCAGCTTCATCCTTATATTCCAGCTCCATCCTTATATTCCAGCTCCATCCTTATATCTCAGCTCCATCCTTATATCCCAGCTCCATCCTTATATCCCAGCTCCATCCTTATATCTCAGCTCCATCCTTATATCCCAGTTCCATCCTTTTATCCCAGCTCCATCCTTACTTCTCAGCTCCATCCTTATATCCCAGTTCCATCCTTATATCCCAGTTCCATCCTTTTATCCCAGTTCCATCCTTATATCCCATTTCCATCCTTATATCCCAGTTCCATCCTTTTATCCCAGTTTCATCCTTATATCCCAGTTCCATCCTTTTATCCCAGTTCCATCCTTATATCCCAGTTCCATCCTTATATCCCAGTTCCATCCTTTTATCAAAGCTCCATCCTTATATCCCAGTTCCATCCTTTTATCCCAGTTCCATCCTTATATCCCAGTTCCATCCTTTTATCACAGCTCCATCCTTATATCCCAGTTCCATCCTTATATCCCAGTTCCATTCTTTTATCCCAGATCCATTCTTATATCCCAGTTCCATCCTTATATCCCAGTTCCATCCTTTTTTCCCACTTCCATCCTTATATCCCAGTTCCATCCTTATATCCCAGCTCCATCTTTATATCCCAGTTCCATCCTTTTATCCCAGATCCATTCTTATATCCCAGATCCATCCTTTTCTCCCAGATCCATTCTTATATCCCAGTTCCATCCTTTTATTCCAGATCCATTCTTATATCCCAGTTCCATTCTTATATTCCAGCTCCATCCTTATATCTCAGCTCCATCCTTATATCCCAGCTCCATCCTTATATCCCAGCTCCATCCTTATATCTCAGCTCCATCCTTATATCCCAGTTCTATCCTTTTATCCCAGCTCCATCCTTACATCTCAGCTCCATCCTTATATCCCAGCTCCATCCTTATATCCCAGCTCCATCCTTATATCCCAGCTCCATACTTATATCTCAGCTCCATCCTTATATGCCAGTTCCATCATTATATCCCAGCTACATCCTTATATCCCAGTTCCATCCTTTTATCCCAGTTCCATCCTTATATCCCAGTTCCATCCTTTTATCCCAGTTCCATCCTTATATCACAGCTCCATCCTTATATCCCAGTTCCATCCTTATATCCCAGTTCCATCCTTTTATCCCAGTTCCATCCTTTTATCCCAGCTCCATCCTTACATCTCAGCTCCATCCTTATATCCCAGCTCCATCCTTATATCCCAGCTCCATCCTTATATCCCAGCTCCATACTTATATCTCAGCTCCATCCTTATTTGCCAGTTCCATCATTATATCCCAGCTCCATCCTTATATCCCAGTTCCATCCTTTTATCCCAGTTCCATCCTTATATCCCAGTTCCATCCTTTTATCCCAGTTCCATCCTTATATCACAGCTCCATCCTTATATCCCAGTTCCATCCTTTTTATCCCAGTTCCATCCTTATATCCCATTTCCATCCTTTTATCCCAGTTCCATCCTTATATCACAGGCTCCATCCTTATATCCCAGTTCCATCCTTATATCCCAGTTCCATCCTTTTATCCCAGTTCCATTCTTATATCCCAGTTCCATCCTTATATCCCAGTTCCATCCTTTTATCCCAGTTTCATCCTTATATCCCAGTTCCATCCTTTTATCCCAGTTCCATCCTTATATCCCAGTTCCATCCTTTTATCCCAGTTCCATCCTTATATCACAGCTCCATTCTTATATCCCAGTTCCATCCTTTTATCCCAGTTCCATCCTTATATCCCATTTCCATCCTTTTATCCCAGTTCCATCCTTATATCACAGCTCCATCCTTATATCCCAGTTCCATCCTTATATCCCAGTTCCATCCTTTTATCCCAGTTCCATTCTTATATCCCAGTTCCATCCTTATATCCCAGTTCAATCCTTTTATCCCAGTTTCATCCTTATATCCCAGTTCCATCCTTTTATCCCAGTTCCATCCTTATTTCCCAGTTCCATCCTTATATCCCAGTTCCATCCTTTTATCCCAGTTTCATCCTTATATCCCAGTTCCATCCTTTTATCCCAGTTCCATCCTTATATCCCATTTCCTTCCTTATATCCCAGTTCCATCCTTTTATCCCAGTTCTATCCTTATATCCCAGTTCCATCCTTTTATCCCAGTTCCATTCTTATATCCCAGCTCCATACTTATATCTCAGCTCCATCCTTAAATGCCAGCTCCATCCTTATATCCCAGTTCCAACCTTATATCCCAGCTACATCCTTATATCCCAGCTCCATACTTATATCTCAGCTCCATCCTTATATGCCAGTTCCATCATTATATCCCAGCTACATCCTTATATCCCAGATCCATACTTATATCTCAGCTCCATCCTTATATCCCAGTTCCATCCTTATATCCCAGTTCCATCCTTTTATCCCAGTTCCATCCTTATATCCCAGTTCCAACCTTATATCCCAGTTCCATCCTTTTATCCCAGTTCCATCCTTATATCCCAGTTCCAACCTTATATCCCAGTTCCATCCTTATATCCCAGTTCCATCCTTTTATCCCAGATCCATTCTTATATCCCAGTTCCATCCTTATATCCCAGTTCCATCCTTATATCCCAGTTCCATCCTTTTTTCCCAGTTCCATCCTTATATCCCAGTTCCATCCTTATATCCCAGTTCCATCCTTATATCCCAGCTCCATCTTTATATCCCAGTTCCATCCTTTTATCCCAGATCCATTCTTATATCCCAGATCCATCCTTTTATCCCAGATCCATTCTTATATCCCAGTTCCATCCTTATATTCCAGCTCCATCCTTATATCTCAGCTCCATCCTTATATCCCAGCTCCATCCTTATATCCCAGCTCCATCCTTATATGCCAGTTCCAACCTTATATCCCAGTTCCATCATTATATCCCAGTTCCAACCTTATATCCCAGTTCCATCATTATATCCCAACTACATCCTTATATCCCAGCTCCATCCTTATATCCCAGTTCCATCCTTTTATCACAGTTCCATCCTTATATCCCAGTTCCATCCTTATATCCCAGTTCCATCCTTATATCCCAGTTTCATCCTTTTATCACAGCTCCATCCTTATATCCCAGTTCCATCCTTATATCCCAGTTCCATCCTTTTATCCCAGATCCATTCTTAAATCCCAGTTCCATCCATATATCCCAGTTCCATCCTTATATCCCAGTTCCATCCTTTTTTCCCAGTTCCATCCTTATATCCCAGTTCCATCCTTATATCCCAGTTCCATCCTTATATCTCAGTTCCATTCTTATATCCCAGTTCCATCCTTATATCCCAGTTCCATCCTTTTATCCCAACTCCATCCTTACATCTCAGCTCCATCCTTATATCCCAGCTCCATCCTTATATCCCAGCTCCATCCTTATATCTCAGTTCCATTCTTATATCCCAGTTCCATCCTTATATCCCAGCTCCATCTTTATATCCCAGTTCCATCCTTTTATCCCAGATCCATTCTTATATCCCAGATCCATCCTTTTATCCCAGATCCATTCTTATATCCCAGTTCCATCCTTATATTCCAGCTCCATCCTTATATCTCAGCTCCATCCTTATATCCCAGCTCCATCCTTATATCCCAGCTCCATCCTTATATCTCAGCTCCATCCTTATATCCCAGTTCCATCCTTTTATCCCAGCTCCATCCTTACATCTCAGCTCCATCCTTATATCCCAGCTCCATCCTTATATCCCAGCTCCATCCTTATATCTCAGCTCCATCCTTATATCCCAGCTCCATCCTTATATCTCAGCTCCATCCTTATATCCCAGTTCCATCCTTTTATCCCAGCTCCATCCTTACATCTCAGCTCCATCCTTATATCCCAGCTCCATCCTTATATCCCAGCTCCATCCTTATATCCCAGCTCCATCCTTATATCCCAGCTCCATACTTATATCTCAGCTCCATCCTTATATGCCAGTTCCATCATTATATCCCAGCTACCTCCTTATATCCCAGTTCCATCCTTTTATCCCAGTTCCATCCTTATTTCCCAGTTCCATCCTTATATCCCAGTTCCATCCTTTTATCCCAGTTTCATCCTTATATCCCAGTTCCATCCTTTTATCCCAGTTCCATCCTTATATCCCATTTCCTTCCTTATATCCCAGTTCCATCCTTTTATCCCAGTTCTATCCTTATATCCCAGTTCCATCCTTTTATCCCAGTTCCATCCTTATATCCCAGCTCCATACTTATATCTCAGCTCCATCCTTAAATGCCAGCTCCATCCTTATATCCCAGTTCCAACCTTATATCCCAGCTACATCCTTATATCCCAGCTCCATACTTATATCTCAGCTCCATCCTTATATGCCAGTTCCATCATTATATCCCAGCTACATCCTTATATCCCAGATCCATACTTATATCTCAGCTCCATCCTTATATCCCAGTTCCATCCTTATATCCCAGTTCCATCCTTTTATCCCAGTTCCATCCTTATATCCCAGTTCCAACCTTATATCCCAGTTCCATCCTTATATCCCAGTTCCATCCTTTTATCCCAGATCCATTCTTATATCCCGGTTCCATCCTTATATCCCAGTTCCATCCTTATATCCCAGTTCCATCCTTTTTTCCCAGTTCCATCCTTATATCCCAGTTCCATCCTTATATCCCAGTTCCATCCTTATATCCCAGCTCCATCTTTATATCCCAGTTCCATCCTTTTATCCCAGATCCATTCTTATATCCCAGATCCATCCTTTTATCCCAGATCCATTCTTATATCCCAGTTCCATCCTTATATTCCAGCTCCATCCTTATATCTCAGCTCCATCCTTATATCCCAGCTCCATCCTTATATCTCAGCTCCATCCTTATATCCCAGCTCCATCCTTATATCCCAGCTCCATCCTTATATCCCAGTTCCAACCTTATATCCCAGTTCCATCATTATATCCCAGCTACATCATTATATCCCAGCTCCATCCTTATATCCCAGTTCCATCCTTTTATCACAGTTCCATCCTTATATCCCAGTTCCATCCTTTTATCCCAGTTCCATCCTTATATCCCAGTTTCATCCTTTTATCACAGCTCCATCCTTATATCCCAGTTCCATCCTTATATCCCAGTTCCATCCTTTTATCCCAGATCCATTCTTATATCCCAGTTCCATCCATATATCCCAGTTCCATCCTTATATCCCAGTTCCATCCTTTTTTCCCAGTTCCATCCTTATATCCCAGTTCCATCCTTATATCCCAGTTCCATCCTTATATCCCAGCTCCATCTTTATATCCCAGTTCCATCCTTTTATCCCAGATCCATTCTTATATCCCAGATCCATCCTTTTATCCCAGATCCATTCTTATATCCCAGTTCCATCCTTATATTCCAGCTCCATCCTTATATCTCAGCTCCATCCTTATATCCCAGCTCCATCCTTATATCCCAGCTCCATCCTTATATCTCAGCTCCATCCTTATATCCCAGTTCCATCCTTTTATCCCAACTCCATCCTTACATCTCAGCTCCATCCTTATATCCCAGCTCCATCCTTATATCCCAGCTCCATCCTTATATCTCAGTTCCATTCTTAAATCCCAGTTCCATCCTTATATCCCAGCTCCATCTTTATATCCCAGTTCCATCCTTTTATCCCAGATCCATCCTTATATCCCAGCTCCATCTTTATATCCCAGTTCCATCCTTTTATCCCAGATCCATTCTTATATCCCAGATCCATCCTTTTATCCCAGATCCATTCTTATATCCCAGTTCCATCCTTATATTCCAGCTCCATCCTTATATCTCAGCTCCATCCTTATATCCCAGCTCCATCCTTATATCCCAGCTCCATCCTTATATCTCAGCTCCATCCTTATATCCCAGTTCCATCCTTTTATCCCAGCTCCATCCTTACATCTCAGCTCCATCCTTATATCCCAGCTCCATCCTTATATCCCAGCTCCATCCTTATATCTCAGCTCCATCCTTATATCCCAGCTCCATCCTTATATCTCAGCTCCATCCTTATATCCCAGTTCCATCCTTTTATCCCAGCTCCATCCTTACATCTCAGCTCCATCCTTATATCCCAGCTCCATCCTTATATCCCAGCTCCATCCTTATATCCCAGCTCCATCCTTATATCCCAGCTCCATACTTATATCTCAGCTCCATCCTTATATGCCAGTTCCATCATTATATCCCAGCTACCTCCTTATATCCCAGTTCCATCCTTTTTATCCCAGTTCCATCCTTATTTCCCAGTTCCATCCTTATATCCCAGTTCCATCCTTTTATCCCAGTTTCATCCTTATATCCCAGTTCCATCCTTTTATCCCAGTTCCATCCTTATATCCCATTTCCTTCCTTATATCCCAGTTCCATCCTTTTATCCCAGTTCTATCCTTATATCCCAGTTCCATCCTTTTATCCCAGTTCCATCCTTATATCCCAGCTCCATACTTATATCTCAGCTCCATCCTTAAATGCCAGCTCCATCCTTATATCCCAGTTCCAACCTTATATCCCAGCTACATCCTTATATCCCAGCTCCATACTTATATCTCAGCTCCATCCTTATATGCCAGTTCCATCATTATATCCCAGCTACATCCTTATATCCCAGATCCATACTTATATCTCAGCTCCATCCTTATATCCCAGTTCCATCCTTATATCCCAGTTCCATCCTTTTATCCCAGTTCCATCCTTATATCCCAGTTCCAACCTTATATCCCAGTTCCATCCTTATATCCCAGTTCCATCCTTTTATCCCAGATCCATTCTTATATCCCGGTTCCATCCTTATATCCCAGTTCCATCCTTATATCCCAGTTCCATCCTTTTTCCCAGTTCCATCCTTATATCCCAGTTCCATCCTTATATCCCAGTTCCATCCTTATATCCCAGCTCCATCTTTATATCCCAGTTCCATCCTTTTATCCCAGATCCATTCTTATATCCCAGATCCATCCTTTTATCCCAGATCCATTCTTATATCCCAGTTCCATCCTTATATTCCAGCTCCATCCTTATATCTCAGCTCCATCCTTATATCCCAGCTCCATCCTTATATCTCAGCTCCATCCTTATATCCCAGCTCCATCCTTATATCCCAGCTCCATCCTTATATCCCAGTTCCAACCTTATATCCCAGTTCCATCATTATATCCCAGCTACATCCTTATATCCCAGCTCCATCCTTATATCCCAGTTCCATCCTTTTATCACAGTTCCATCCTTATATCCCAGTTCCATCCTTTTATCCCAGTTCCATCCTTATATCCCAGTTTCATCCTTTTATCACAGCTCCATCCTTATATCCCAGTTCCATCCTTATATCCCAGTTCCATCCTTTTATCCCAGATCCATTCTTATATCCCAGTTCCATCCATATATCCCAGTTCCATCCTTATATCCCAGTTCCATCCTTTTTTCCCAGTTCCATCCTTATATCCCAGTTCCATCCTTATATCCCAGTTCCATCCTTATATCCCAGCTCCATCTTTATATCCCAGTTCCATCCTTTTATCCCAGATCCATTCTTATATCCCAGATCCATCCTTTTATCCCAGATCCATTCTTATATCCCAGTTCCATCCTTATATTCCAGCTCCATCCTTATATCTCAGCTCCATCCTTACATCTCAGCTCCATCCTTATATCCCAGCTCCATCCTTATATCCCAGCTCCATCCTTATATCTCAGCTCCATCATTATATCCCAGTTCCATCCTTTTATCCCAGTTCCATCCTTATTTCCCAGTTCCATCCTTATATCCCAGTTCCATCCTTTTATCCCAGTTTCATCCTTATATCCCAGTTCCATCCTTTTATCCCAGTTCCATCCTTATATCCCATTTCCTTCCTTATATCCCAGTTCCATCCTTTTATCCCAGTTCTATCCTTATATCCCAGTTCCATCCTTTTATCCCAGTTCCATCCTTATATCCCAGCTCCATACTTATATCTCAGCTCCATCCTTAAATGCCAGCTCCATCCTTATATCCCAGTTCCAACCTTATATCCCAGCTACATCCTTATATCCCAGCTCCATACTTATATCTCAGCTCCATCCTTATATGCCAGTTCCATCATTATATCCCAGCTACATCCTTATATCCCAGATCCATACTTATATCTCAGCTCCATCCTTATATCCCAGTTCCATCCTTATATCCCAGTTCCATCCTTTTTATCCCAGTTCCATCCTTATATCCCAGTTCCAACCTTATATCCCAGTTCCATCCTTATATCCCAGTTCCATCCTTTTATCCCAGATCCATTCTTATATCCCGGTTCCATCCTTATATCCCAGTTCCATCCTTTTATCCCAGATCCATTCTTATATCCCGGTTCCATCCTTATATCCCAGTTCCATCCTTATATCCCAGTTCCATCCTTTTTTCCCAGTTCCATCCTTATATCCCAGTTCCATCCTTATATCCCAGTTCCATCCTTATATCCCAGCTCCATCTTTATATCCCAGTTCCATCCTTTTATCCCAGATCCATTCTTATATCCCAGATCCATCCTTTTATCCCAGATCCATTCTTATATCCCAGTTCCATCCTTATATTCCAGCTCCATCCTTATATCTCAGCTCCATCCTTATATCCCAGCTCCATCCTTATATCTCAGCTCCATCCTTATATCCCAGCTCCATCCTTATATCCCAGCTCCATCCTTATATCCCAGTTCCAACCTTATATCCCAGTTCCATCATTATATCCCAGCTACATCCTTATATCCCAGCTCCATCCTTATATCCCAGTTCCATCCTTTTATCACAGTTCCATCCTTATATCCCAGTTCCATCCTTTTATCCCAGTTCCATCCTTATATCCCAGTTTCATCCTTTTATCACAGCTCCATCCTTATATCCCAGTTCCATCCTTATATCCCAGTTCCATCCTTTTATCCCAGATCCATTCTTATATCCCAGTTCCATCCATATATCCCAGTTCCATCCTTATATCCCAGTTCCATCCTTTTTTCCCAGTTCCATCCTTATATCCCAGTTCCATCCTTATATCCCAGTTCCATCCTTATATCCCAGCTCCATCTTTATATCCCAGTTCCATCCTTTTATCCCAGATCCATTCTTATATCCCAGATCCATCCTTTTATCCCAGATCCATTCTTATATCCCAGTTCCATCCTTATATTCCAGCTCCATCCTTATATCTCAGCTCCATCCTTATATCCCAGCTCCATCCTTATATCCCAGCTCCATCCTTATATCTCAGCTCCATCCTTATATCCCAGTTCCATCCTTTTATCCCAACTCCATCCTTACATCTCAGCTCCATCCTTATATCCCAGCTCCATCCTTATATCCCAGCTCCATCCTTATATCTCAGTTCCATTCTTATATCCCAGTTCCATCCTTATATCCCAGCTCCATCTTTATATCCCAGTTCCATCCTTTTATCCCAGATCCATTCTTATATCCCAGATCCATCCTTTTATCCCAGATCCATTCTTATATCCCAGTTCCATCCTTATATTCCAGCTCCATCCTTATATCTCAGCTCCATCCTTATATCCCAGCTCCATCCTTATATCCCAGCTCCATCCTTATATCTCAGCTCCATCCTTATATCCCAGTTCCATCCTTTTATCCCAGCTCCATCCTTACATCTCAGCTCCATCCTTATATCCCAGCTCCATCCTTATATCCCAGCTCCATACTTATATCTCAGCTCCATCCTTATATGCCAGCTCCATCCTTATATCTCAGCTCCATCCTTATATCCCAGTTCCATCCTTTTATCCCAGCTCCATCCTTACATCTCAGCTCCATCCTTATATCCCAGCTCCATCCTTATATCCCAGCTCCATCCTTATATCCCAGCTCCTACTTATATCTCAGCTCCATCCTTATATGCCAGTTCCATCATTATATCCCAGCTACCTCCTTATATCCCAGTTCCATCCTTTTATCCCAGTTCCATCCTTATATCACAGCTCCATCCTTATATCCCAGTTCCATCCTTATATCCCAGTTCCATCCTTTTATCCCAGTTCCATTCTTATATCCCAGTTCCATCCTTATATCCCAGTTCCATCCTTTTATCCCAGTTCCATCCTTATATCCCAGTTCCATCCTTATATCCCAGTTCCATCCTTTTATCCCAGTTCCATCCTTATATCCCAGTTCCATCCTTATATCCCAGTTCCATCCTTATAGTTCCATCCTTATATCCCAGTTCCATCCTTATATCCCAGTTCCATCCTTATATCACAGTTCCATCCTTATATCCCAGTTCCATCCTTTTATCCCAGTTCCATCCTTATATCCCATTTCCATCCTTATATCCCAGTTCCATCCCTTATATCCCAGTTCCATCCTTATATCTCAGCTCCATCCTTATATCCCAGTTCCATCCTTATATCCCAGTTCCATCCTTTTATCAGCTCCATCCTTACATCTCAGCTCCATCCTTATATCCCAGCTTCCCAGCTCCATCCTTATATCCCAGCTCCATCCTTATATCTCAGCTCCATCCATCCTTATATCCCAGTTCCATCCCATCCATCCTTATATCCCAGTTCCATCCTTATATCCCAGTTCCATCCTTATATCCCAGTTCCATCCTTATATCCCAGTTCCATCCTTATATCCCAGTTCCATCCTTTTTATCCCAGTTCCATCCTTATATCCCAGTTCCATCTTTTATCCCAGTTCCATCCTTATATCCCAGTTCCATCCTTATATCCCAGTTCCATCCTTTTATCCCAGTTCCATCCTTATATCCCAGTTCCATCCTTTTATCCCAGTTCCATCCTTATATCCCAGTTCCATCCTTATATCCCAGTTCCATCCTTATATCCCAGTTCCATCCTTATATCCCAGTTCCATCCTTATATCCCAGCTCCATCCTTAAATACTCAGCTCCATCCTTATATCCCAGTTCCATCCTTATATCCCAGTTCCATCACTTATATCCCAGTTCCAGCTACATCATTATATCCCAGCTCCATACTTATATCTCAGCTCCATCCTTATATCCCAGTTCCATCATTATATCCCAGCTACATCCTTATATCCCAGTTCCATACTTATATCTCAGCTCCATCCTTATATCCCAGTTCCATCCTTATATCCCAGTTCCATCCTTATATCCCAGTTCCATCCTTTTATCCCAGCTCCATCCTTATATCCCAGTTCATCCTTTTATCCCAGTTCCATCCTTATATCCCAGTTCCATCCTTTTATCACAGCTCCATCCTTTTATCCCAGTTCCATCCTTATATCCCAGTTCCATCCTTATATCCCAGCTCCATCCTTATATCCCAGTTCCATCCTTATATCCCAGTTCCATCCTTATATCCCAGCTCCATCTTTATATCCCAGTTCCATCCTTTTATCCCATATCCCTTCTTATATCCCAGATCCATCCTTTTATCCCAGATCCATTCTTATATCCCAGTTCCATCCTTATATTCCAGCTCCATCCTTATATCTCAGCTCCATCCTTATATCCCAGCTCCATCCTTATATCCCAGCTCCATCCTTATATCTCAGCTCCATCCTTATATCCCAGTTCCATCCTTTTATCCCAGCTCCATCCTTACATCTCAGCTCCATCCTTATATCCCAGCTCCATCCTTATATCCCAGATCCATCCTTATATCTCAGCTCCATCCTTATATCCCAGTTCCATCCTTTTATCCCAGCTCCATCCTTATATCTCAGCTCCATCCTTATATCCCAGTTCCATCCTTTTATCCCAGCTTCATCCTTACATCTCAGCTCCATCCTTATATCCCAGCTCCATCCTTATATCCCAGCTCCATCCTTATATCCCAGCTCCATCCTTATATCCCAGCTCCATACTTATATCTCAGCTCCATCCTTATATGCCAGTTCCATCATTATATCCCAGCTACATCGTTATATCCCAGTTCCATCCTTTTATCCCAGTTCCATCCTTATATCCCAGTTCCATCCTTTTATCCCAATTCCATCCTTATATCCCAGTTCCATCCTTATATCCCAGTTCCATCCTTATATCCCAGTTCCATCCTTTTATCCCAGTTCCATCCTTATATCCCAGTTCCATTCTTATATCCCAGTTCCATCCTTTTATCCCAGTTCCATCCTCATGTCCCAGTTCCATCCTTTTATCCCAGTTCCATCCTTATATCCCATTTCCATCCTTATATCCCAGTTCCATCCTTTTATCCCAGTTCTATCCTTATATCCCAGTTCCATCCTTTTATCCCAGTTCCATCCTTATATCCCAGCTCCATACTTATTTCTCAGCTCCATCCTTATATGCCAGCTCCATCCTTATATCCCAGTTCCAACCTTATATCCCAGCTACATCCTTATATCCCAGCTCCATACTTATATCTCAGCTCCATCCTTATATCCCAGTTCCATCATTATATCCCAGCTACATCCTTATATCCCAGCTCCATACTTATATCTCAGCTCCATCCTTATATGCCAGTTCCATCCTTATATCCCAGTTTCATCCTTATATCCCAGTTCCATCCTTATATCCAGCTCCATCCTTATATCCCAGTTCCATCCTTATATCCCAGTTCCATCCTTATATCCCAGTTCCATCCTTTTATCCCAGATCCATCCTTATATCCCAGTTCCATCCTTTTATCCCAGTTCCATCCTTATATCCCAGTTCCATCCTTTTATCCCAGTTCCATCCTTATATCCCAGTTCCATCCTTATATCCCAGTTCCATCCTTTTATCCCAGATCCATTCTTATATCCCAGTTCCATCCTTATATCCCAGTTCCATCCTTATATCCCAGTTCCATCCTTTTATCCCAGTTCCATCCTTATATCCCAGTTCCATCCTTATATCCCAGTTCCATCCTTATATCCCAGTTCCATCCTTATATCCCAGTTCCATCCTTTTATCCCAGTTCCATCCTTATATCCCAGTTCCATCCTTTTATCCCAGTTTCCATCCTTATATCCCAGTTCCATCCTTTTTATCCCAGATCCATTCTTATATCCCAGTTCCATCCTTTTATCCCAGATCCATTCTTATATCCCAGTTCCATCCTTATATCCCAGTTCCATCCTTATATCCCAGTTCCATCCTTATATCCCAGTTCCATCCTTTTATCCCAGCTCCATTCTTATATCCCAGCTCCATCCTTATATCCCAGCTCCATCCTTATATCCCAGCTCCATCCTTATATCTCAGCTCCATCCTTATATCTCAGCTCCATCCTTATATCCCAGTTCCATCCTTTTATCCCAGTTCCATCCTTATATCCCAGTTCCATCCTTATATCCCAGTTCCATCCTTATATCCCAGTTCCATCCTCCTTTATCCCAGTTCCATCCTTATATCCCAGTTTATCCCAGTTCCATCCTTATATCCCAGTTCCATCCTTATATCCCAGTTCCATCCTTATATCCCAGTTCCATCCTTATATCCCAGTTCCATCCTTTTATCCCAGTTCCATCCTTATATCCCAGTTCCATCCTTTATCCCAGTTCTATCCTTATATCCCAGTTCCATCCTTTATCCCAGTTCCATCCTTATATCCCAGCTCCATACTTATATCTCAACTCCATCCTTAAATGCCAGCTCCATCCTTATATCCCAGTTCCAACCTTATATCCCAGCTACATCATTATATCCCAGCTCCATACTTATATCTCAGCTCCATCCTTATATGCCAGTTCCATCATTATATCCCAGCTACATCCTTATATCCCAGATCCATACTTATATCTCAGCTCCATCCTTATATCCCAGTTCCATCCTTATATCCCAGTTCCAACCTTATATCCCAGTTCCATCATTATATCCCAGCTACATCCTTATATCCCAGCTCCATCCTTATATCCCAGTTCCATCCCTTTTATCACAGCTCCATCCTTATATCCCAGTTCCATCCTTTTATCCCAGTTCCATCCTTATATCCCAGTTTCATCCTTTTATCACAGCTCCATCCTTATATCCCAGTTCCATCCTTATATCCCAGCTCCATCCTTTTATCCCAGATCCATTCTTATATCCCAGTTCCATCCTTATATCCCAGTTCCATCCCTATATACCAGTTCCATCCTTATATCCCAGCTCCATCTTTATATCCCAGTTCCATCCTTTTATCCCAGATCCATTCTTATATCCCAGATCCATCCTTTTATCCCAGATCCATTCTTATATCCCAGTTCCATCCTTATATTCCAGCTCCATCCTTATATCTCAGCTCCATCCTTATATCCCAGCTCCATCCTTATATCCCAGCTCCATCCTTATATCTCAGCTCCATCCTTATATCCCAGTTCCATCCTTTTATCCCAGCTCCATCCTTACATCTCAGCTCCATCCTTATATCCCAGCTCCATCCTTATATCCCAGATCCATCCTTATATCTCAGCTCCATCCTTATATCCCAGTTCCATCCTTTTTATCCCAGCTCCATCCTTATATCTCAGCTCCATCCTTATATCCCAGTTCCATCCTTTTATCCCAGCTTCATCCCTTACATCTCAGCTCCATCCTTATATCCCAGCTCCATCCTTATATCCCAGCTCCATCCTTATATCCCAGCTCCATCCTTATATCCCAGCTCCATACTTATATCTCAGCTCCATCCTTATATGCCAGTTCCATCATTATATCCCAGCTACATCCTTATATCCCAGTTCCATCCTTTTATCCCAGTTCCATCCTTATATCCCAGTTCCATCCTTTTATCACAATTCCATCCTTATATCCCAGTTCCATCCTTATATCCCAGTTCCATCCTTATATCCCAGTTCCATCCTTTTATCCCAGTTCCATCCTTATATCCCAGTTCCATTCTTATATCCCAGTTCCATCCTTTTATCCCAGTTCCATCCTTATGTCCCAGTTCCATCCTTTTATCCCAGTTCCATCCTTATATCCCATTTCCATCCTTATATCCCAGTTCCATCCTTTTATCCCAGTTCTATCCTTATATCCCAGTTCCATCCTTTTATCCCAGTTCCAACCTTATATCCCAGTTCCATCATTATATCCCAGCTACATCCTTATATCCCAGCTCCATCCTTATATCCCAGTTCCATCCTTTTATCACAGCTCCATCCTTATATCCCAGTTCCATCCTTTTATCCCAGTTCCATCCTTATATCCCAGTTTCATCCTTTTATCACAGCTCCATCCTTATATCCCAGTTCCATCCTTATATCCCAGCTCCATCCTTTTATCCCAGATCCATTCTTATATCCCAGTTCCATCCTTATATCCCAGTTCCATCCTTATATACCAGTTCCATCCTTATATCCCAGCTCCATCTTTATATCCCAGTTCCATCCTTTTATCCCAGATCCATTCTTATATCCCAGATCCATCCTTTTATCCCAGATCCATTCTTATATCCCAGTTCCATCCTTATATTCCAGCTCCATCCTTATATCTCAGCTCCATCCTTATATCCCAGCTCCATCCTTATATCCCAGCTCCATCCTTATATCTCAGCTCCATCCTTATATCCCAGTTCCATCCTTTTATCCCAGCTCCATCCTTACATCTCAGCTCCATCCTTATATCCCAGCTCCATCCTTATATCCCAGATCCATCCTTATATCTCAGCTCCATCCTTATATCCCAGTTCCATCCTTTTATCCCAGCTCCATCCTTATATCTCAGCTCCATCCTTATATCCCAGTTCCATCCTTTTATCCCAGCTTCATCCTTACATCTCAGCTCCATCCTTATATCCCAGCTCCATCCTTATATCCCAGCTCCATCCTTATATCCCAGCTCCATCCTTATATCCCAGCTCCATACTTATATCTCAGCTCCATCCTTATATGCCAGTTCCATCATTATATCCCAGCTACATCCTTATATCCCAGTTCCATCCTTTTATCCCAGTTCCATCCTTATATCCCAGTTCCATCCTTTTATCACAATTCCATCCTTATATCCCAGTTCCATCCTTATATCCCAGTTCCATCCTTATATCCCAGTTCCATCCTTTTATCCCAGTTCCATCCTTATATCCCAGTTCCATTCTTATATCCCAGTTCCATCCTTTTATCCCAGTTCCATCCTTATGTCCCAGTTCCATCCTTTTATCCCAGTTCCATCCTTATATCCCATTTCCATCCTTATATCCCAGTTCCATCCTTTTATCCCAGTTCTATCCTTATATCCCAGTTCCATCCTTTTATCCCAGCTTCATCCTTACATCTCAGCTCCATCCTTATATCCCAGCTCCATCCTTATATCCCAGCTCCATCCTTATATCCCAGCTCCATCCTTATATCCCAGCTCCATACTTATATCTCAGCTCCATCCTTATATGCCAGTTCCATCATTATATCCCAGCTACATCCTTATATCCCAGTTCCATCCTTTTATCCCAGTTCCATCCTTATATCCCAGTTCCATCCTTTTATCACAATTCCATCCTTATATCCCAGTTCCATCCTTATATCCCAGTTCCATCCTTATATCCCAGTTCCATCCTTTTATCCCAGTTCCATCCTTATATCCCAGTTCCATTCTTATATCCCAGTTCCATCCTTTTATCCCAGTTCCATCCTTATGTCCCAGTTCCATCCTTTTATCCCAGTTCCATCCTTATATCCCATTTCCATCCTTATATCCCAGTTCCATCCTTTTATCCCAGTTCTATCCTTATATCCCAGTTCCATCCTTTTATCCCAGTTCCAACCTTATATCCCAGTTCCATCATTATATCCCAGCTACATCCTTATATCCCAGCTCCATCCTTATATCCCAGTTCCATCCTTTTATCACAGCTCCATCCTTATATCCCAGTTCCATCCTTTTATCCCAGTTCCATCCTTATATCCCAGTTTCATCCTTTTATCACAGCTCCATCCTTATATCCCAGTTCCATCCTTATATCCCAGCTCCATCCTTTTATCCCAGATCCATTCTTATATCCCAGTTCCATACTTATATCCCAGTTCCATCCTTATATACCAGTTCCATCCTTATATCCCAGCTCCATCTTTATATCCCAGTTCCATCCTTTTATCCCAGATCCATTCTTATATCCCAGATCCATCCTTTTTATCCCAGATCCATTCTTATATCCCAGTTCCATCCTTATATTCCAGCTCCATCCTTATATCTCAGCTCCATCCTTATATCCCAGCTCCATCCTTATATCCCAGCTCCATCCTTATATCTCAGCTCCATCCTTATATCCCAGTTCCATCCTTTTATCCCAGCTCCATCCTTACATCTCAGCTCCATCCTTATATCCCAGCTCCATCCTTATATCCCAGATCCATCCTTATATCTCAGCTCCATCCTTATATCCCAGTTCCATCCTTTTATCCCAGCTCCATCCTTATATCTCAGCTCCATCCTTATATCCCAGTTCCATCCTTTTATCCCAGCTTCATCCTTACATCTCAGCTCCATCCTTATATCCCAGCTCCATCCTTATATCCCAGCTCCATCCTTATATCCCAGCTCCATCCTTATATCCCAGCTCCATACTTATATCTCAGCTCCATCCTTATATGCCAGTTCCATCATTATATCCCAGCTACATCCTTATATCCCAGTTCCATCCTTTTATCCCAGTTCCATCCTTATATCCCAGTTCCATCCTTTTATCACAATTCCATCCTTATATCCCAGTTCCATCCTTATATCCCAGTTCCATCCTTATATCCCAGTTCCATCCTTTTATCCCAGTTCCATCCTTATATCCCAGTTCCATTCTTATATCCCAGTTCCATCCTTTTATCCCAGTTCCATCCTTATGTCCCAGTTCCATCCTTTTATCCCAGTTCCATCCTTATATCCCATTTCCATCCTTATATCCCAGTTCCATCCTTTTATCCCAGTTCTATCCTTATATCCCAGTTCCATCCTTTTATCCCAGTTCCATCCTTATATCCCAGCTCCATACTTATTTCTCAGCTCCATCCTTATATGCCAGCTCCATCCTTATATCCCAGTTCCAACCTTATATCCCAGCTACATCCTTATATCCCAGCTCCATACTTATATCTCAGCTCCATCCTTATATCCCAGTTCCATCATTATATCCCAGCTACATCCTTATATCCCAGCTCCATCCTTATATTCGAGCTCCATCCATATATCACAGCTCCATCATTATGTCCCAGTTCCATCCTTTTATCCCAGTTCCATCCTTATATCCCATTTCCATCCTTATATCCCAGTTCCATCCTTTTATCCCAGTTCTATCCTTATATCCCAGTTCCATCCTTTTATCCCAGTTCCATCCTTATATCCCAGCTCCATACTTATTTCTCAGCTCCATCCTTATATGCCAGCTCCATCCTTATATCCCAGTTCCAACCTTATATCCCAGCTACATCCTTATATCCCAGCTCCATACTTATATCTCAGCTCCATCCTTATATGCCAGTTCCATCCTTATATCCCAGTTCCATCCTTTTATCCCAGTTTCATCCTTATATCCCAGTTCCATCCTTTTATCCCAGTTCCATCCTTATATCCCAGTTCCATCCTTATATCCCAGTTCCATCCTTTTATCCCAGATCCATTCTTATATCCCAGTTCCATCCTTATATCCCAGTTCCATCCTTATATCCCAGTTCCATCCTTTTTTCCCAGTTCCATCCTTATATCCCAGTTCCATCCTTATATCTCAGCTCCATCCTTATATCCCAGTTCCATCCTTTTATCCCAGCTCCATCCTTACATCTCAGCTCCATCCTTATATCCCAGCTCCATCCTTATATCCCAGCTCCATCCTTATATCTCAGCTCCATCCTTATATCCCAGCTCCATCCTTATATCCCAGCTCCTTCCTTCTATCTCAGCTCCATCCTTATATCCCAGTTCCATCCTTTTATCCCAGCTCCATCCTTACATCTCAGCTCCATCCTTATATCCCAGCTCCATCCTTATATCCCAGCTCCATCCTTATATCCCAGCTCCATCCTTATATCCCAGCTCCATACTTATATCTCAGCTCCATCCTTATATGCCAGTTCCATCATTATATCCCAGCTACATCCTTATATCCCATTTCCATCCTTTTATCCCAGTTCCATCCTTATATCACAGCTCCATCCTTATATCCCAGTTCCATCCTTATATCCCAGTTCCATCCTTTTATCCCAGTTCCATTCTTATATCCCAGTTCCATCCTTATATCCCAGTTCCATCCTTTTATCCCAGTTCCATCCTTATATCCCAGTTCCATCCTTTTATCCCAGTTTCATCCTTATATCCCAGTTCCATCCTTTTATCCCAGATCCATTCTTATATCCCAGTTCCATCCCTTTATCCCAGATCCATTCTTATATCCCAGTTCCATCCTTTTATCCCAGTTCCATCCTTATATCCCAGTTCCATCCTTATATCCCAGTTCCATCCTTTTATCCCAGATCCATTCTTATATCCCAGATCCATCCTTTTATCCTAGATCCATTCTTATATCCCAGTTCCATCCTTTTATCCCAGATCCATTCTTATATCCCAGTTCCATCCTTTTATCCCAGATCCATTCTTATATCCCAGTTCCATCCTTTTATCCCAGATCCATTCTTATATCCCAGTTCCATCCTTTTATCCCAGTTCCATCCTTATATCCCAGTTCCATCCTTATATCCCAGTTCCATCCTTTTATCCCAGATCCATTCTTATATCCCAGATCCATCCTTTTATCCTAGATCCATTCTTATATCCCAGTTCCATCCTTTTATCCCAGCTCCATCCTTATATCCCAGCTCCATCCTTATATCCCAGCTCCATACTTATATCTCAGCTCCATCCTTATATGCCAGTTCCATCATTATATCCCAGCTACCTCCTTATATCCCAGTTCCATCCTTTTATCCCAGTTCCATCCTTATATCACAGCTCCATCCTTATATCCCAGTTCCATCCTTATATCCCAGTTCCATCCTTTTATCCCAGTTCCATTCTTATATCCCAGTTCCATCCTTATATCCCAGTTCCATCCTTTTATCCCAGTTTCATCCTTATATCCCTGTTCCATCCTTTTATCCCAGTTCCATCCTTATATCCCATTTCCATCCTTATATCCCAGTTCCATCCTTTTATCCCAGTTTCATCCTTATATCCCAGTTCCATCCTTTTATCCCAGTTCCATCCTTATATCCCATTTCCATCCTTATATCCCAGTTCCATCCTTTTATCCCAGTTCTATCCTTATATCCCAGTTCCATCCTTTTATCCCAGTTCCATCCTTATATCCCAGCTCCATACTTATATCTCAACTCCATCCTTAAATGCCAGCTCCATCCTTATATCCCAGTTCCATCCTTTTATCCCAGTTCCATCCTTATATCCCAGCTCCATACTTATATCTCAACTCCATCCTTAAATGCCAGCTCCATCCTTATATCCCAGTTCCAACCTTATATCCCAGCTACATCATTATATCCCAGCTCCATACTTATATCTCAGCTCCATCCTTATATCCCAGTTCCATCATTATATCCCAGCTACATCCTTATATCCCAGATCCATACTTATATCTCAGCTCCATCCTTATATGCCAGTTCCATCCTTATATCCCAGTTCCATCCTTATATCCCAGTTCCAACCTTATATCCCAGTTCCATCATTATATCCCAGCTACATCCTTATATCCCAGCTCCATCCTTATATCCCAGTTCCATCCTTTTATCACAGCTCCATCCTTATATCCCAGTTCCATCCTTTTATCCCAGTTCCATCCTTATATCCCAGTTTCATCCTTTTATCACAGCTCCATCCTTATATCCCAGTTCCATCCTTATATCCCAGCTCCATCCTTTTATCCCAGATCCATTCTTATATCCCAGTTCCATCCTTATATCCCAGTTCCATCCTTATATACCAGTTCCATCCTTATATCCCAGCTCCATCTTTATATCCCAGTTCCATCCTTTTATCCCAGATCCATTCTTATATCCCAGATCCATCCTTTTATCCCAGATCCATTCTTATATCCCAGTTCCATCCTTATATTCCAGCTCCATCCTTATATCTCAGCTCCATCCTTATATCCCAGCTCCATCCTTATATCCCAGCTCCATCCTTATATCTCAGCTCCATCCTTATATCCCAGTTCCATCCTTTTATCCCAGCTCCATCCTTACATCTCAGCTCCATCCTTATATCCCAGCTCCATCCTTATATCCCAGATCCATCCTTATATCTCAGCTCCATCCTTATATCCCAGTTCCATCCTTTTATCCCAGCTCCATCCTTATATCTCAGCTCCATCCTTATATCCCAGTTCCATCCTTTTATCCCAGCTTCATCCTTACATCTCAGCTCCATCCTTATATCCCAGCTCCATCCTTATATCCCAGCTCCATCCTTATATCCCAGCTCCATCCTTATATCCCAGCTCCATACTTATATCTCAGCTCCATCCTTATATGCCAGTTCCATCATTATATCCCAGCTACATCCTTATATCCCAGTTCCATCCTTTTATCCCAGTTCCATCCTTATATCCCAGTTCCATCCTTTTATCACAATTCCATCCTTATATCCCAGTTCCATCCTTATATCCCAGTTCCATCCTTATATCCCAGTTCCATCCTTTTATCCCAGTTCCATCCTTATATCCCAGTTCCATTCTTATATCCCAGTTCCATCCTTTTATCCCAGTTCCATCCTTATGTCCCAGTTCCATCCTTTTATCCCAGTTCCATCCTTATATCCCATTTCCATCCTTATATCCCAGTTCCATCCTTTTATCCCAGTTCTATCCTTATATCCCAGTTCCATCCTTTTATCCCAGTTCCATCCTTATATCCCAGCTCCATACTTATTTCTCAGCTCCATCCTTATATGCCAGCTCCATCCTTATATCCCAGTTCCAACCTTATATCCCAGCTACATCCTTATATCCCAGCTCCATACTTATATCTCAGCTCCATCCTTATATCCCAGTTCCATCATTATATCCCAGCTACATCCTTATATCCCAGCTCCATACTTATATCTCAGCTCCATCCTTATATGCCAGTTCCATCCTTATATCCCAGTTCCATCCTTTTATCCCAGTTTCATCCTTATATCCCAGTTCCATCCTTTTATCCCAGTTCCATCCTTATATCCCAGTTCCATCCTTATATCCCAGTTCCATCCTTTTATCCCAGATCCATTCTTATATCCCAGTTCCATCCTTATATCCCAGTTCCATCCTTATATCCCAGTTCCATCCTTTTTTCCCAGTTCCATCCTTATATCCCAGTTCCATCCTTATATCCCAGTTCCATCCTTATATCCCAGCTCCATCTTTATATCCCAGTTCCATCCTTTTATCCCAGATCCATTCTTATATCCCAGATCCATCCTTTTATCCCAGATCCATTCTTATATCCCAGTTCCATCCTTATATTCCAGCTCCATCCTTATATCTCAGCTCCATCCTTATATCCCAGCTCCATCCTTATATCCCAGCTCCATCCTTATATCTCAGCTCCATCCTTATATCCCAGTTCCATCCTTTTATCCCAGCTCCATCCTTACATCTCAGCTCCATCCTTATATCCCAGCTCCATCCTTATATCCCAGCTCCATCCTTATATCTCAGCTCCATCCTTATATCCCAGCTCCATCCTTATATCCCAGCTCCTTCCTTCTATCTCAGCTCCATCCTTATATCCCAGTTCCATCCTTTTATCCCAGCTCCATCCTTACATCTCAGCTCCATCCTTATATCCCAGCTCCATCCTTATATCCCAGCTCCATCCTTATTTCCCAGCTCCATCCTTATATCCCAGCTCCATACTTATATCTCAGCTCCATCCTTATATGCCAGTTCCATCATTATATCCCAGCTACATCCTTATATCCCATTTCCATCCTTTTATCCCAGTTCCATCCTTATATCACAGCTCCATCCTTATATCCCAGTTCCATCCTTATATCCCAGTTCCATCCTTTTATCCCAGTTCCATTCTTATATCCCAGTTCCATCCTTATATCCCAGTTCCATCCTTTTATCCCAGTTCCATCCTTATATCCCAGTTCCATCCTTTTATCCCATTTTCATCCTTATATCCCAGTTCCATCCTTTTATCCCAGATCCATTCTTATATCCCAGTTCCATCCCTTTATCCCAGATCCATTCTTATATCCCAGTTCCATCCTTTTATCCCAGTTCCATCCTTATATCCCAGTTCCATCCTTATATCCCAGTTCCATCCTTTTATCCCAGATCCATTCTTATATCCCAGATCCATCCTTTTATCCTAGATCCATTCTTATATCCCAGTTCCATCCTTTTATCCCAGATCCATTCTTATATCCCAGTTCCATCCTTTTATCCCAGATCCATTCTTATATCCCAGTTCCATCCTTTTATCCCAGATCCATTCTTATATCCCAGTTCCATCCTTTTATCCCAGATCCATTCTTATATCCCAGATCCATCCTTTTATCCTAGATCCATTCTTATATCCCAGTTCCATCCTTATATCCCAGTTCCATCCTTATATCCCAGTTCCATCCTTATATCCCAGCTCCATCCATACATCCCATTCCCAGCCCTTATTTCCTCTTACTGTTGGTATTTACACCACTTGAGTTTTTCCACGTTTTGTTGTGTTACAGCCTGCATTTTGAATGTTTGGAGTGGAAATGTTTTATTACTGATCTTCACACAATACCACATAATGTCGAATTTGATATTTTTTTGTTAAAACAAATAAAAAATGAAAAGCTGAAATGTCTTGAGTCAATAAGTACTCAACCCCTTTATGGCAAGCCTAAATATGTTCAGTAGAAAAAATGTGCTTAACAAGTCACATAAATTGCATGGACTCACTCTGTGAATGACTTCCTCAACTCTGTACCCCACAAACACAATGAATTAAGCACAGATTCAATCACAAAGATCAGGGAGTTTTTCCAATGTCTAGCAAAGATGGCATCTATTTGTAGATGGGGGGAAAAACATACATTGAATATCCTTTTGAGCATTGCACTTTGGATGGTGTATCAATACACACTGTCACTACAAAGACACAGGCGTCCTTCCTAAGTTGCCGTAGAGGAACTGCTCAGGGATTTCACCATGAGGCCAATGGTGACTTTAAAATAGTTAAAGAGTTTAATGGCTGTGATAGGAGAAAACTGAGGATGGATCAACAACATTGTAGTTACTCCACAATACTAACATAATTGACAGTGAAAAGAAAAAATAATATTCCAGAACATGCATCCTGTTTGCAACAAGGCACTAAAGTAATACTGAAAATGTGGCAAAGCAATTAACTTTTTGTCCTGAATACAAAGTGTTATGTTTGGGACACATCCAACACATTACTGAGTGCCACACTCCAAATGTTCAAGCATATTGGTGTCTGCATCAAGTTATGGGTACGCTTATGATCATTATGGACTGGAGAGTTTTTCAGGATAAAAAGTAAACAGAATGGAGCTGAGCAAATGCAAAATCCGAGATGAAAACCTTGTTAAGTCTGCTTTTCACCAGACACTGGGAGATGAATTCACCTTTCATCAGGACAATAACCTCAAACACAAGGCCAAATCTACAATGGAGTTGCTTACCAAGAAGACAGTGAATGTTCCAAAGTGGCTTGGTTACTGTTTTGACTTAAATGTACATGAAAATCTATGGCAACACCTGAAAGGATTTGTCTCGCAATGATCAACAACCATTTTGACTGAGCTGGAACAATTTAGAAAACAATATAGGGCAAATGTTGCACAATCCGGCTGTGGAAAGCTCTTAGTATCTAGGCACAAGGCGAGACCCAAATGCAGACACAGGAGGCAGATGGTTGGAGTCTTACAATGTTTAATAATCCAAAGGGGTAGGCTAGAGAATGGTCGTGCACAGGCAAAAAGGTCAAAACCAGATCAGAGTCCAGGAGGTACAGAGTGACAGACAGACTCGTGGTCAAGGCAGGCAGAATGGTCAGGCAGGCAGGTACAGAGTCCAGAAACAGGCAAGGGTCAAAACCGGGAGGACTAGACTAAGGAGAATAGCAAAGGAGTACAGGAACCATACCCAGGTGTGGAAAGCTCTTAGAGACTAAGCCAGGTGTGGAAAGCTCTTAGAGACTTACCCAGGTGTGGAAAGTTCTTACAGACTTACCCAGGTGTGGAAAGCTCTTACAGACTTACCCAGGTGTGGAAAGCTCTTAGAGACTTACCCAGGTGTGGAAAGCTCTTACAGACTTACCCAGGTGTGGAAAGCTCTTACAGACTTACCCAGGTGTGGAAAGCTCTTACAGACTTAGCCAGGTGTGGAAAGCTCTTACAGACTTACCCAGGTGTGGAAAGCTCTTACAGACTTACCCAGGTGTGGAAAGCTCTTAGAGACTTACCCAGAAAGACTCACACCTGTAATAGCTGCCATAGGTGCATCTACAAAGTATTGTGTTTCATGTTCAATAAATTTGAAAACATTTCTAAAAACATGATTTCACATTGTCATTATTTGTATTATGTGTGGGTGAGATGAGTGAGAAGAAATATCTATTTACTCTATTTTGAATACTGTGTGTAACACAACAAAATGGGGAATACGTCAAGGGCTATGAATACTTTCTGAAGGCACTGTATCTTACAGCACATGCCCAGATCACTTTAATGATAGACCATGATTCCACACATAACCCTCACCCCCAACACTCACACAGACATTATGACACCCACACTGTCATGCATATATTTGGAGTGTTGGTGTGGGGTCTGTGAGTGTGTGTGTGTGTGTGTGTGTGTGTGTGTGTGTGTGTGTGTGTGTGTGTGTGTGTGTGTGTGTGTGTGTGTGTGTGTGTGTGTGTGTGTGTGTGTGTGTGTGTGTGTGTGTGTGTGTGTGTGTGTGTGTGTGTGTGTGTGTGTGTGTAACAACCATGCAACAATACACACAAACATGGTATTACCGGAGAGCACTACGTGTCCAATTGTATTGTCTCCAGCCTAATGCATTAGTATTCTGGGTTTGTAATATGGCGAGATGGTGGAGGGAGGTGGGTAGAAGAAACATAGTGACTGAAAGAAAGCATAAAGAGGATGATATGAAAGAGAAGAAAAGACAGATACTGTACTGTATGTTAAAGAAAATATAGGAAGAATAGAGAGGAGGAGAGAGGATGAGGAGAGAGGAGGAGAGGTGTAGGAGCAGAGGAGGAGGGAGGATTAGAAGAGAAGGAGAGAGGATGAAGAGAGGATGAAGAGAAGAGGGAAGGAGAGAGGAGGGGAGGAGGGAGGAGGAGGAGGAGGGGTGTAGCTAGGGGAGAGGAGGAGCTAGGGGGAGAGGAGGAGGAAAGAGGAGGAGGGGAGAGGAGGAGGAAAGGAAGAGGAGGATGAGAGGAGGGAAGGAGAGAGGAGGAGGAGGAGGGGAGGAGGAGGAGGAGAAGGAGGAGGAGGGTGGAGCTAGGGGAGAGGAGGAGCTAGGGGGAGAGGAGGAGAGAGGAAGATAGAGGAGGAGATGAGAGAGGAGGAGGAGAGAGTAGGAGAGAGGAAGATATGAGGAGATGAGAGAGGAGGAGGAGGAGGAGGAGGAGGAGGAGGAGGAGGAGGAGGGAGGAGGAGGAGGAGGAGAGGAGAGGAGAGGAGGAGGAAAGAAGAGGAGGAGAGAGGAGGAGGAAAGGAAGAGGAGGATGAGAGGAGGGAAGGAGAGAGGAGGAGGAGGAGGGGAGGAGGAGGAAGAGGAGAAGGAGGAGGGGTGGAGCTAGGGGAGAGGAGGAGCTAGGGGGAGAGGAGGAGAGAGGAAGATAGAGGAGGAGATGAGAGAGGAGGAGGAGAGAGTAGGAGAGAGGAAGATATGAGGAGATGAGAGAGGAGGAGGAGGAGGAGGAGGAGGAGGAGGAGGAGGAGGAGGAGGAGGAGGAGGAGGAGGAGGAGGAGGAGAGGAGAGGAGAGGAGGAGGAAAGAAGAGGAGGAGAGAGGAGGAGGAAAGGAAGAGGAGGGATGAGAGGAGGGAAGGAGAGAGGAGGAGGAGGAGGAGGAGGAGGAGGAGGAGGAGGAGAAGGAGAGGAGGGGTGGAGCTAGGGAGAGAGGAGGAGCTAGGGGAGAGGAGGAGAGAGGAAGATAGAGGAGGAGATGAGAGAGGAGGAGGAGAGAGTAGGAGAGAGGAAGATATGAGGAGATGAGAGAGGAGGAGGAGGAGGAGGAGGAGGAGGAGAGGAGAGGAGAGGAGAGGAGGAGAAAAGAGGAGGAGGAGAGAGGAGGAGGAAAGGAAGAGGAGGATGAGAGGAGGGAAGGAGAGAGGAGGAGGAGGAGCAGAGAGAGGAGGAGAGAGGATCAGAGAAAGAAGAGAGGAGGCGAGTGGAGGAGGAGAGGAGAAAAGAGGAGGAGAAAAGAGGAAAGGAGGAGAGCACCATCGGTGTGGAGGAAGGGAGAGGAGAGCTGTAGTGTTTGTGTGTGGAGATTGAGCCTGCGTATTGTGTGAGCAGAACAGGGGGAACAGTGAGCTCTGTGTGTAAGGCTGGATCTCTACCACTGAGAGAGAAGAGGAGTCAACCAACACCTCCTTCACTACTGCATTGGTGTGTGGTTCACTCTCTCCTCTGCTGTCCTTGAACTGTCTGCATCCCTCCTTAGATTGAGCTGTTAGACACTTGGGAGGGGGTTGGCCTTTCCTTACACTCCACCCCAACACCACTCACAGGCCTGCTACATTTCTGTGTTAGTGTGTGCGTCTGTGGCTTTGTGAGAACATGTTTGCGTTTGGCTTGTGTGTGTGTAATAAATAGGTGGGATTGGGCGCATTTGGAAGGAGGGGGCCAGGACCCAGCACAATGCAGCTGACGCTGTATTCAGAGGAAAGGAAACACACACACCCTTCTAACGCTCACCTCACCCTACCTCACCCCATCTCACCCTGCCTCATCCTACCTCACCCCAACTCCCCCCATCTCACCCTACCTCACCCCATCTCACCCTGCCTCATTCTACCTCACCCCAATTCACCCCATCTCACCCCGCCTCATCTCACCCTATGTCACCCTACCTCATCCCATCTCACCCTACCTCACTCCATCTCACTCCACCTCCCCCATCTCACCCTACGACACCTCATCTCATCCCATCTGGCCTGATCTCTCTCTATCTCCCATGATATTACTCTTTGTATTGTACATTATCTCACCACCGCTCTGTAGGTCTGACAGGTCTAATTGATTGATTTGCTACGTACAAGGAGAATGGTGGCTGGGTCTCTCTCTCTCTCTCTCTCTCTCTCTGTGTCTCACACAAACACACAAAAACGCATGCCTCAGGCAAGGTCCCAGTTACCAGCTGTCTTTTAGCCAGCAGCAGAGTATTGAAATGAGACAGAGAATGACAGCTATCCAACCGAACAGCAGGAGGCTGCTACAGAATGGCTGCACCTTCCAATCTTCATGGAACTCATAGCATATCAAATTAAATCAAATCAAATTGTATTCGTCACATTCGCCCGGATACAACAGGTATAGACCTTACAAAGAAATGCTTACTTACAAGCCCATAACCAACAATGCAGTTTTAAGAAAAATAAGTGTTAAGTAAAAATAGATAAGTTAAAAATACCAAATAGTTAAAGAGCAAGAGTAAAATAACAGTAGCGAAGCTATTTACAGGGGGTACCGGTACCGAGTCAATGTGCAGGGGCACAGGTTAGTCCAGGTAATATGTACATGTAGGTAGAGTTAAAGTAACTATGTGCAGATAATAACAGAGAGTAGCAGCAGCGTAAAGAGGTCCTGGATGGCATGAAGCTTGGCCCCAGTGATGTACTGGGTCGTACACACTACTCTCTGTAGTGCCTTGCAGTCGGAGGCAGAGCAGTTGCCTTACCAGGCAGTGATGCAACCAGTCAGGATGCTCTTGATGGTGCAGCTGTAGAACATTTTGAGGATCTGAGGACCCATGCCAAATCTTTTCAGTCTCCTGGGGGGAATAAGCTTTGTCCTGCCCTCTTCACGACTGTATTGAGGTGTTTGGACCATGTTCGTTTGTTGGTGATGTGAACACCAAGGAACTTGAAGCTCTCAACCTGCTCCACTACAGCCCCATCGATGAGAATTTGGCTGAGTTTAGTCCTCCTTTCCTGTGGTCCACAATCATTTCCTTTGTCTTGATCCCGTTGAGGGAGAGGTTGTTATCCTGGTACCACCTACCATCAATACTGCCGTCTGCTACATAAACAGTCATACTAGCGGTTACCTTGATATGTTATGGGACAAGAGATTTCAGAGGTGTTTTTCTCCCTTCCTCCACTTCTCAAACAGAGAGAGGACCAATGCCAGGCCAGACTATGTCATCAATTTTAATCATCTCTCTCTGTCTGGACACAGTGGATTAACAGAAACAGCTCTCTCCTGGTGTGGGGCTGCATGCATCAAGCTTCTCAGAGTAGGAGAGCTGATTTAGGATCTGTTTAGCCTTTTAAGTCTGGAGTCAAAAAGTAGTCAAAAAAGCGTACTTTATAATACACAGGCATTGCTTATAACAGGGGATGGTATACAAACTGAAATAATTCAATGGTTCCCACTCAAAACATTCACATGAGTGTAACGTGGATAAATGAAAGGGATAGATACCAGAATTGGGTTCAAGTACTATTTCAAATATTTCTATTACTTTCATGCACATTTCAAAGTAAGTATTCTGATATAATTAGTTGAATATTTGAGCATATATAAATAAATAATCACATGCGTTTCAACCCAGGTCCATGCATTTCAACCCAGGTCCATGCATTTCAACCCAGATCCATTCATTTCAACCCAGGTCAATGCATTTCAACGCAGAGCCATGCATTTCAACCCAGATGCATTTCAACCCAGGTCAATGCATTTCAACCCAGGTCAATGCATTTCAACCCAGTATTTGAAATAATATATTTGGAATAAGATAAATTATTTCAAAAACATCCAACTGAAGTTGTTGATTTTGTATTTTTGTAAGTAATATTTAAAAATACTGACATACACAATCAATCAGTTAGTGTCCATTACCCCATGGCCCGCCCTAATAGACTGAGTTCAGCTGGCTTGGGGTCACTAAAGGTCAAACTGTTTACCTCCACTTGAAAAATGCAGTTTTTGGTGACCTTTGCTCTGTTTGACACTCTCCCCATTGACTTCAAGGCTCAAATAGTGACTCCTGGACCTTCTCTCCCAGCAGCCGCAGGTAACCCAGCCTTACTAAACCCACTGCAATCAGTTGCCTCTGCAGGGTGGCCAACTGAACTGATCTCAAAAGGATGGCTGGGTTGTGGAAGATAGGCTCCTCCCACACCCACACCCACAGCCCAGGCAACAAAAACTATTCTTGTGTGGCCCTTAGCAGCTGCCTATCCCTCTTTGCCCAACATAACAGAGCTTTGCTCTTGCCCCAGTTCACCTTAGCTGACGAAGCTCCCTCGTACACCTTCAGACTGGTCTCTAGTGCCTGCATATCCTGACCATCCCTGACCATTACAGAAACGTCATCTGCACACACTTACACTGCTATGCCTGTCACCACAGCCATGCCTGTCCATCACACTCCCTGCAGTCTCCTGCGTAGCATGCCCAAAAAAGGCTAAAAGGCTAGTGTATATAACTGCCCCGATAGAGGGCATCCTTGTGTAATGTCCCGCCTCACCCAGACTGGTCTACTGAGCCCCCCTCCCACCTTCACCATACATGACGCCCCAGCATACAACATCCTCACACAGGCCAAAAACCTTTCCCCAAACCCAAACATCACATTAAACAGATACTCATGGTCCACTTTATCAAAAGCCTTCTCTTGATCTAAAAAGACCAGTCCAAAGTTCACATTAGAACCTCTCGACAAGTCCAACATATCCCTGATTAAGAAAAAGCTGTCCGTGATTGATTATCCCGGTACACAATATGTCTGGTCCTTGTGTGTTATAGAGTCCAGGTGGGACTTCAGTCTGTTAGCGAGGAGCTTGGCAAATATCTTAAAGTCCGCACAGAGCAATGCCACACGCCTCCAGTTCTTAATTCACACAAGTCCCCTTTTCTTGGGCAGGAGAGTCAGAGCCGCCAGATGGCAGCTCATCAGCATCTCTCCCACCCCGACGCACTCACGCAACACGCAAAAGAAGTCCAGTCCAATTATTCCCCAGAATTTTCTATAAAACTCCACTGGGGGACATCTTAGTTACGGCCTCTGCGAGTTCATGGGACAACAGAGGAATGTCATTTCATCCCTCTGTGCCAGAGAGAGCTTAGGGAGTTCTGCAAACAAAACCTGAGCACACATAGAATCACACAGTTCTGCCCTGTACAACTTAGTATAAAACTCCACAGTCCGCTCCCGCATCTCCCCCACCAGGTCAATCGCCCATCCGAAAGCCGTAGACAATGTATACCCTTGGCTTCACCGCTCTGTCTTTCCAAACCAAAGAAGAAGGAGCTGGGAGCATCCATCTCCTTGAGCATGGAGAACCTAGCTCTTACAAGTGCTCCCTTTGCTTTAACCTGGAAAAAACTGCTACGTAATTCAGCTAAATTAGCCTGGAGGCCTACATTGCCTTGCCCCACCATCTCTACCTCCATCTCACTAATACTACACTTGAGTTCCCCCAATACTCTCCTAGCCTCTGAGGATGACAGAGTTGTATACTGTTGACAGAAAATCTGAATTTGGACTTTCCCACATCCCACCATTGACTCAGAGATACATACTCCTCTCTTCGCTGCCCCCACCATTCTCAAACAGTTTGGAAACCTGAGCAAGAAGTCACATCTTGTAAGAGTTTTACATTAAACTTCCAATAGGATGCCTGCCGAGGCCCTGGTGAAATAGACAGCCGAGCCATAGTTATGTAGTGATCTAAAAAACCCACTGGGAGAATGGTAGCACCCAACAGCCTATTGCTCTGATTCCTGGACATGTAAAAACGATCAAGCCGGGCTGCATTTACCCTAGACCCAAAGACCTTCACCCATGTATACTGTCTTGTGTTGGGATGTCTAGTTCTATAAACATCCACCAGGTCGAACTGATTGAGGATGTGCCTTAACACCCCCACTGAGCCTGAATGAGGCTCCTCCCCATTTTCTGTCTTTGCTAAAAATCCATTGTACAGTTCCAGTCCCCGCTGATCCTCAACGTCTCCTCAGGCACCAACTGTGGGAGTTCCTGTCTAAGACACCCAAATAGAAGCCCCCCTTTCTGCTTTTACTACAATCAGTCTACCCCTACACACCTCCTTTAAGGAGCACATTTTTACAGACAGACCCGGTAAAAAAAGGACTGCCACCCCTGCACTTTCAAATATTCTGCTAGCAATCAGCCTACCCACCAAATTCACTATTTTCATGAACACAACCACAGAGTTTTTCATTCTAGATATAGAATTTATAAATTCAGCTTCTACCTGTTCCCCGACCACGAGCAGAACCTCTTCCACCTTATTCTCATTCTCAGGAACACACATCACGACACCACACCTTCCAAACCCCAGGAAACTAAACGCTGTCCTCTTCCTCCCTAAATTTGAAAAACCCTAGCTATAACTTTACAGTGGGGCAAAAAAGTATTTAGTCAGCCACCAATTGTGCAAGTTCTCCAACTTAAAAAGATGAGAGAGGCCTGTAATTTTCATCATAAGTACACTTCAACTATGACAGACGAAATGAGAAAAAAAAATCCAGAAAATCACATTGTAGGATTTTTAATTTATTTATTTGCAAATTATGGTGGAAAATAAGTATTTGGTCAATAACAAAAGTTTATCTCAATACTTTGTTATATACCCTTTGTTGGCAATGACAGAGGTCAAACGTTTTCTGTAAGTCTTCACAAGGTTTTCACACACTGTTGCTGGTATTTTGGCCCATTCCTCCATGCAGATCTCCTCTAGAGCAGTGATGTTTTGGGGCTGTCGCTGGGCAACACGGATTTTCAACTCCCTCCAAAGATTTTCTATGGGGTTGAGATCTGGAGACTGGCTAGGCCTCCAGGACCTTGAAATGCTTCTTCAAGCCACTCCTTCGTTGCCCGGGCGGTGTGTTTGGGATCATTGTCATGCTGAAAGACCCAGCCACGTTTCATCTTCAATGCCCTTGCTGATGGAAGGAGGTTTTCACTCAAAATCTCACGATACATGGCCCCATTCATTCTTTCCTTTACACGGATCAGTCGTCCTGGTCCCTTTGCAGAAAAACAGCCCCAAAGCATGATGTTTCCACCCCCATGCTTCACAGTAGGTATGGTGTTCTTTGGATGCAACTCAGCATTCTTTGTCCTCCAAACACGACGAGTTGAGTTTTTACCAAAAAGTTCTATTTTGGTTTCATCTGACCATATGACATTCTCCCAATCCTCATCTGGATCATCCAAATGCTCTCTAGCAAACTTCAGACGGGCCTGAACATGTACTGGCTTAAGCAGGGGGACACGTCTGGCACTGCAGGATTTGAGTCCCTGGCGGCGTAGTGTGTTACTGATGGTAGGCTTTGTTACTTTGGTCCCAGCTCTCTGCAGGTCATTCACTAGGTCCCCCCCGTGGGGTTCTGGGATTTTTTGCTCACCGTTCTTGTGATCATTTTGACCCCACGGGGTGAGATCTTGCGTGGAGCCCCAGATCGAGGAAGATTGTCAGTGGTCTTGTATGTCTTCCATTTCCTAATAATTGCTCCCACAGTTGATTTCTTCAAACCAAGCTGCTTACCTATTGCAGATTCAGTCTTCCCAACCTGGTGCAGGTCTTGTTTCTGGTGTCCTTTGACAGCTCTTTGGTCTTGCCATAGTGGAGTTTGGAGTGTGACTGTTTGAGGTTGTGGACAGGTGTCGTTTATACTGATAACAAGTTCAAACAGGTGCCATTAATACAGGTAACGAGTGGAGGACAGAGGAGCCTCTTAAAGAATAAGTTACAGGTCTGTGAGAGCCAGAAATCTTGCTTGTTTGTATGTGACCAAATACTGATTTTCCACCATAATTTGCAAATAAATTCATTAATAATCCTACAATGTGATTTTCTGGATTTTTTTCCTCATTTTGTCTGTCATAGTTGAAGTGTACCTATGATGAAAATTACAGGTCTCTCTCATCTTTTTAAGTGAGAGAACTTGCACAATTGGTGGCTGGCTAAATACTTTTTTGCCCCACTGTACATGGCCTCTTAGCTACCAAACAACACTTCTAGGAGAGAGAGAGAGATCTGTCCACCTGTCACGTTGTTGATGAGGATAGATGAAGTCCATTGTTGACTTTTGTTATAATGACTCCTTTGTCTCTGAGAAGCGACGATGACAGCAACACTGTATCACACTAATTCAAACAAAGATACCCAATTTGATTTTAATTGCCTTCTTAAAGAGCTACTTTGTTAGCCTCAGTCTGTCTCCTCTAGTTCTCCTTTCTCTCATGGCCTGGTTGTTTCTCTCTCTGTCCTGTTGTACCTGTGTGTACGTACTGTGTCTGTCCACATCTATTGGATTTTCTTTTTTATTTCACCTTTATTTAACCAGGTAGGCAAGTTGAGAACAAGTTCTCATTTACAACTGCGACCTGGCCAAGATAAAGCAAAGCAGTTTGACACATACAACAACACAGAGTTACAAATGGAGTAAACAAACATACAGTCAATAATACAGTAGAAAAACAAATCTATATACAATGTGTGCAAATGAGGTAAAATAAGGAAGGTAAGGCAATAAATCGGCCATGGTGGCAAAGTAATTACAATATAGCAATTAAACACTGGAATGGTAGATGTGCAGTAGATGAATGTGCAAAGTAGAAATACTAGGGTGCAAAGGAGCAAGATAAATAAATAAATACAGTAGGGGATGAGGTAGTTGGTTTGGCTATTTACAGATGGGCTATGTACAGGTGCAGTGATCTGTGAGCTGCTCTGACAGATGGTGCTTAAAGCAGACTTGTTGGACCTGTCTACCCCCGTTTTCTCATCACATTGACTTGAATGATAGATCTGTCTCTCTCTGTCTCACACTCTCTCAATCCCTCACTCTCTTCCTCTCTCTCTATCTTGTAGTATATTATTATCTCTGTGGATACAACACCTAGCATGAGTCTACACTGGTTCTACCTGGAACCAAAAGGGTTCCACCTGGACTGTACTGTTACGTTTCCTCAATCTCCTTCTCCACCATGTGCAATTCATTCCCAGTCATGTGGCCTTATAATTGCCAAACAATTGTGTGTGTGTGTGTGTATGTGTGTGTGTGTGTTTTCCAGCATTTCCATCAACACACACGCAGAGCAGTTGTCAGCTGTGAGACGGATGTTTGTCTGATTCAAAATGACATAGAACTCTTTTGTTTGTTTATGGAGATTTTCACTAAACTCAGCCAGCAACAATCTATCATGATTTTAGAGAGCTTTGTGTTATTGATTCATTTTGTGGTCTTCCAGCAGTGTACACTATTCATCGTGAAAGAGCTATATGAACATAAAAGTTATAATGAATATAATCTGGGAGAAACTCCTAAATAAATCATTTTACAACATAATCCATTTCAAACATGACTCATCACTTTCCTTTAGATATTTTTTTTATAGATTCTAAAAACATTTGTTTTACCCCCATCATCTAGTATTGTGGATCACTCTGGAATGTTACTCCATTCTTTATGCGCAGTGCACTGTCCAACCGCAATGCACCGTGTCCAACTGTGGTAAACTGTGTCCAACTGCGGTGCACCGTGTCCAACTGTGGTAAACTGTGTCCAACTGCGGTGCACCGTGTCCAACTGTGGTAAACTGTGTCCAACTGCGGTGCACTGTGTCCAACCGTGGTAAACTGTGTCCAACTGTGGTGCACCGTGTCCAACTGTGGTAAACTGTGTCCAACTGCGGTGCACCGTGTCCAACCGTGGTAAACTGTGTCCAACCGTGGTAAACTGTGTCCATCCGCGGTGCACTGTGTCCAACTGTGGTAAACTGTGTCCATCCGCGGTGCACTGTGTCCATCCGTGGTAAACTGTGTCCAACCGCGGTGCACTGTGTAATAAGGTGCTGTTTTAGATTTGCTTATTATCTCTTCACAAACAAACCCAAAATCTGTTTCCTGTCTGTTTCAGCTGCTGTCAGAGGGGCATGATGGGAAAATAGAGGTCACCTCCAGCAGAGGGGAACTAACCACTGGAACGCTCCATATTCATCACCTCAGAGGGGGACCAAGGGTGTATGTCTGTGTGTGTGTGTGTGTGTGTGTGTGTGTGTGTGTGTGTGTGTGTGTGTGTGTGTGTGTGTGTGTGTGTGTGTGTGTGTGTGTGTGTGTGTGTGTGTGTGTGTGTGTGCGTGCCTGTGTGTGTGTTTGTGAGTGTGTAACCATCCATAATCAACGGCCCAGCAGGTGGGGTTACCTGGGCCATCAGCAATGACACCTGAAAGACAAGGTATGGCAGCGTTACCATGACAGCAGAGAATATCACCCCCCCCCCCCACACACACCTCTTCTATATCACTCCCCTCTTCACCAGAACCCCCTGAGGTTGAGTGACATGTCTGTCTCTGTCTCTGTCTCTGTCTCTGTCTCTCTGCTCCAGTGACTGATGCAGATTGTTCGAGGTCTAGTCCGTCTGGGAGAGGTGAAACAACACCTCACTATCCTGTCCCCATCTCTCACTGGGTAAAGACCAGGGGTAAGAAGATGACAGGGGTAAAGGGGAGAGTAGGGTAGGATAATGGGTTAAATCAGTTTGTTTGTTGGTCAAACTGCTCCCTCAATGAGCTATCTCTACTCTCTCTTCTTTCCATAGTGCTTCTCCTCCTATTTCTCAGTACTGATACTGCTTCTAGCGCGTGTGTGTGTGAGTGAGGGAATGAGGGTTAATAGACGCCCCATTAAGAAGGTAATTGCATGAGTATTCTTGAAATGTTAATTGCATCACACGTCAAAAGTGATGCAATCTGCTGAGAAAGAGACAGATGTTCACTTCACAGTGGATGTGTTTTCTTTCCAAGTCCCTTTAGAGGATCATGTTATACAACTGCGGCTGTGACAGAGTTGAACTAAAGCTGAGATACCAGCAGAATGTAGATTGTCACTGTGTCTTTGTGATGTCATGGGTTGTCAATATTGATTGTTGTAACTTCTATCAAACTGGTTTCAACTGTCCGTTCAATAAGGTCAAAACATTTTGATACACAATCTACAATAAAGGTATTGAATTGAATTCATTTGAATTGAATTGAATTCAATTCAATTGAATTGATTGAATGGAGCAGAGGAGACGAGGAGAATAATTCACTTCAGAGAGTCCATTGAGATGCACTCACTATGTCTCTGTGGTATAACATTATCACCATGCTCTATGCTCCTGTCCCAGCCTCTCTCTAGCTCTCTCTCTCTGTGGTATAACATTATCACCATGCTCTATAGCTCCTGTCCCAGCCTCTCTCTAGCTCTCTCTCTCTGTGGTATAACATTATCACCATGCTCTATAGCTCCTGTCCCAGCCTCTCTCTAGCTCTCTCTCTCTCTGTGGTATAACATTATCACCATGCTCTATAGCTCCTGTCCCAGCCTCTCTCTAGCTCTCTCTCTCTCTGTGGTATAACATTATCACCATGCTCTATAGCTCCTGTCCCAGCCTCTCTCTAGCTCTCTCTCTCTGTGGTATAACATTATCACCATGCTCTATAGCTCCTGTCCCAGCCTCTCTCTAGCTCTCTCTCTCTGTGGTATAACATTATCACCATGCTCTATAGCTCCTGTCCCAGCCTCTCTCTGTGGTGGAGTGTAGGCTACACATCACATCTGTGAACCACCTGAGTCGGGAAACGTAACGTGTCACAGCTCATCTCCATTTTGACAGCTTCCCCTCCAGTTCTAATGAACAGTAAGTGATATGAAGCAATCAAGCGTGACTGTATTTCCTGCTCTTAACAGGAAGGATTAATCTGATTGGATGAAAAAAAAGAAAAAAAGAAGGTTGATGTCCGCTCCCTCACGAAAATCGAATTAGCATATTACAAAAATCCCCATAATACTGTGTCAGTTTAAGCCAGAGATATATTTGCATTTGCATTGGATGTGTCTCAATCCATCTCACCCGGCTATGTCACACTCCCACATCTGCGGTAAAAGGTGATAGAGCTAGTGTGGTGTTTGTCAGACCATGAGACCAGAGAATTGGTCTTCTCACAAAATCGTCTGTAGCGTCCGAACGGTTTGGCCTGCAAACTATAAAGGGTTAAATATATGTACAAATACAGTGAAGGAAAAAAGTATTTGATCCCCTGATGATTTTGTACGTTTGCCCACTGACGAAGAAATGATCAGTCTATAATTTTAATGGTAGGTTTATTTGAACAGTGAGAGACAGAATAACAACAAAAAAATCCAGAAGAACGCATGTGAAAAATGTTATAAATTGATTTGCATTTTAACAAGGGAAATAAGTATTTGACCCTTCTGCAAAACATGACTTAGTACTTGGTGGCAAAACCCTTGTTGGCAATCACAGAGGTCAGACATTTCTTGTAGTTGGCCACCAGGTTTGCACACATCTCAGGAGGGATTTTGTCCCACTCCTCTTTGCAGATCTTCTCCAAGTCATTAAGGTTTCGAGGCTGACGTTTGGCAACTCGAACCTTCAGCTCCCTCCACAGATTTTCTATGGGATTAAGGTCTGGAGACTGGCTAGGACCTCCAGGACCAGGACCTTAATGTGCTTCTTCTTGAGCCACTCCGTGTGGCCGTGTGTTTTGAGTCATTGTCATGCTGGAATACCCATCCCGACCCATGTTCAATGCCCTGGCTGAGGGAAGGAGGTTCTCACCCAAGATTTGACGGTACATAGCCCCGTCCATCGTCCCTTTGATGCGGTGAAGTTGTCCTGTCCCCTTAGCAGAAAAACACCCCCAAAGCATAATGTTTCTACCTCCATGTTTGACGGTGGGGATGGTGTTCTTGGGGTCATTGGCAGCATTCCTCTTCCTCCAAACACGGCGAGTTGAGTTGATGCCAAAGAGCTCCATTTTGGTCTCATCTGACCACAACACTTTCACCCAGATGTCCTCTGAATCATTCAGATGTTCATTGGAAAACTTCAGACGGGCATGTATATGTGCTTTCTTGAGCAGGGGGACCTTGCAGGCGCTGCAGGACTTCAGTCCTTCACGGCGTAGTGTGTTACCAATTGTTTTCTTGGTGACTATGGTCCCAGCTGCCTTGAGATCATCGACAAGATCCTCCCGTGTAGTTCTGGGCTGATTCCTCACCGTTCTCATGATCATTGCAACTCCACGAGGTGAGATCTTGCATGGAGCCCCAGGCCGAGGGAGATTGACAGTTATTTTGTGTTTCTTCCATTTGCGAATCATCGCACCAACTGTTGTCACCTTCTCACCAAGCTGCTTGGCGATGGTCTTGAAGCCCATTCCAGCCTTGTGTAGGTCTACAATCTTGTCCCTGACATCCTTGGAGAGCTCTTTGGTCTTGGCCATGGTGGAGAGTTTGGAATCTGATTGATTGTTTGCTTCTGTGGACAGGTGTATTTTATACAGGTAACAAACTGAGATTAGGAGCACTCCCTTTAAAGAGTGTGCTCCTAATCTCAGCTCGTTACCTATATAAAAGACACCTGGGAGCCAGAAATCTTTCTGATTGAGAGGGGGTCAAATACTTATTTCCCTCTTTAAAATGCAAATCAATTTATAAAATTTTTCACATGCGTTTTTCTAGATTTTTTTGTTGTTATTCTGTCTCTCACTGTTCAAATGAACCTACCATTAAAATTATAGACTGATCATTTCTTTGTGAGTGGGCAAACGTACAAAATCATCAGGGAATCAAATACTTTTTTCCCTCACTGTATTTATATATAATGGTTCCTGATCTTTGTTATATCTTTCAGATGTAGGACAGACACTTCAGAACAAACTTTTTGAAATGTTTTTGGGGGACTGTTTTGTGTATTGAATCTATTGTTCAATGTGTTTATTGTTCAATGTGTTGGCTAATAGCAGTAAGGACATCCCACAATGCCCTAGCAAAACTGAAACCTACTTGAACGTAACAGCGCCCACTTTTGCCCCTAGTGTCCGGTTTCCACGTCATCTCCCGACATCCTCAGACATGGATGGACGTCAAATACTGACTTGGATCATGGATGACCTGGCTGCAAAATGTTCTAAACATTTAAAAACCAAACAAGTAAAAAGCACCAAAGTCTGAGTTCCATGTTCGTTACAGAAGGTTGAGAACCAGAGGACCATCATTGTTCAATATGAGATATTCCACGTCATTGACCTAGTTCTGATGTTCACACTCCAATGCAGAATGACTTGAAGGACAGGAAGAGGGATGAGAGAGAGAGGGTGTCATGGCTGTCTATGTCTCTATGCAGTCCCAGGGGTTGGGCGAGGTGGACGGCAGAATATGTTGGGGTGCATTGAGGGTAGAAAATGTCTGACAAGCCGCATCGGAGCAACTGACACCTGACTGAGTTTGGAGCGCCGGACACAGCCGTACGCAATGCCTGGAATCTCAAACAATTGACACTGTGTCAAGCCGGGAGGATGGGGAAACGGAACATAACCGTTGGTGTGTGTGCGTGCAGTGGTGGAAAACATACCCAATTGTCATACTTAAGTAAAAGTAAAGATACCTTAGTAGAAAATGACTCACGTAAAAGGGAAAGTCACACCGGGAAAAGTCTAAAAGTATTTGGCTTTAAATATACCAAAGTATCAAAATAAGTATAAATCATTTAATAATAAGTATAACTAATTTAAAATGTCTTATATTAAGCAAAACATACAGCATCATTTATTTTTATTTTTTTGTTTACAGATAGCCAGGGGCACACTCCAACACTCATAATTTACAAACAAAGCATGTGTGTTTTGTGAGTCCGCCAGATCAGAGGCAGTAGGAATGACCGGGGATGTTCTCTTGATAAATACGTGAATTGAACCGTTTTCCTGGCCTGCTAAGCGTTCAAAATGTAAGGTCTTTTGCATGTCAGGGAAAATGCATGGAGTAAAAGTACATTATTTTCTTTAGGAATGCGGTGAAGTAAAAGTAAAAGTTGTTAAAAATATAATTAGTAAGGTAAAGTACAACTTAAGGAGTACTGTAAAGTATTTTTTCTCAAGTACTTTACACCACTGTGTGTGTGTCACCGTGCATTCCACTCAAATGGAAAGACACATCTGTGGCTCACTATCTGACTCTTAGAACAGAACTAACCCTGTGGTTAGATGAGAATCCAGACAGATACAGTGTTAAAACCATGTGTGTCTCACTGGGAATAGGCCAGGCTTAGATGAAGCCTCTATATACTGTACCTTTAGGCCTTAGATGGAGCCTCTATATACTGTACCTTTAGGCCTTAGATGAAGCCTCTAAATACTGTACCTTTAGGCCTTAGATGAAGCCTCTAAATACTGTACCTTTAGGCCTTAGATGAAGCCTCTAAATACTGTACCTTTAGGCCTTAGATGAAGCCTCTATATACTGTACCTTTAGGCCTTAGATGAAGCCTCTAAATACTGTACCTTTAGGCCTTAGATGAAGCCTCTATATACTGTACCTTTAGGCCTTAGATGAAGCCTCTAAATACTGTACCTTTAGGCCTTAGATGAAGCCTCTAAATACTGTACCTTTAGGCCTTAGATGAAGCCTCTAAATACTGTACCTTTAGGCCTTAGATGAAGCCTCTATATACTGTACCTTTAGGCCTTAGATGAAGCCTCTAAATACTGTACCTTTAGGCCTTGTTGACATTATTTAAAACCAGTCAATCACATACACTATGAAATATATCGATGAGGGATAAAGGTTATTGGCATGTGGCTTGATTCAACCATATTATTTCGGTAAATATGTGTGATTGGTTGAAATTAAGAGCCCTCTTTTTGTACTGTTGTGATAGATCATTTTTATGCAATGATTTGAATGTTTTATGCGGAAATTGTGCAGTGATTGGTCATGTTTGCAAGCCCTTGCCTAATATGAAGGGAATTGTTGATTTTGCTAAACATTTTGCGATCGCAGAATCCTGGAAGGATTGTCTAGCAGATCAAAGATATTGAAGTTTCACTTAGAACAGAAACATTGAAAAGGTATCTGCTTTTTCTGAGTAAGACTTCTTACATAACAGATATCTGGGAGATTATTTTAGATCCCAGAGTAGTTATGATATTCAGCAGAGAAAGTAGTCTTGGGTATGCACTGTCCTTTCCATTCCTCTGCGGATACAGAAAGTACTGAACCTAAAAATTCCCCAACACACTTCCATACATCCCAGAAGAAAAATCTTGCTTACTGAAGTTTGATTTTAAAACTTGTAAGGAGCAAATAATTCTGTCTCATTTTGCGCAGCGATTCTTCCATCTTCTATCCCTTTGCTTTTATCTATTTATGTGTGTTCTTGTGTGTGTGTGTGTGTGTGTGTGTGCGTGTGTGTGTGAGAAAACAGCTTTCTGAGATTAAGCAGGACTGCAGGATTGATTTGGGCCTGGTGGGATTACACATAGCAACCCAGATACTAACCAGGCCTGACTGCTGAGAAAGGAATTCAGACTGGGAGGAACTGGTTACACATAGAAACCCAGAGACTAACCAGGCCTGACTGCTGAGAAAGGAATTTAGACTGGGAGGAACTGGTTACAAACAGAAACCCAGAGACTAACCAGGCCTGACTGCTGAGAAAGGAATTTAGACTGGGAGGAACTGGTTACACATAGAAACCCAGAGACTAACCAGGCCTGACTGCTGAGAAAGGAATTTAGACTGGGAGGAACTGGTTCTTCTAGTAGATCTCTAAGTTTGAGTCTCCGAGTGCATCCCAGACTGGGAGGAACTGGTTACACATAGAAACCCAGAAACTAACCAGGCCTGACTGCTGAGAAAGGAATTTAGACTGGGAGGAACTGGTTACACATAGCAACCCAGATACTAACCAGGCCTGACTGCTGAGAAAGAAATTCAGACTGGGAGGAACTGGTTACACATAGCAACCCAGATACTAACCAGGCCTGACTGCTGAGAAAGGAATTTAGACTGGGAGGAACTGGTTACACACAGAAACCCAGAGACTAACCAGGCCTGACTGCTGAGAAAGGAATTTAGACTGGGAGGAACTGGTTACACATAGAAACCCAGAGACTAACCAGGCCTGACTGCTGAGAAAGGAATTTAGACTGGGAGGAACTGGTTCTTCTAGTAGATCTCTAAGTTTGAGTCTCCGAGTGCATCCCAAATGGCACCCTAATCCCTATATAGTGCACTACTTTTGATCAGGTCCAGTAGGATGTACTGTATAGGGAACAAGGTGGTCTGGGCACTGTATCGAAGAGGAGGGGATTATTCATGTACCAATGCTGGGGTTGTTGGGGATACATCTTATGTTAAGTAAAACAATGCATTTATCTAGTATCATTACTGCAAACACCCTTATACTGAAGCAACGCTGTGTCTGTGTGTGTGTTAGGAGGTTTTCTATTTCCTCCTGTAGGCCAACAACAGGACCAACAGCTGAAGTAGAGGTGTGATAAATGTAATCAACAAACAAACAGTTTGTCTGAAAAGGTCAATACTGTTAATTACTGTCCTCTGATGGATAGAAGGCTCTGTGTGTGTGCCTGTGTGTGTGTCTGTGTGTGTGCCTGTATGTGTGTCTGTGTGTATGTCTGTTTGTCTGTGTGTGTGTGTCTGTGTGTGTGTGCCCATGTGTGTCAGTGTGTGTGTGTGTCTGTGTGCGTGCCTGTGTGTGTGTGTCTGTGTGTGTGTGTGTGAGGTTGGAGCTCTGTAAATAAATGGCTTCCCTAACAGAATGGTCCCATGTACTGTAGATGTCCTAATGCACCATCACCACCCCTCTGAAGGCGATACTTTGAAAACAACATTTTCTAGCATGGTCCTATTCAACTCAAGCTTGTCTATTGTCCGTGAAATGACCAGGCCCTTCGTGTTGTCTTTCAGGGTAATGACAAGGTGCCCTTTTTGCCAACTCTCACAGCCCCTTTTCCCCTCTTTGTCCCCTTTTGCGTTTGTTAAATCGACTCATGAATAATTCAAGATTTGAAATCTTTCTCATATCTCTGACTGACAGGCCTATTATAATTATAGACGAACACTTTATAAGGATTACAAATGAAAGCAAAACATATGTACATATACAGTATATGTAAAGAAAATCTCCCTACGTTTCCATGGGATAATATCTGGGAGCAGGCAGAACAATTTAACTATTCATAAAATGTCTAATTTATGTCCGTATTTGCATTGCCAATCACATTAGGAGAGAGACAGCCGGAGAGAGAGAGATTGTGAGAGAGATTGTAGGAGAGAGAGAGAGAGATAGCGTGAGACAGCGAGAGAGAAAGAGAGCGAGAGAGAGGCGTATCATATTCCTAATGAGGCACGAGAATGTGGAACATCTCTGTAGATCAAAGAGAATAACTGACTCATTTAGTTCTGTCTGATGGAGGAGTTAAAACTTCTTAGGGAGCGGCAGCAGAGGTGTCGGTTTTGGAGAGTCTGGCGTGCCCAAAGTAAAATGCCTGCCACTCAGACCCAGGAACTAGGATATGCACATAATTAGTACTATTGGATAGGAAACACTCTGAAGTTTCTAACACTGTTAAAATAATGTCTGTGAGTATAACAGAACTGATATGGCAGGCGAAAAACCAGAGGATTTCTTTTCAGATTTTCTTTTTTTGTGACATGCCCTCACTTCCAATGGCTGTCTATGGGATTCTCAGTAAAATAGGACCCAGATTGCAGTACCTATGGCTTCCACTGGATGTCAACAGTCTTTAGACAAGGTTCCATGTATTTACCATGGAAGACAACCGAACAGAAGAAGAATTTGTAAGTGGATAGATGAAGTTTTTTGTGCGCGAGACCGTGTGCGCGTTCCTCTGTATTTTACTTTTCTATCATTTAGGATATTATCCGTGTGAAATATAATCGTTACATTATAAATACATTATAAGGATACATTATAAATTATGTTTGATTTGTTTGGGCAAAGTTGATAGGTATAATTTGAACGCTTTCTCTTCCCTGTACAATGGGCGAGTCGACGGTGGATTTTCTGAACATAACGTGACAACCAAACAGAGATTTATGGATATAAACAATGACTTTTTCTAACAAAAGAAACATGAATTGTCTTGCTTGGACACTTCGGATTTGCACTCAGCAGAACATCATCAAAAGGTAAGCGATTTATTTGAGCTCTTTTATGTGTTTTGTGAGACCTGAGTTGGTTATGAAATTATGCTAATGCAGAAAATATGTGAGGTGCTGTCCTCAAACAATCAAATGTTGTGCTTTCGCCGTAAAGCCTTTTTGAAATCTGACAACGTTGTGATATTGCCAAGAGCCTAAGCTTTTGAGGACTATGCAACACTTGTATATTGATGAATGTTTTATAATTCAACTTTTGGATTTTGAATTTGGCGCCTTACATTTCCCCAGTGTCGGGAATGGGGCGCGAGCGCCACAAAGATTCGTAAGAGGTTTTAAGGAGTTTTGATTGTCATCATTTGATCATGTCTGTCTGAGACAAACCTCTGCTTGATCAGTTTCAGCTGAAATTGTTCACCATGAATTGTGCTAGCTAGCTAACATTAGCTTAATTCCTTGTTAGCTTGGTTAGCTCGTTGCGAGCTGTGTTGGTTATGCAAAATATCATTTTGGCTAGCTGGCTAAATTGTACAGGCTGCATTTTGTCTATATCCATGCTGTTACAATAACCAAATGGTTGGATAAACAAATAATTTGTAATGCAACAGAACAACATGGGGTGAGTTTATAATTCTCAAACATGACAGAAGCAGTTTTAATGTGATTGGCTGTTCATGCAATTTTAATGGCGTTTGAGTTGCTTAATGTAAGAGCAGAGTTGCTTGAGATTATGTACCTTGCAACCTGCAACTGCAAAAAAAATAGTGTGATCGTTGCTTTGTTTAACTCCAGGCATAGAACAGATGGGTTCTATCTAAGACAGACAGGTTATATCTATCTGTCTTAGATTCAACCTGTCATAAATATAACCTGTCTGTCTTAGATAGAACCCATCTGTTCTATGGCTGGAGTTAAACAAAGCAACGTTCACACTATTGTTTTTGCAGTTGCAGGTTGCAAGGTACATAATCTCAAGCAACTCTACAGGTTCTTTCTAAGACAGACAGGTGGTCTGATAAGAGGGGGGAAAATCTTCACCAAAATATTTTTTTTTTTCATCTTTATATCTCTATGTCATAATTCATACTTTTTTTATTGTTATTTTATTTTGATCCTTTTCTGTAACTAAACGTTTCAGCAATTGAATGCAGGTCTCCCTTGTAAAAAAAAACTTGCAAAACTCAATGAGACTTTGCCTGGTACAATACAAGTAGAACAAGTAGAAAAATAGATTGTTCTTGACATTTTCTAGGTCCATTGGGAGGTGGCTGCTGAGTATGCTGCATTGTGTGTTTGTTTGTTTTAGAGTGGTCCAGGGTGTGTGTGTGTATTGAGAGCTGCCCAGGGATTGCCTGTTAAGGGGGAAGGTTAGCTGAAGAAAGTGGAGAGGTGAACAGTACACTCGGGCTGGCACCCTGGCTAGGGGCCGATCCATATAATTACACCAGACATTGATCCTAAACTCCCTAATTCAGAGCCATGCGCACACACGGACACACACACACGCGCACGCACACGCACGCACACACACACACACACACACACACAGACACACACACACACACACACAGACACACAGAGAGACCCATTGAACCGGAACCGACACAAATCTCCATCACTCAGCACTCAGACCTTCAAGTACCTCAGGAACGTAACTGGTCTCTCTTTATCTCCTGGCCCCATTCCAGTATGTAAACATTCCTCCTTCCTTCTCTATCGCCCAGGCCCCATTCCAATACTGAAACATACCTCCTTCTTTCTCTCTCTGCCCTAGTACCCATACTTACAGTTAAACATACCTAATTCTCTATCTCCCCTGGCCCCATCCAACTCCTGAACATTGTGTGTGGGTGTGTGCGTGGGTGTGCGTGTGGGTGTGGGGTGAGTGGGTGGGTGTGGGGTGTGGGGGTGGGTGTTGGTGTGTGGGTGGGTGGGTGGATGTGGCGTGTGTGGGTGTGGGTGTGTGTGGGTGTGTAACCTCTCTCCAGCCAAGTGACCACTATCGCTCTAAGGGAAAAAAACTAATATACCGTCAACCTCACTCAAAAAAATATTGTTCACAACCTCACTCAGTAACAGTAACTGGAGCAAACATTTACCACTTTCACATAAGATTCAAGGCATGATGCCTGTAAAAACAATTGGCCAATGTTCATATGATCCTCTTTCATACGTAGCCCATGTTACCTCTTTCTGGTCTGCATTTGCCATTTATACACCCAGTGCTTTAGCCGGGAACGGTGGGAAGGGTTGGGAACTCTGAACGGCGGGAGGGGTTGGGAACTCTGAACTGTGGGAGGGGTTGGAAATGGATATTGCATGTAAATTATGCCTCAGATGGTGTGTATGACTTCCTGGAGCGATGTTAGTTTGTTGTCGATATTTTGTCATTTGGGTGAACTTTCTCCCGAGGTGACGGTTTTGGAGAGTCTGGCGTGCCCAAAGTAAAATGCATGCCACTCAGGCCAAGGAAATAGGATATGCACATAATTAGTACTATTGGATAGGAAACACTCTGAAGTTTCTGAGTGTTAAAATAATGTATGTGAGTATAACAGAAGTGATATAGCAGGCGAAAACCCGTTTTTGCAGTTTTTTTTGTAAATGAGCATCTTCTCCATTGTGCCTATTGCATACAACTTTATGTAGGACTGAGACTGCAGTACCTATGGCTTCCACTAGATGTCAACAGTCAACAGTCAAAGACTGGGTATTCTAGCAGTGACCAGAACGGATAGGGAGAGGAAGTTGTCAGGCGACCACTTTTGTAAACAAGGTTTGACGCGTGCGAGATTGTGAACGCGCACCACTTTATTTTCCTTTCCTAATGTTCACGTTATCGTCCGGTTGAAATATTACAGCAAATATACCCAAAAGGATACCTAAGGATACATTAAAAATTATGTTTGATTTGTTTGTAAAAAGTGTTTAGGTATAATTTGAATATGTTCTCTTCACGGTTCAATGGGCGACTCAACGGTGGATTTTATGATCATAACGCACCATCCAAACAGAGATTTATGGATATAATAAATTACTTTTTCTAACCAAAGAAGCATGGATTCTCTTCGTTGGACACTTGGGAAGCCCTCAGCAGAAGTTAATCAAAGGTAAGCGATTTTATTATAGCGATTTTATGCGTTTTGTGAGACCTGTGTTGGGTTATGGATTTATGCTAATGCATAAATATGTGAGGTGCTGTCCTCAAACAATCAAATGTTGTGCTTTTGCCGTAAAGCCTTTTTAAAATCTGACAACGCTGTGATATTGCCAAAAATCAGAGTTTTTGATGACTATGCAACAATTGTATATTTATGAATGTTTAATAATTAGCGCCCCACTGCTCCCTAAGTAGTTTTAAAATAGGGCTGGAACAAAATCCAGCTTGCTCTCCAGGAGGGTTGTACACCCCTGATCTATGTTTCCCAAGTGTTGGGTGTTTGAAAATGTTCTTGTTATAACAATTAAGTATGCTACAGTACGAAGCTGATATGGTAGAAGCAGGAAGTACGTCATCTCTATGATCTCATCTCTCCACCTCGAATCCGGAATTCCCTAACAGAAGTTAACCAGCGCACTAGCTAACGTTAGTATTTAGCTAACCATTGCTAATGGACAGCAGCAGCTAACCTTTAGCTCGGAAAAGCTCTCGCCGCTCGCCGTTTCATCACCATCCAATGCCTAGGTTTACCTCCACTGTATTTACGTCCTACCATACCGTCCTAGACGACCAGTCATTATAGCCTTTAGCCGTACCCTTATCCTACTCCTCCTCTGTTCCTCTGGTGATATAGAGGTTAATCCAGGCCATGCAGTGCCTAGCTCCACTCCTATTCCCCAGGCGCTCTCATTTGTTGACTTCTGCAACCGTAAAAGCCTTGGTTTCATGCATGTTAACATTAGAAGCCTCCTCCCTAAGTTTGTTTTATTCACTGCCCTAGCAGACTCTGCCAACCCAGATGTCCTAGCCGTGACTGAATCCTGGCTCAGGAAGACCACCAATAACGCTGAAATTTCCATCCCTAACTGCAACATTTTCAGACAAGATAGAACGGCCAAAGGGGGCGGTGTTGCAATCTACTGCAGAGATAGCCTGCAGAGATCTGTCTTACTATCCAGGTCTGTACCAAAACAATTGTATCTTTTACTTTTAAAAATCCACCTTTCTAGAAACAAGTCTCTCACTGTTTCCGCTTGCTATAGACCACCCTCTGACCCCAGCTGTGCTCTGGACACCATATGTGAACTGATTGCCCCCCATCTATCTTCAGAGTTCGTGCTGCTAGGTGACCTAAACTGGGACATGCTTAACTTCTTAGGGGGGCAATATAATTAGTACTATTGGATAGGAAACACTCTGTATTTTCTAAGAGTGTTAAAATATTGTCTGTGAGTATAACAGAACTGATATAGCAGGCGAAAACCCGAGGAATATCTGTCCTGGAAAAAGTGTTTTTGACACATTCCCTTATTTTGAACCCCTCCCTATTGAAAACAGATATATATCCGAGTACGATTGCAGTACCTATTGCTTCCACTGGATGTCAACAGTCTCTAGACAGTGTTTGGTGATGTTAGGTTGCTCTGGATGGTAATAGAAGAAGAATTTCGAACTAGTCATCGGATGTAAACAGAAGAGGATGCGCGTTCACTGGCTCCTGCGCGCTGTGGTTTTTTCCTTTCCTATCGTCCAGTTTATAATCCGGTTGAAATATTATAGTAAATATACATAAAAGTGATGTTATCAATGATGCTTGATTGTTCTTGGACAAGTGTATAGGTATAGGTTGAACATGTTCTCTTCACGGTTCAATGGGCGAGTGGACGCTGTATTTTATGATCATAACGTGCCAACCAAATGGAGATTTATGGATACAATAAATGACTTTTTCTAACAAAAGAACCATTGGATGTCTTCGTTGGACACTTGGGAAGCCCTCAGCAGAAGTTCTTCGAAAGGTAAGGGATTATATATTAGCGATGTTATGCGTTTTATGAGACCCGCTTTGGTTATGGATTTATGCTAATGCTTAAAATATGAGAGGGGCTATCCTCAAACAATCAAATGTTGTGCTTTCGCCGTAAAGCCTTTTTGAAATCTGACAATGCTGTGATATTGCCAAGAATCAGAGCTTTTGATGACTATGCAACACTTATATTGATGTATTGATGAATGTTTAATAATTCAACTTTTGGATTTTGAATTTGGCACCTTACATTTCACCGGGTAGTGTCGGGAGTGGGGCGCTAGCGCCACACTGCTCCGTAAGTAGTTAACACCCCGGCCATCCTACAATCTAAGCTTGATGCCCTAAACCTCACACAAATCATCATTGAACCTACTAGGTACAACCCCAAAGCCGTAAACACGGGCACCTTCATAGATGACCCCTGCTGTGTTCAACCAAGATCTCAGCGATCACTGCCTCATTTCCTGCATCCGTAATGGGTTTGCGCTCAAACATCTCCCTTCATTACTGTTAAATGCTCCCTAAAACACTTAAACGAGCAGGCCTTTCTAATCAACCTGGCCCAGGTATCCTGGAAGGATATTGACCTCATCCTGTCAGTAGAGGATGCCTGGTTATTCTTAAAAAGTGCCTTCCTCACCATCTTAAATAAGCATGCCCCATTCAAGAAATTTAGAACCAGGAACAGATATAGCCCTTGGTTCTGTCCAGACCTGACTGCCCTCGACCAGCACAAAAACATCCTGTGGCGTTCTGCATTAGCATCGAACAGCCACCGTGATATGCAACTTTTCAGGGAAGTCAGGAACCAATATACACTGGCAGTTAGGAAAGTCAAGGCTAGCTTTTTCAAGCAGAAATTTGCTTCCTGTAACACAAACTCAAAAAGGTTCTGGGGCACTGTAAAGTCTATGGAGAATAAGAGCACCTCCTCCCAGCTGCCCACTGCACTGAGGATAGGAAACACTGTCACCACCGATAAACCCACAATAATTGAGAATTTCAATAAGCATTTTTCTACGGCTGGCCATGCTTTCCACCTGGCTACCCCTACCCGTTCAACAGCCCTGCAACCCCCTCAGTAACTCGCCAAAGCCTCCCCCATTTCTCCTTCTCCCAAATCCAGTTAGCTGATGTTCTGAAAGAGCTGCAAAATCGGGACCCCTACAAATCAGCCGGGCTAGACAGGACGCTTTCTTTCTAAAATTATCTGCCGAAATTGTTGCAACCCCTATTACTAGCCTGTTCAACCTCTCTTTCATGTCATCTGAGATTCCCAAAGACTGGAAAGCATCTGCGGTCATCCCCCTCTTCAAAAGGGGAGACACTCCTGACCCACACTGCTACAGACCTATATCTATCCTACCCTGCCTTTCTAAGGTCTTTGAAAGCCAAGTTAACAAACAGATTACCGACCATTTCGAATCCCACCGTACCTTCTCCACTGTGCAATCTGGTTTCAGAGCTGGTCATGGGTGCACCTCAGCCACGCTCAAGGTCCTAAACAACATCATAATCGCCATCGATAAGAGACATTACTGTGCAGCCGTATTCATTGATCTGGCCAAGGCTTTCGACTCTGTCAATCACCACATCCTTATCGGAAGACTCGACAGCCTTGGTTTCTCAAATGATTGCCTCGCATAGTTCACCAACTACTTCTCCGATAGAGTTAAGTGTGTTAAATCAAAGGGCCTGTTGTCCGAGCGTCTGGCAGTCTCTATTGGGGTGCCACAGGGTTCAATTCTTGGGCCGACTCTCTTCGCTGTATACATCAATGATGTCACTCTTGCTGCAGGTGAGTCTCTGATCAACCTCTACGCAGACGACACCATTCTGTATACTTCTGGCCCCTCTTTGGACACTGTGTTAATTACCCTCCAGATGAGCTTCAATGCCATACAACTCTCCTTCCATGGCCTACAACTGCTCTTAAACGCAAGTAAAACTAAATGCATGCTCTTCAACCGATCGTTGCCAGCACCTGTCCGCCCGTCCAGTATCCCTACTCTGAACGGTTCTGTCTTAGATTATGTGGACAACTACAAATATCTAGGTGTCTGGTTAGACTGTAAACTCTCCTTCCAGACTCAAATCAAACATCTCCAATCCAAAATTAAATCTAGAATTGGCTTCCTATTTCGCAACAAAGCGTCCTTCACTCATGCTGCCAAACATACCCTCGTAAAACTGACCATCCTACCGATCCTCGACTTCGGTGATGTCATTTTCAAAATAGCCTCCAATACTCTACTCAACAAATTGGAAGCAGTCTATCACAGTGCCATCCGTTTTGTTACCAAAGCCCCATATACCACCCACCACTGCGACTTGTACGCTCTCGTCGCCATACCTCGCTTTACACTCGTCGCCATACCCACTGGCTCCAGGTCATCTACAAGTCCCTCTAGGTAAAGTCCCGCCTTACCTCAGCTCGCTGGTCACCATAGCAGCACCAACCCATAGCACGCGCTTCAGCAGGTATATCTCATTGGTCACCCCCAAAGCCAATTTCTCCTTTGGCCGACTCTCCTTCCAGTTCTCTGCTGCCAATGACTGGAACGAACTACAAAAATCTCTGAAACTGGAGACACTTATCTCCCTCACCAGCTTAATGCACCAGCTTTCAGAGCAGTTCACAGACCCCTGCACCTGTATATAGCCCATCTGTAAATAGCCCAACCAACTACCTCATCCCCTACCGTATTTATTTATTTATCTTGTTCCTTTGCACCCCAGTTTTTCTACATTGCACATTCATCTACAGTACATCTACCATTCCAGTGATTAAATGCTATATTGAAATTACTTTGCCACCATGGCCTATTTATTGCCTTACCTTCCTTATCCTACCTCATTTGCACTCTTTGTGTATAGATTTGTTTTATTGACTGTATGTTTGTATTACTCAATGTGTCAAACTGCTTTACTTTACCTTGGCCTGGTCACAGTTGTAAATGAGAACTTGTTCTCAACTTGCCTAATTGGTTAAATGAAGGTGAAATAAAATAAAACCCAAAAACTTTTTGATTGGTTTGCACAAATGAACGTTGCACAAATGAACGAAGTAAAGGTTACAGTGCTTAGATTGCAGTGCGTGCCAGTGCCGCTTCATCAGTAAGGCTCTATTTCATAGCAAGCCGCAGGCAGAACTTTGCTGCAATCATGATTAGGTTGGTTGGCGGAAATAAAAGTATTGGCTTTGTCGCCAGCAATATCTTTCATATAGGAAGAAATGTCTGCAAAAAGTTGCGGGATGCTAAAGTTGGTCTACGCTATAGTTAGCAGGATGTTATAGTTGGCGGGATACTATAGTTGGAGGGATGCTATAGTTGGAGGGAAGCTATAGTTGGAGGGATGCTAAAGTTGGCGGGATGCAATAGTTAGCGGGATGCTATAGTTAGTGGCATGCTATAGTTGGCGGGATGTTATAGTTGGAAAGATGCTATAGGTGGCGGGATGCTATAGTTTGAGGGATGCTATAGTTGGAGGGATGCTACTGTTGGTGGGATGCTATAGTTGGAGGGATGCTTTAGTTGGAGGGATGCTATTGTTAGTGGGATGCTAAAGTTGGTGGGATGCTATATTTGGAGGGATAATATATAGTTGGTGGGATGCTATAGTTGGAGGGATGCTATTGTTAGTGGGATGCTAAAGTTGGTGGGATGCTATGTTTGGAGGGATAATATATAGATGGTGGGATGCTATAGTTGACAGGATGCTATAGTTGGAGGGATGCTACAGTTGGTGGGATGCTATAGTTGGAGGGATGTTTAGTTGGAAAGATGCTATTGGTAGTGGGATGCTAAAGATGGCGGGATGCTATATTTGGAGGGATGCTATAGTTGGTGGGATGCTATAGTTGGCGGGATGCTATAGTTGGTGGGATGCTATAGTTGACGGGATGCTATAGTTGGTGGGATGCTATAGTTGACAAGATGCTATAGTTGGCGGGATGCTATAGTTGGCGGGATGCTATAGTTGGTGGGATGCTATAGTTGACAGGATGCTATAGTAGGCGGGATACTATAGTTAGTGGGATGCTATAGTTAGTGGGATGCTATAGTTGGCGGGATGCTATAGTTGACGTGATGCTATAGTTGGCGGGATGCTATAGTTGGCGGGATGCTATAGTTGGTGGATGCTATAGTTGACAGGATGCTATAGTTGGCGGGATGCTATAGTTAGTGGGATGCTTTAGTTAGTGGGATGCTATAGTTGGAGGGATGCTTTAGTTGGAGTGATCCTATAGTTGGTGGGATGCTATAGTTGACAGGATGCTATAGTAGGCGGGATACTATAGTTAGTGGGATGCTATAGTTAGTGGGATGCTATAGTTGGCGGGATGCTATAGTTGACGTGATGCTATAGTTGGCGGGATGCTATAGTTGGCGGGATGCTATAGTTGGTGGATGCTATAGTTGACAGGATGCTATAGTTGGCGGGATGCTATAGTTAGTGGGATGCTTTAGTTAGTGGGATGCTATAGTTGGAGGGATGCTTTAGTTGGAGTGATCCTATAGTTGGTGGGATGCTATAGTTGGAGCGATGCTATTGGTAGTGGGATGCTAAAGTTGGCGGGATGCTATATTTGGAGGGATGCTATAGTTGGTGGGATGCTATAGTTGGATATAGTTTGAGGGATGCTATAGTTGGTGGGATGCTATAGTTGGAGGGATGCTATAGTTGGCGGGATGCTATATTTGAAGGGATGATATATAGTTGGTGGGATGCTATAGTTGACAGGATGCTATAGTTGGAGGGATGCTACAGTTGGTGGGATGCTATAGTTGGAGCGATGCTATTGGTAGTGGGATGCTAAAGTTGGAGGGATGCTATATTTGGAGGGATGCTATAGATGGTGGGATGCTATAGTTGGAGGGATCCTACAGTTGGCGGGATGCTATAGTTGGCGGATGCTATAGTTGGTGGGATGCTATAGTTGACGGGATGCTATAGTTGGCGGGATGCTATAGTTGGCGGGATGCTATAGTTGGTGGGATGCTATAGTTGACAGGATGTTATAGTAGGCGGGATGCTATAGTTAGTGGGATGCTATAGTTAGTGGGATCCTATAGTTGGCGGGATGCTATAGTTGGAGGGATCCTATAGTTGGCGGGATGCTATAGTTGACGTGATGCTATAGTTGGCGGGATGCTATAGTTGGTGGGATCCTATAGTTGGCGGGATACTATAATTGGAGGGATCCTATAGTTTGCGGGATTCTATAGTTGGCGGGATGCTATATTTGGAGGGATGATATATAGTTGGTGGGATGCTATAGTTGACAGGATGCTATAGTTGGAGGGATGCTACAGTTGGTGGGATGCTATAGTTGGAGCGATGCTATTGGTAGTAGGATGCTAAAGTTGGCGGGATGCTATATTTGGAGGGATGCTATAGTTGGTGGGATGCTATAGTTGGAGGGATCCTACAGTTGGCGGGATGCTATAGTTGGCGGGATGCTATAGTTGGTGGGATGCTATAGTTGACGGGATGCTATAGTTGGTGGGATGCTATAGTTGACGGGATGCTATAGTTGACAGGATGCTATAGTTGGAGGGATCCTATAGTTGGTGGGATGCTATAGTTGGAGCGATGCTATTGGTAGTGGGATGCTAAAGTTGGCGGGATGCTATATTTGGAGGGATGCTATAGTTGGTGGGATGCTATAGTTGGATATAGTTTGCGGGATGCTATAGTTGGTGGGATGCTATAGTTGGAGGGATGCTATAGTTGGCGGGATGCTATATTTGGAGGGATGATATATAGTTGGTGGGATGCTATAGTTGGTGGGATGCTATAGTTGGAGGGATGCTACAGTTGGTGGGATGCTATAGTTGGCGGGATGCTATAGTTGGTGGGATGCTATAGTTGACGGGATGCTATAGTTGGTGGGATGCTATAGTTGACGGGATGCTATAGTTGGCGGGATGCTATAGTTGGCGGGATGCTATAGTTGGTGGGATGCTATAGTTGACAGGATGCTATAGTAGGCGGGATGCTATAGTTAGTGGGATGCTATAGTTAGTGGGATGCTATAGTTGGCGGGATGCTATAGTTGGAGGGATCCTATAGTTGGCGGGATGCTATAGTTGACGTGATGCTATAGTTGGCGGGATGCTATAGTTGGTGGGATGCTATAGTTGGCGGGATACTATAATTGGAGGGATCCTATAGTTTGCGGGATTCTATAGTTGGTGGGATGCAATAGTTTGAGGTATCCTATAGTTGGCGGGATGCTATAGTTGGCGGTATGCTATAGTTGGAGGGATGCAATAGTTGGCGGGATGCTATATTTGGAGGGATGATATATAGTTGGTGGAATGCTATAGTTGACAGGATGCTATAGTTGGAGGGATGCTACAGTTGGTGGGATGCTATAGTTGGAGCGATGCTATTGGTAGTGGGATGCTAAAGTTGGCGGGATGCTATATTTGGAGGGATGCTATAGTTGGTGGGATGCTATAGTTGGAAGGATCCTACAGTTGGCGGGATGCTATAGTTGGCGGGATGCTATAGTTGGAGGGATGCTATAGTTGGTGGGATGCTATAGTTTACAGGATGCTATAGTTGGCGGGATGCTATAGTTAGTGGGATGCTATAGTTAGTGGGATGCTATAGTTGGCGGGATGCTATAGTTGGCGGGATGCTATAGTTGGTGGATGCTATAGTTGACAGGATGCTATAGTTGGCGGGATGCTATAGTTAGTGGGATGCTTTAGTTAGTGGGATGCTATAGTTGGAGGGATGCTATAGTTGGAGGGATCCTATAGTTGGTGGGATGCTATAGTTGGAGCGATGCTATTGGTAGTGGGATGCTATAGTTGGAGCGATGCTATTGGTAGTGGGATGCTAAAGTTGGCGGGATGCTATATTTGGAGGGATGCTATAGTTGGTGGGATGCTATAGTTGGATATAGTTTGCGGGATGCTATAGTTGGTGGGATGCAATAGTTTGCGGGATCCTATAGTTGGGGGGATGCTATAGTTGGTGGGATGCTATAGTTGGAGGGATGCTATAGTTGGCGGGATGCTATATTTGGAGGGATGATATATAGTTGGTGGGATGCTATAGTTGACAGGATGCTATAGTTGGAGGGATGCTACAGTTGGAGGGATGCTATAGTTGGAGCGATGCTATTGGTAGTGCGATGCTAAAGTTGGCGGGATGCTATATTTGGAGGGATGCTATAGTTGGAGGGATCCTTTAGTTGGCGGGATGCTATAGTTGACGTGATGCTATAGTTGGCGGGATGCTATAGTTGGTGGGATGCTATAGTTGGTGGGATACTATAATTGGAGGGATCCTACAGTTGGCGGGATGCTATAGTTGGCGGGATGCTATAGTTGGTGGGATGCTATAGTTGACGGGATGCTATAGTTGGTGGGATGCTATAGTTGACAGGATGCTATAGTTGGCGGGATGCTATAGTTGGCGGGATGCTATAGTTGGTGGGATGCTATAGTTGACAGGACGCTATAGTAGGCGGGATGCTATAGTTAGTGGGATGCTATAGTTAGTGGGATGCTATAGTTGGCAGCATGCTATAGTTGGAGGGATCCTATAGTTGGCGGAATGCTATAGTTGACGAGATGCTATAGTTGGCGGGATGCTATAGTTGGTGGGATGCTATAGTTGGCGGGATACTATAATTGGAGGGATCGTATAGTTTGCGGGATTCTATAGTTGGTGGGATGCAATAGTTTGCGGTATCCTATAGTTGGCGGGATGCTATAGTTGGTTGGATGCTATAGTTGGAGGGATGTTATTGTTGGCGGGATGCTATATTTGGAGGGATGATATATAGTTGGTGGGATGCTATAGTTGACAGGATGCTATAGTTGGAGGGATGCTACAGTTGGTGGGATGCTATAGTTGGAGCGATGCTATTGGTAGTGGGATGCTAAAGTTGGCGGGATGCTATATTTGGAGGGATGCTATAGTTGGAGGGATGCTATAGTTGGAGGGATCCTACAGTTGGCGGGATGCTATAGTTGGCGGGATGCTATAGTTGGTGGGATGCTATAGTTGACGGGATGCTATAGTTGGTGGGATGCTATAGTTGACAGGATGCTATAGTTGGCGGGATGCTATAGTTGGCGGGATGCTATAGTTGGTGGGATGCTATAGTTGACAGGATGCTATAGTTGGCGGAATGCTATAGTTAGTGGGATGCTATAGTTAGTGGGATGCTATAGTTGGCGGGATGCTATAGTTGGCGGGATGCTATAGTTGGTGGATGCTATAGTTGACAGGATGCTATAGTTGGCGGGATGCTATAGTTAGTGGGATGCTATAGTTGGCGGGATCCTATAGTTGGTGGGATGCTATAGTTGGTGGGATGCTATAGTTTACAGGATGCTATAGTTGGCGGGATGCTATAGTTAGTGGGATGCTATAGTTAGTTGGATGCTATAGTTGGCGGGATGCTATAGTTGGCGGGATGCTATAGTTGGTGGATGCTATAGTTGACAGGATGCTATAGTTGGCGGGATGCTATAGTTAGTGGGATGCTATAGTTGGTGGGATGCTATAGTTGGAGGGATGCTATAGTTGGCGGGATCCTATAGTTGGTGGGATGCTATAGTTGGAGCGATGCTATTGGTAGTGGGATGCTAAAGTTGGCGGGATGCTATATTTGGAGGGATGCTATAGTTGGTGGGATGCTATAGTTGGGGGGATGCTATAGTTGGCGGGATGCTATAGTTGACGGGATGCTATAGTTGGTGGGATGCTATAGTTGACAGGATGCTATAGTTGGCGGGATGCTATAGTTGGCGGGATGCTATAGTTGGTGGGATGCTATAGTTTACAGGATGCTATAGTTGGCGGGATGCTATAGTTAGTGGGATGCTATAGTTAGTTGGATGCTATAGTTGGCGGGATGCTATAGTTGGCGGGATGCTATAGTTGGTGGATGCTATAGTTGGAGGGATGCTATAGTTGGCGGGATCCTATAGTTGGTGGGATGCTATAGTTGGAGCGATGCTATTGGTAGTGGGATGCTAAAGTTGGCGGGATGCTATATTTGGAGGGATGCTATAGTTGGTGGGATGCTATAGTTGGATATAGTGTGCGGATGCTATAGTTGGTGGGATGCAATAGTTTATGGATCCTATAGTTGGGGGATGCTATAGTTGGTGGGATGCTATAGTTGGAGGGATGCTATAGTTGGCGGGATGCTATATTTGGAGGGATGATATATAGTTGGTGGGATGCTATAGTTGACAGGATGCTATAGTTGGAGGGATGCTACAGTTGGAGGGATGCTATAGTTGGAGCGATGCTATTGGTAGTGCGATGCTAAAGTTGGCGGGATGCTATATTTGGAGGGATGCTATAGTTGGTGGGATGCTATAGTTGGAGGGATGCTATAGTTGACAGGATGCTATAGTAGGCGGGATGCTATAGTTAGTGGGATGCTATAGTTAGTGGGATGCTATAGTTGGCGGCATGCTATAGTTGGAGGGATCCTATAGTTGGCGGGATGCTATAGTTGACGAGATGCTATAGTTGGCGGGATGCTATAGTTGGTGGGATGCTATAGTTGGCGGGATACTATAATTGGAGGGATCCTATAGTTTCGGGATTCTATAGTTGGTGGGATGCAATAGTTTATGCGGTATTCTATAGTTGGCGGGATGCTATAGTTGGTGGGATGCTATAGTTGGAGGGATGTTATTGTTGGCGGGATGCTATATTTGGAGGGATGATATATAGTTGGTGGGATGCTATAGTTGACAGGATGCTATAGTTGGAGGATGCTACAGTTGGTGGGATGCTATAGTTGGAGCGATGCTATTGGTAGTGGGATGCTAAAGTTGGCGGGATGCTATATTTGGAGGGATGCTATAGTTGGAGGGATGCTATAGTTGGAGGATCCTACAGTTGGCGGGATGCTATAGTTGGCGGGATGCTATAGTTGACGGATGCTATAGTTGGTGGGATGCTATAGTTGACAGGATGCTATAGTTGGCAGGATGCTATAGTTGGCGGGATGCTATAGTTGGTGGGATGCTATAGTTGACAGGATGCTATAGTTGGCGGGATGCTATAGTTAGTGGGATGCTATAGTTAGTGGGATGCTATAGTTGGCGGGATGCTATAGTTGGCGGGATGCTATAGTTGGTGGATGCTATAGTTGACAGGATGCTATAGTTGGCGGGATGCTATAGTTAGTGGGATGCTATAGTTAGTGGGATGCTATAGTTGGAGGGATGCTATAGTTGGCGGGATCCTATAGTTGGTGGGATGCTATAGTTGGAGCGATGCTATTGGTAGTGGGATGCTAAAGTTGGCGGGATGCTATATTTGGAGGGATGCTATAGTTGGTGGGATGCTATAGTTGGATATAGTGTGCGGGATGCTATAGTTGGTGGGATGCAATAGTTTGCGGGATCCTATAGTTGGGGGGATGCTATAGTTGGTGGGATGCTATAGTTGGAGGGATGCTATAGTTGGCGGGATGCTATATTTGGAGGGATGATATATAGTTGGTGGGATGCTATAGTTGACAGGATGCTATAGTTGGAGGGATGCTACAGTTGGAGGGATGCTATAGTTGGAGCGATGCTATTGGTAGTGCGATGCTAAAGTTGGCGGGATGCTATATTTGGAGGGATGCTATAGTTGGTGGGATGCTATAGTTGGAGGGATGCTATAGTTGGTGGGATGCTATAGTTGGAGGGATCCTATAGTTGGCGGGATGCTATATTTGGAGGGATGATATATAGTTGGTGGGATGCTATAGTTGACAGGATGCTATAGTTGGAGGGATGCTACAGTTGGTGGGATGCTATAGTTGGAGCGATGCTATTGGTAGTGGGATGCTAAAGTTGGCGGGATGCTATATTTGGAGGGATGCTATAGTTGGTGGGATGCTATAGTTGGAGGGATCCTACTGTTGGCGGGATGCTATAGTTGGCGGGATGCTATAGTTGGTGGGATGCTATAGTTGACGGGATGCTATAGTTGGTGGGATGCTATAGTTGACAGGATGCTATAGTTGGCGGGATGCTATAGTTGGCGGGATGCTATAGTTGGTGGGATGCTATAGTTGACAGGATGCTATAGTAGGCGGGATGCTATAGTTAGTGGGATGCTATAGTTAGTGGGATGCTATAGTTGGCGGCATGCTATAGTTGGAGGGATCCTATAGTTGGCGGGATGCTATAGTTGACGAGATGCTATAGTTGGCGGGATGCTATAGTTGGTGGGATGCTATAGTTGGCGGGATACTATAATTGGAGGGATCCTATAGTTTGCGGGATTCTATAGTTGGTGGGATGCAATAGTTTGCGGTATTCTATAGTTGGCGGGATGCTATAGTTGGTGGGATGCTATAGTTGGAGGGATGTTATTGTTGGCGGGATGCTATATTTGGAGGGATGATATATAGTTGGTGGGATGCTATAGTTGACAGGATGCTATAGTTGGAGGGATGCTACAGTTGGTGGGATGCTATAGTTGGAGCGATGCTATTGGTAGTGGGATGCTAAAGTTGGCGGGATGCTATATTTGGAGGGATGCTATAGTTGGAGGGATGCTATAGTTGGAGGGATCCTACAGTTGGCGGGATGCTATAGTTGGCGGGATGCTATAGTTGACGGGATGCTATAGTTGGTGGGATGCTATAGTTGACAGGATGCTATAGTTGGCAGGATGCTATAGTTGGCGGGATGCTATAGTTGGTGGGATGCTATAGTTGACAGGATGCTATAGTTGGCGGGATGCTATAGTTAGTGGGATGCTATAGTTAGTGGGATGCTATAGTTGGCGGGATGCTATAGTTGGCGGGATGCTATAGTTGGTGGATGCTATAGTTGACAGGATGCTATAGTTGGCGGGATGCTATAGTTAGTGGGATGCTATAGTTAGTGGGATGCTATAGTTGGAGGGATGCTATAGTTGGCGGGATCCTATAGTTGGTGGGATGCTATAGTTGGAGCGATGCTATTGGTAGTGGGATGCTAAAGTTGGCGGGATGCTATATTTGGAGGGATGCTATAGTTGGTGGGATGCTATAGTTGGATATAGTTTGCGGGATGCTATAGTTGGTGGGATGCTATAGTTGGAGCGATGCTATTGGTAGTGGGATGCTAAAGTTGGTGGGATGCTATATTTGGAGGGATGCTATAGTTGGTGGGATGCTATAGTTGGAGGGATCCTACAGTTGGCAGGATGCTATAGTTGGCGGGATGCTATAGTTGGTGGAATGCTATAGTTGACGGGATGCTATAGTTGGTGGGATGCTATAGTTGACAGGATGCTATAGTTGGCGGGATGCTATAGTTGGCGGGATGCTATAGTTGGTGGGATGCTATAGTTTACAGGATGCTATAGTTGGCGGGATGCTATAGTTAGTGGGATGCTATAGTTAGTGGGATGCTATAGTTGGCGGGATGCTATAGTTGGCGGGATGCTATAGTTGGTGGATGCTATAGTTGACAGGATGCTATAGTTGGCGGGATGCTATAGTTAGTGGGATGCTATAGTTGGTGGGATGCTATAGTTGGAGGGATGCTATAGTTGGCGGGATCCTATAGTTGGTGGGATGCTATAGTTGGAGCGATGCTATTGGTAGTGGGATGCTAAAGTTGGCGGGATGCTATATTTGGAGGGATGCTATAGTTGGTGGGATGCTATAGTTGGATATAGTGTGCGGATGCTATAGTTGGTGGGATGCAATAGTTTGGGGATCCTATAGTTGGGGGGATGCTATAGTTGGTGGGATGCTATAGTTGGAGGGATGCTATAGTTGGCGGGATGCTATATTTGGAGGGATGATATATAGTTGGTGGGATGCTATAGTTGACAGGATGCTATAGTTGGAGGGATGCTACAGTTGGAGGGATGCTATAGTTGGAGCGATGCTATTGGTAGTGCGATGCTAAAGTTGGCGGGATGCTATATTTGGAGGGATGCTATGGTTGGTGGGATGCTATAGTTGGAGGGATGCTATAGTTGGTGGGATGCTATAGTTGGAGGGATCCTATAGTTGGCGGGATGCTATAGTTGACGTGATGCTATAGTTGGCGGGATGCTATAGTTGGTGGGATGCTATAGTTGGCGGGATACTATAATTGGAGGGATCCTATAGTTTGCGGGATTCTATAGTTGGTGGGATGCAATAGTTTGAGGTATCCTATAGTTGGCGGGATGCTATAGTTGGTGGGATGCTATAGTTGGAGGGATGCTATAGTTGGCGGGATGCTATATTTGGAGGGATGATATATAGTTGGTGGGATGCTATAGTTGACAGGATGCTATAGTAGGAGGGATGCTACAGTTGGTGGGATGCTATAGTTGGAGCGATGCTATTGGTAGTGGGATGCTAAAGTTGGCGGGATGCTATATTTGGAGGGATGCTATAGATGGTGGGATGCTATAGTTGGAGGGATCCTACAGTTGGCGGGTTGCTATAGTTGGCGGGATGCTATAGTTGGTGGGATGCTATAGTTGACGGGATGCTATAGTTGGTGGGATGCTATAGTTGACAGGATGCTATAGTTGGCGGGATGCTATAGTTGGCGGGATGCTATAGTTGGTGGGATGCTATAGTTGATGGGATGCTATAGAAGGCGGGATGCTATAGTTGGAGGGATCCTATAGTTGGCGGGATGCTATAGTTGACGTGATGCTATAGTTGGCGGGATGCTATAGTTGGTGGGATGCTATAGTGGGTGGGATACTATAGTTGGAGGGATGCTATAGTTGGCGGGATGCTATATTTGGAGGGATGATATATAGTTGGTGGGATGCTATAGTTGACAGGATGCTATAGTAGGAGGGATGCTACAGTTGGTGGGATGCTATAGTTGGAGCGATGCTATTGGTAGTGGGATGCTAAAGTTGGCGGGATGCTATATTTGGAGGGATGCTATAGATGGTGGGATGCTATAGTTGGAGGGATCCTACAGTTGGCGGGATGCTATAGTTGGCGGGATGCTATAGTTGGTGGGATGCTATAGTTGACGGGATGCTATAGTTGGTGGGATGCTATAGTTGACAGGATGCTATAGTTGGCGGGATGCTATAGTTGGCGGGATGCTATAGTTGGTGGGATGCTATAGTTGACGGGATGCTATAGAAGGCGGGATGCTATAGTTGGAGGGATCCTATAGTTGGCGGGATGCTATAGTTGACGTGATGCTATAGTTGGCGGGATGCTATAGTTGGTGGGATGCTATAGTGGGTGGGATACTATAATTGGAGGGATCCTATAGTTTCCGGGATGCTATAGTTAGTGGGATGCAATAGTTTGCGGTATCCTATAGTTGGCGGGATGCTATAGTTGGCGGGATGCTATAGTTGGAGGGATGCTATAGTTGGCGGGATGCTATATTTGGAGGGATGATATATAGTTGGTGGGATGCTATAGTTGACAGGATGCTATAGTTGGAGGGATGCTACATTTGGTGGGATGCTATAGTTGGAGCGATGCTATTGGTAGTGGGATGCTAAAGTTGGTGGGATGCTATATTTGGAGGGATGCTATAGTTGGTGGGATGCTATAGTTGGAGGGATCCTACAGTTGGCAGGATGCTATAGTTGGCGGGATGCTATAGTTGGTGGGATGCTATAGTTGACGGGATGCTATAGTTGGTGGGATGCTATAGTTGACAGGATGCTATAGTTGGCGGGATGCTATAGTTGGCGGGATGCTATAGTTGGTGGGATGCTATAGTTTACAGGATGCTATAGTTGGCGGGATGCTATAGTTAGTGGGATGCTATAGTTAGTGGGATGCTATAGTTGGCTGGATGCTATAGTTGGCGGGATGCTATAGTTGGTGGATGCTATAGTTGACAGGATGCTATAGTTGGCGGGATGCTATAGTTAGTGGGATGCTATAGTTGGTGGGATGCTATAGTTGGAGGGATGCTATAGTTGGCGGGATCCTATAGTTGGTGGGATGCTATAGTTGGAGCGATGCTATTGGTAGTGGGATGCTAAAGTTGGCGGGATGCTATATTTGGATCGATGCTATAGTTGGTGGGATGCTATATTTGGAGGGATGCTATAGTTAGTGGGATGCTATAGTTTGCGGGATGCTATAGTTGGTGGGATGCAATAGTTTGCGGGATCCTATAGTTGGGGGGATGCTATAGTTGGTGGGATGCTATAGTTGGAGGGATGCTATAGTTGGCGGGATGCTATATTTGGAGGGATGATATATTGTTGGTGGGATGCTATAGTTGACAGGATGCTATTGTTGGAGGGATGCTACAGTTGGAGGGATGCTATAGTTGGAGCGATGCTATTGGTAGTGCGATGCTAAAGTTGGCGGGATGCTATATTTGGAGGGATGCTATAGTTGGTGGGATGCTATAGTTGGAGGGATCCTATAGTTGGCGGGATGCTATAGTTGGCGGGATGCTATAGTTGGCGGGATGCTATAGTTGGTGGGATGCTATAGTTGGAGGGATGCTATAGTTGACAGGATGCTATAGTTGGCGGGATGCTATAGTTGGCGGGATGCTATAGTTGGTGGGATGCTATAGTTGGATGCTATAGTTGGCGGGATGCTATAGTTGGTGGGATGCTATAGTTGGCGGGATGCTATAGTTGGCGGGATGCTATAGTTGGCGGGATGCTATAGTTGGTGGGATGCTATAGTTGGAGGGATACTATAGTTGGAGGGATGCTATAGTTGGCGGATGCTATATTTGGAGGGATGCTATATAGTTGGTGGGATGCTATAGTTGACAGGATGCTATAGTTGGAGGGATGCTATAGTTGGTGGGATGCTATAGTTGGAGCGATGCTATTGGTAGTGGGATGCTATAGTTGGCGGGATGCTATATTTGGAGGATGCTATAGTTGGTGGGATGCTATAGTTGGTGAGATGCTATAGTTGGTGGATGCTATAGTTGGCGGGATGCTATAGTTGGTGAGATGCTATAGTTGACAGGATGCTATAGTTGGCGGGATGCTATAGTTGGCGGGATGCTATAGTTGGTGGGATGCTATAGTTGACAGGATGCTATAGGGATGCTATAGTTGGTGGGATCCTATAGTTGGCGGATGCTATAGTTGACGTGATGCTATAGTTGGCGGGATGCTATAGTTGGTGGGATGCTATAGTTGGTGGGATACTATAATTGGAGGGATCCTATAGTTTGGATGCTATAGTTGGTGGGATGCAATAGTTTGCGGTATCCTATAGTTGGCGGGATGCTATAGTTGGTGGGATGCTATAGTTGGAGGGATGCTATAGTTGGCGGGATGCTATATTTGGAGGGATGATATATAGTTGGTGGGATGCTATAGTTGACAGGATGCTATAGTTGGAGGGATGCTACAGTTGGTGGGATGCTATAGTTGGAGCGATGCTATTGGTAGTGGGATGCTAAAGTTGGTGGGATGCTATATTTGGAGGGATGCTATAGTTGGTGGGATGCTATAGTTGGAGGGATCCTACAGTTGGTAGGATGCTATAGTTAGGGGGATGCTATAGTTGGTGGGATGCTATAGTTGACGGGATGCTATAGTTGGTGGGATGCTATAGTTGACAGGATGCTATAGTTGGCAGAGATGCTATAGTTGGCGGGATGCTATAGTTGGTGGGATGCTATAGTTGACAGGATGCTATAGTTGGCGGGATGCTATAGTTAGTGGGATGCTATAGTTAGTGGGATGCTATAGTTGGCGGGATGCTATAGTTGGCGGGATGCTATAGTTGGTGGATGCTATAGTTGACAGGATGCTATAGTTGGCGGGATGCTATAGTTAGTGGGATGCTATAGTTGGTGGGATGCTATAGTTGGAGGGATGCTATAGTTGGCGGGATCCTATAGTTGGTGGGATGCTATAGTTGGAGCGATGCTATTGGTAGTGGGATGCTAAAGTTGGCGGGATGCTATATTTGGAGGGATGCTATAGTTGGTGGGATGCTATAGTTGGATATAGTTTGAGGGATGCTATAGTTGGTGGGATGCAATAGTTTGCGGGATCCTATAGTTGGGGGATGCTATAGTTGGTGGGATGCTATAGTTGGAGGGATGCTATAGTTGGCGGGATGCTATATTTGGAGGGATGATATATTGTTGGTGGGATGCTATAGTTGACAGGATGCTATTGTTGGAGGGATGCTACAGTTGGAGGGATGCTATAGTTGGAGCGATGCTATTGGTAGTGCGATGCTAAAGTTGGCGGGATGCTATATTTGGAGGGATGCTATAGTTGGTGGGATGCTATAGTTGGAGGGATCCTATAGTTGGCGGGATGCTATAGTTGACGTGATGCTATAGTTGGCGGGATGCTATAGTTGGTGGGATGCTATAGTTGGTGGGATACTATAATTGGAGGGATCCTATAGTTTGAGGGATTCTATAGTTGGTGGGATGCAATAGTTTGCGGTATCCTATAGTTGGCGGGATGCTATAGTTGGTGGGATGCTATAGTTGGACGGATGCTATAGTTGGCGGGATGCTATATTTGGAGGGATGATATATAGTTGGTGGGATGCTATAGTTGACAGGATGCTATAGTTGGAGGGATGCTACAGTTGGTGGGATGCTATAGTTGGAGCGATGCTATTGGTAGTGGGATGCTAAAGTTGGCGGGATGCTATATTTGGAGGGATGCTATAGTTGGTGGGATGCTATAGTTGGAGGGATCCTACTGTTGGCGGGATGCTATAGTTGGTGGGATGCTATAGTTGGTGGGATGCTATAGTTGACGGGATGCTATAGTTGGTGGGATGCTATAGTTGACAGGATGCTATAGTTGGCGGGATGCTATAGTTGGCGGGATGCTATAGTTAGTGGGATGCTATAGTTAGTGGGATGCTATAGTTGGCGGGATGCTATAGTTGGCGGGATGCTATAGTTGGTGGATGCTATAGTTGGAGGGATCCTACTGTTGGCGGGATGCTATAGTTGGAGCGATGCTATTGGTAGTGGGATGCTAAAGTTGGCGGGATGCTATATTTGGAGGGATGCTATAGTTGGTGGGATGCTATAGTTGGAGGGATCCTACTGTTGGCGGGATGCTATAGTTGGTGGGATGCTATAGTTGGTGGGATGCTATAGTTGACAGGATGCTATAGTTGGAGGGATGCTATAGTTTAATGGGATGCTATAGTTAGTGGGATGCTATAGTTGGAGGGATGCTATAGTTGGCGGGATCCTATAGTTGGTGGGATGCTATAGTTGGAGCGATGCTATTGGTAGTGGGATGCTAAAGTTGGCGGGATGCTATATTTGGAGGGATGCTATAGTTGGTGGGATGCTATAGTTGGATATAGTTGGCGGGATGCTATAGTTGGTGGGATGCAATAGTTTGCGGGATCCTATAGTTGGGGTGATGCTATAGTTGGTGGGATGCTATAGTTGGAGGGATGCTATAGTTGGTGGGATGCTATAGTTGACAGGATGCTATAGTAGGCGGGATGCTATAGTTAGTGGGATGCTATAGTTAGTGGGATGCTATAGTTGGTGCATGCTATAGTTGGAGGGATCCTATAGTTGGCGGGATGCTATAGTTGACGAGATGCTATAGTTGGCGGGATGCTATAGTTGGTGGGATGCTATAGTTGGCGGGATACTATAATTGGAGGGATCCTATAGTTTGCGGGATTCTATAGTTGGTGGGATGCAATAGTTTGCGGTATTCTAAAGTTGGCGGGATGCTATAGTTGGTGGGATGCTATAGTTGGAGGGATGTTATTGTTGGCGGGATGCTATATTTGGAGGGATGATATATAGTTGGTGGGATGCTATAGTTGACAGGATGCTATAGTTGGAGGGATGCTACAGTTGGTGGGATGCTATAGTTGGAGGGATGCTATAGTTGGAGGGATCCTACAGTTGGCGGGATGCTATAGTTGGCGGGATGCTATAGTTGGTGGGATGCTATAGTTGACGGGATGCTATAGTTGGTGGGATGCTATAGTTGACAGGATGCTATAGTTGGCAGGATGCTATAGTTGGCGGGATGCTATAGTTGGTGGGATGCTATAGTTGACAGGATTCTATAGTTGGCGGGATGCTATAGTTAGTGGGATGCTATAGTTAGTGGGATGCTATAGTTGGCGGGATGCTATAGTTGGCGGATGCTATAGTTGGTGGATGCTATAGTTGACAGGATGCTATAGTTGGCGGGATGCTACAGTTAGTGGGATGCTATAGTTAGTGGGATGCTATAGTTGGAGGGATGCTATAGTTGGCGTGGATCCTATAGTTGGTGGGATGCTATAGTTGGAGCGATGCTATTGGTAGTGGGATGCTAAAGTTGGCGGGATGCTATATTTGGAGGGATGCTATAGTTGGTGGGATGCTATAGTTGGATATAGTTTATGGATGCTATAGTTGGTGGGATGCAATAGTTTGCGAGATCCTATAGTTGGGGGATGCTATAGTTGGTGGGATGCTATAGTTGGAGGGATGCTATAGTTGGCGAGATGCTATATTTGGAGGGATGATATATTGTTGGTGGAGATGCTATAGTTGACAGGATGCTATTGTTGGAGGGATGCTACAGTTGGAGGGATGCTATAGTTGGAGCGATGCTATTGGTAGTGCGATGCTAAAGTTGGCGGGATGCTATATTTGGAGGGATGCTATAGTTGGTGGGATGCTATAGTTGGAGGGATCCTATAGTTGGCGGGATGCTATAGTTGACGTGATGCTATAGTTGGCGGGATGCTATAGTTGGTGGGATGCTATAGTTGGTGGGATACTATAATTGGAGGGATCCTATAGTTTGAGGGATTCTATAGTTGGTGGGATGCAATAATTTGCGGTATCCTATAGTTGGCGGGATGCTATAGTTGGTGGGATGCTATAGTTGGACGGATGCTATAGTTGGCGGGATGCTATATTTGGAGGGATGATATATAGTTGGTGGGATGCTATAGTTGACAGGATGCTATAGTTGGAGGGATGCTACAGTTGGTGGGATGCTATAGTTGGAGCGATGCTATTGGTAGTGGGATGCTAAAGTTGGCGGGATGCTATATTTGGAGGGATGCTATAGTTGGTGGGATGCTATAGTTGGAGGGATCTTACTGTTGGCGGGATGCTATAGTTGGTGGGATGCTATAGTTGGTGGGATGCTATAGTTGACGGGATGCTATAGTTGGTGGGATGCTATAGTTGACAGGATGCTATAGTTGGCGGGATGCTATAGTTGGCGGGATGCTATAGTTAGTGGGATGCTATAGTTAGTGGGATGCTATAGTTGGCGGGATGCTATAGTTGGCGGGATGCTATAGTTGGTGGATGCTATAGTTGGAGGGATCCTACTGTTGGCGGGATGCTATAGTTGGAGCGATGCTATTGGTAGTGGGATGCTAAAGTTGGCGGGATGCTATATTTGGAGGGATGCTATAGTTGGTGGGATGCTATAGTTGGTGGGATGCTATAGTTGGTGGGATGCTATAGTTGACAGGATGCTATAGTTGGAGGGATGCTATAGTTTAATGGGATGCTATAGTTAGTGGGATGCTATAGTTGGAGGGATGCTATAGTTGGCGGGATCCTATAGTTGGTGGGATGCTATAGTTGGAGCGATGCTATTGGTAGTGGGATGCTAAAGTTGGCGGGATGCTATATTTGGAGGGATGCTATAGTTGGTGGGATGCTATAGTTGGATATAGTTGGCGGGATGCTATAGTTGGTGGGATGCAATAGTTTGAGGGATCCTATAGTTGGGGTGATGCTATAGTTGGTGGGATGCTATAGTTGGAGGGATGCTATAGTTAGTGGGATGCTATAGTTGGTGGGATGCTATAGTTGGATATAGTTGGGGGGATGCTATAGTTGGTGGGATCCTATAGTTGGCGGGATGCTATAGTTGGTGGGATGCTATAGTTGGAGGGATGCTATAGTTGGCGGGATGCTATATTTGGAGGGATGATATATTGTTGGTGGGATGCTATAGTTGGAGCGATGCAATTGGTAGTGCGATGCTAAAGTTGGCGGGATGCTATATTTGGAGGGATGCTATAGTTGGTGGGATGCTATAGTTGGAGGGATCCTATAGTTGGTGGAGATGCTATAGTTGGTGGGATGCTATAGTTGGAGATGCTATAGTTGTGGATGCGAGGATGCTATAGTTGGAGGGATCCTATAGTTGGCGGGATGCTATAGTTGGTGGGATGCTATAGTTGGAGGGATGCTATAGTTGGCGGGATCCTATAGTTGGCGGGATGCTATAGTTGGTGGGATGCTATAGTTGGAGGATGCTATAGTTGGATGGATGCTATAGTTGGAGGGATGCTATAGTTGGTGGATGCTATAGTTGGTGGATGCTATAGTTGGTAGTGGGATGCTATAGTTGACGGATGCTATAGTTGGAGGGATGCTATAGTTGGTGGGATGCTATAGTTGAGGGATGCTATAGTTGGCGGATGCTATAGTTGGTGGGATGCTATAGTTGGTGGGATGCTATAGTTGAGGGATGCTATAGTTGGTGGGATGCTATAGTTGGAGGATGCTATAGTTGGTGGGATGCTATAGTTGGTGAGATGCTATAGTTGAGGGATGCTATAGTTGGTGGGATGCTATAGTTGGCGGATGCTATAGTTGGAGGGATGCTATAGTTGGTGGATGCTATAGTTGAGGGATGCTATAGTTGGTGGGATGCTATAGTTGAGCGATGCATATTGGTAGTGGGATGCTATAGTTGGCGGGATGCTATATTTGGAGGGATGCTATAGTTGGTGGAGATGCTATAGTTGGAGGGATGCTATAGTTGGTGGGATGCTATAGTTGGTGGGATGCTATAGTTGGTGGGATGCTATAGTTGAGGGATGCTATAGTTTGGATGGGATGCTATAGTTGACAGGATGCTATAGTTGGAGGGATGCTATAGTTGGTGGGATGCTATAGTTGGTGGGATGCTATAGTTGGCGAGATGCTATAGTTGGAGGGATGCTATAGTTGGTGGGATGCTATAGTTGGTGGGATGCTATAGTTGGCGGGATGCTATAGTTGGAGGGATGCTATAGTTGGTGGGATGCTAGATACTATAGTTTGGGATGCTATAGTTGGTGGGATGCTATAGTTGACAGAGATGCTATAGTTGGTAGAGATGCTATAGTTGGTGGGATGCTATAGTTGGTGGATGCTATAGTTGGTAGGGATGCTATAGTTGGAGATGCTATATTTGGATATGCTATAGTTGGTGGGATGCTATAGTTGAGGGATGCTATAGTTGGCGGATGCTATAGTTGAGGATGCTATAGTTGGTAGAGATGCTATAGTTGACGGGATGCTATAGTTGGTGGGATGCTATAGTTGACAGGATGCTATAGTTGAGGGATGCTATAGTTGGTGGGATGCTATAGTTGAGGGATGCTATAGTTTACAGGATGCTATAGTTGGCGGGATGCTATAGTTGAGGGATGCTATAGTTGGTGGGATGCTATAGTTGGCGGGATGCTATAGTTGGCGGGATACTATAGTTGGTGGGATGCTATAGTTGACAGGATGCTATAGTTGGCGAGATGCTATATTTGGAGGGATGCTATAGTTGGTGGGATGCTATAGTTGAGGGATGCTATAGTTGGCGGATGCATAGTTGGTGGGATGCTATAGAGATAGTTGGGATGCTATAGTTGGTAGGGATGCTATAGTTGGTGGGATGCTATAGTTGAGAGGATGCTATAGTTGGCGGATGCTATAGTTGGAGGGATGCTATAGTTGGTGGGATGCTATAGTTGACAGGATGCTATAGTTGGTGGGATGCTATAGTTGGTGGGATGCTATAGTTGGCGGGATGCTATAGTTGAGGGATGCTATAGTTGGTCGGATGCTATAGTTGGAGGGATGCTATAGTTGGTGGGATGCTATAGTTGACAGGATGCTATAGTTGGAGGATGCTATAGTTGGAGGATGCTATAGTTGGAGCGATGCTATAGTTAGTGCGATGCTATAGTTGGCGGGATGCTATATTTGGAGGGATGCTATAGTTGGTGGGATGCTATAGTTGAGGGATGCTATAGTTGGTGGGATGCTATAGTTGAGGGATGATATATAGTTGGTGGGATGCTATAGTTGGTGGGATGCTATAGTTGGAGGGATGCTATAGTTGGTGGGATGCTATAGTTGGCGATGCTATTGGTAGTGGGATGCTATAGTTGGTGGGATGCTATAGTTGACAGGATGCTATAGTTGGTGGATGCTATAGTTGAGGGATGCTATAGTTGGCGGGATGCTATAGTTGGCGGGATGCTATAGTTGGTGGGATGCTATAGTTGGCGGATGCTATAGTTGGCGGGATACTATAGTTGGTGGGGATGCTATAGTTGGTGGAGATGCTATAGTTGGCGGGATACTATAGTTGAGGGATGCTACAGTTAGTGGGATGCTATAGTTGGCGGGATGCTATAGTTGGTGGGATGCTATAGTTGGCGGGATGCTATAGTTGGTTGGATGCTATAGTTGACAGGATGCTATAGTTGGCGGGATGCTATAGTTGGCGGGATGCTATAGTTGGTGGGATGCTATAGTTGACAGGATGCTATAGTTGGCGGGATGCTATAGTTAGTGGGATGCTATAGTTAGTGGGATGCTATAGTTGGCGGCATGCTATAGTTGGAGGGATCCTATAGTTGGCGGAATGCTATAGTTGACGAGATGCTATAGTTGGCGGGATGCTATAGTTGGTGGGATGCTATAGTTGGCGGGATACTATAGTTGGCAGGATGCTTTAGTTGGCGGGATCCTATAGTTGGTGGGATGCTATAGTTGACGGGATGCTATAGTTGGCGTGATTTTATAGTTGGTGGGATGCTATAGTTAGCGGGTTGCTATAGTTAGTGGGATACTATAGTTGGAGGGATGCTATAGTTGGCGGATGCTATAGCGGGATGCTATAGTTGTGAGATGCTATAGTTGGTGGGATGCTATAGTTGGCGGGATGCTATAGTTGGCGGGATGCTATAGTTAGTGGGATGCTATAGTTGGTGGGATGCTATAGTTGGCGGGATGCTATAGTTGGCGGGATGCTATAGTTAGTGGGATGCTATAGTTGGCGGGATGCTATAGTTGGCGGGATGCTATAGTTAGTGGGATGCTATAGTTAGTGGGATGCTATAGTTAGTGGGATGCTATAGTTGGCGGGATGCTATAGTTGGCGGATGCTATAGTTGGTGGATGCTATAGTTGATGGGATGCTATAGTTAGTGGGATGCTATAGTTGGAGGGATGCTATAGTTGGCGGGATCCTATAGTTGGTGGGATGCTATAGTTGGTGAGATGCTATAGTTAGTGGGATGCTATAGTTGGCGGGATGCTATAGTTGGTGGGATGCTATAGTTGGTGCGATGCTATAGTTGGCGGGATGCTATAGTTTGTGGGATGCTATAGTTGGCGGGATGCTATAGTTGGCGGGATGCTATAGTTGACGGGATGCTATAGTTGGCGGGATGCTATAGTTGGCGGGATGCTATAGTTGACGAGATGCTATAGTTGGCGGGATGCTATAGTTGGCGGGATGCTATAGTTGGAGGGATGCTATAGTTAGTGGGATGCTATAGTTGGAGGGATGCTATAGTTGGCGGGGTTTGCTATAGTTGGCGTGATGCTAAAGTTGGCGGAATGCTATAGTTGGTGGGATGCTATAGTTGGCGGGATGCTATAGTTTGCGGGATCCTATTGTTGGTGGGATGCTATAGTTGACGGGATGCTATAGTTGGAGTGATGCTATAGTTGGTGGGATGCTATAGTTAGCGGAATGCTATAGATAGCGGGATGCTATAGTTGGAGGGATGCTATAGTTGGCGGGATGATACAGTTGACGGGATGCTATAGTTGACGGTATGCTATAGTTGGCGTGATGCTATAGTTGGCGGGATGCTATAGTTGGCGGGATCCTATAGTTGGTGGGATGCTATAGTTGGCGGGATGCTATAGTTGGCGGGATCCTATAGATGGCGTGATTTTATAGTTGGTGGGATGCTATAGTTAGCGGGATGCTATAGTTAGTGGGATGCTATAGTTGGAGGATTGCTATAGTTGGCGGGATGCTATAATTGACGTGATGCTATAGTTGGCGGGATGCTATAGTTGGTGGGATGCTATAGTTGGCGGGATGCTATAGTTGGCGGGATCCTATAGTTGGCGGGATGCTGTAGTTGGCAGGATGCTTTAGTTGGCGGGATCATATAGTTGGTGGGATGCTATAGTTGACGGGATGCTATAGTTGGCGTGATTTTATAGTTGGTGGGATGCTATAGTTAGTGGGATGCTATAGTTGACGGTATGCTATAGTTGGCGGGATCCTATAGTTTTTGGAATGCTATAGTTGACGGGATGCTATAGTTGGCGTGATTTTATCGTTGGTGGGATGCTATAGTTAGCGTGATGCTATAGTTAGTGGGATGCTATAGTTGGAGGGATGCTATAGTTGGCGGGATGCTATAGTTGACGGGATGCTATAGTTGGCGGGATGCTATAGTTGGTGGGATGCTATAGTTGGCGGGATCCTATAGTTGGCGGGATGCTATAGTTGGTGGGATGCTATAGTTGGAGGGATGCTATAATTGGAGGGATCCTATAGTTTGCGGGATGCTATAATTGGTGGGATGCTACTGTTGGAGGGATGCTATAGTTGGCGGGATGCTACATTTGACGGGATGCTATAGTTGACGGTATGCTATAGTTGGTGTGATGCTATAGTTGGTGGGATGCTATAGTTGGCGGGATGCTATAGTTGGAGGGATGCTATAGTTGGTGGGATGCTATAGTTGGCGGGATGCTATAGTTGGCGGGATGCTGTAGTTGGCGGGATGCTATAGTTGCTGGGATGCTATAGTTGGAGGGATGCTATAGTTGGTGGGATGCTATAGTTGGCGGGATGCTGTAGTTGGCGGGATGCTATAGTTGGCGGGATGCTGTAGTTGGCGGGATGCTGTAGTTGGAGGGATGCTATAGTTGGCGGGATGCTATAGTTGGCGGGATGCTATAGTTGGTGGGATGCTATATTTGGCGGAATGCTATAGTTGGCGGGATGCTGTAGTTGGCGGGATGCTGTAGTTGGCGGGATGCTGTAGTTGGCGGGATGCTGTAAAAACGTTTTTCCTTTTCACGGTGAGTGACCTGGATAGCACACTAATTTCATTGAGATTATTCCTCACAATTTTTACGCCTTTAAAAAGTACATCCAACTACACAAGTTTGTCTTCATCACAAACCATTACTGTACATCTCCTCTCTCCCGTGCTAAACACTTTTGACTCACCCTCAACTTATGCCTCTCTTCCTCTCTTCCTTCTGTTCCCCCCTTCTCCTTCCTAATGCACATATAACACCTCAGACAAAAACAAACAAACAAAATCTCATATTTTCACACAGAGAGATGATAGGTGGTGATTACAGTTTTTTACAGTCGCTAGGACACATTTCTCAATACTTAAGTCACTTTTTCAAAACTCTTCACACAGTTCTCCTAACCAACTTTCAGCTCGGCACAGCAGTTCATTTCACATTCAAAATGCACTAAAACTACCAAATCACTTCATACATGTCTCAAATCAACACATTCTTCCACAACACTAGCAAAGGTTGACAGCCAACAAACACACTTTGTCACCCACAAAACAATGACCTAAAAAACACTAACAACATGTAGCATTATACAATGTTTTCTTGTGTAAAACAAGGACACATCTCTGTTTATAATTCACTGCAATATATGTTACTGGAATGAATCAGACATGATGCAGAATGCTTCAATATATTTTATGTCTTTTATTTTTTTTATTTTTTTTGCAGTGAGTAATTCCAAAATACAAGAGGTTGTATACACACCATCAACTGATACAGATACAATAGTAATGCTAATCTACTCGGTCTTCTCCATTTGGCCACAGGTTCTCATCCACATCACATCTTATGTCATCTAGGGCAATACACCTAGGAAAGAATCTTCTGGCATGCCTGATCCATCCCTGGCAATCTTCTGCTGATATGTCCAGGCATCCAGCATTCATTGCATCCAGGAGGGACATTTGATCATGTGGATGGTGGTCATAAACCTTCCACCTCCATGAGGAAAATAATTCCTCTATGGGGTTGAGGAATGGCGAGTAAGGTGGGAGGAGAAGTGACACCATTCTGGGATGGGCTGCAAACCACTCAGTGACTGCACGGAGTGGTGAAATGCCACATTGTCCCATACAATTATAAATGTTGGCTGATTTCTTCTCTCTGCATCCCTTTCCTCACCTAGCACAACCCTTCCATAGAGATCATGCAGGAACGCATGAGGAGACGTTCAGTGTTGTATGGCCCAATTAGTGGTTTGTGTAACAGCAGTCCATCAGTGGATATTGCTGCGCACATTGTGATGTTGGCACCCTCTGGCCCGGGACATCCACTGTGGCTCTCTTCCCAATCACATTCCTCCCTCGTCGCCGTGTTTTGGCCAAGTTGAAACCCGCCTCATCCACAAAGATGAAAATGTGGGGTGTTTGCCTGCCTTCAATCTCCATGACTCTCTAAAATAAATCCACAAGGCAACATAAGCTGTTACAGTAGTAAACATTACCTAAAAATATGTATTTGTGTGTGTTTGGTTTTGTTTAAAAACAGTTCTGTATTTTATTGTGATCTTACCTGGACATATTGGTTCCTGAGTTGCTTGACATGTTCAGAGTTCCTCTCAAAAGGCACAGTGTACAACTGTTTCATCCTGACCTGATGTTTTTTCAGGACTCTAGAAATAGTTGTTATGCTTACACTGTGAATATTTGCAAAAGTAACGTTGTCTGACAAGACTCTGTCTCGAATCTCAGTGAGTTTTATGTCATTGTTTCTGATGACCATATCAACAATGGCAGTTTCCTGCACATCAGTGAGCATCCTTCCTCTCCCACCTGTGTGAGGTAACCGTTGAGTCCTAAGCAGAAATGCAAAAGCAATTACACACAAGTCTATTTACTTCTGTAATGTGCAACTCAGTCATATGCTCTTGCAGAATACAAGTTACCTGTTGGTTTGCCGGAAAACTCTAACAATAGATGCCACTGTTGAGCGTTGCAAATTTGGCTGCACTCTCTGACCAGCTTCTCTCATTGAGAGACCATGATTTACTACATGATCAATTACAGTAGCTCTGATCTCATCTGAGACTACAGCTCTTGATCTTTCTCTTATTCTTCTTCCACCACGCATACGTATTCCTCGCCCCCTCCCAGCCACTCTTCTTCCTCTTTCAGCCACTTCTCTATTTCTGGCTGGGTCCATGTTTACATCACAATAAAAACTATTCAGCAGTTGTCTCCTTTTGTAATGAAATTGAAAGAGTAACACCTGTGTAGATGTTCATCTACAATGAGAATCAGCTGTGGTTGGTCCAATTGTCCAATTGTTTTTATAGCATTTAATTTTAAGATTTAAAATATATTTCATTAAAATATTACCGTAGAAATGTAGCAAATTGCTGTCTTATTCAGTTTTGTATTATATTATTGTTTTGAACATAAGTTTAACAGTTTTGAAAACAGTATATAAGCATGTGCAAATTGGCCTGTAGGTACACAGAGTTTTGGCGGTTGTTGTGTCGAAGTGAGAAAAGAGTTCATGTCATTTGAAAGATGTAGTCATTGAATGCATTTTGTGCCAAAGCAATGATAAATGATCCACAGTTTAGCCCACATATACTTCTGTTGTGCTCACTGTGTGAAGAGTTTTGAAAAAGTGACCTAAGTATTGAGAAATGTGTCCTAGCGACTGTAAAAAACTGTAATGGTTATTTGGTTTGACCCATCTTCCTAAATTAACACTTCCATCCCCATTTATTCATTACTGCGTCTCCTTACTAGTCATTTCAGGCAGTAATTCATCACCACAGATCATCATTCATCACATTCATCTCATTTGTCAGATAAAAAAGCACTCCTAAACTTTGAGGCAGTTGTCACCTTCTTTGGTCCTGGAGAACATCAGGGTATGTTATCTTTAGTTAGAACTCTGTGTGTGTGTGTGTGTGTGTGTGTGTGTGTGTGTGTGTGTGTGTGTGTGTGTGTGTGTGTGTGTGTGTGTGTGTGTGTGTGTGTGTGTGTGTGTGTGTGTGTGTGTGTGTGTGTGTGTGTGTGTGTGTGTGTGTGTGTGTGTGTGTGTGTGTGTGAGACCAGGAGTGAAGAACTCTGCTACAGTTCAGGCTGTGTACGGTCAAAGCTCCTCACCAGTCCTCTTGTGCTTGAACTGACACACAAACAAACAAAGCCCTTGTCTTAGCCAGACCCTTCCATTATACATGATACACATACAGTACAGACAACACAAACACTCATCTATTCCTCGAGATAGTAGCTGCCTCTCCTCTCCTCTCTTCTTTTTTTCTGAACGCCCCTCTCTAGTCTCATCCTCAGAATCTCCAAGACGGAATCCTGACAATGGATAAGCATTTACACATGAAAGGAAAGGATGGAGAGAAGGAGCGAGAAGGAGGGAGAGAAGGAGCAGAGGGAGGTGGAGAGTGCTCTACCATTTCTCTCTGTTACCATGGGGATCAACTTGATGCCCACTCCAGGCTTGCCATTGGCTGAAGAGGGTTCCATTTGATGTAAGAGGTTCTGAAGTTTGCTCTGGAGGGTTCTGACCCACGCCTGTGTTCCATACTGCCACTTTACTGTAGTCATCACTGGACACAAATAGAAGTCTTGAGTCATTCTACACATTTGTATTTGTATTTTTTTTATTTAACCTTTATTTAACTAGGCAGGTCAGTACAAAGATGCTTTAAATGTGTTTGGAGATATCCTTTTGATTTATTAATGAATGTTTTCTCTCTTTCGGTTCTGTATCTGCTCTGTTTGCACATGCTGTGTCTCTTGAAATCCATTATAAAATGTAACAATGATTCTTAGATGTGCTTTTCACTTCTGTTTGCCTGTCTCTCTAACATAAAATACTGTTGCTACATTTGTCTCTTTCAGTTTTTTTAAAAACCTTTATTTAACTAGGCAAGTCAGTTAAGAACATATTCAGAACAGTGGGTTAACTGCCTTGTTCAGGGGCAGAACAACAGATCTGTACCTTGCTCGGCTCTGGGATTTGATCTTGCAACCTTTCAGGTTACTAGGCCAACACTAACCACTAGGCTACCTGCTGCCCCAGGTAGCCGGAGGTGTACAAGCCAATGAAATCAATGATATCTTACAGTGTATAGAGGTCAGTGCAGAACTGATGTAAAGTATATGATGATATTAGCACATCTGATTCACTCCCCCGCCTACCGCACCACCTCACCCCAGATTTACAAAGTATGAAATTATATTCACAAAAGGTTTTCTCCTCAAATCTGTTGACATGGCCCTTTCGATGTTATCAAGAAGAACTGCTGATGTGTGCCTCATGCAAAAGCACAAATGTGCCACGTCAGGATTGACTGACTCTCTCTCTCTGCTTCTCTGAGAGGAAAGGGCCATGTCAGGTTGAACTGCCTCTCTGCCTCTCTGAGAGGAATGGGCCATGTCAGGTTGGACTGACTCTCTGCCTCTCTGAGAGGAAAGGAAGGCAGAATGCCCTCAGTCTCATGATCTCTAATGAATTTTCATGCTGATGAGAGAAATAAACGGAGAGAGAGAAGCTTTGGTAGAGCAACGTTAAGTGTTTCTAGCTCTCTCCCTCTCTCTCTTTCTCTCTTTCTAGCTCTCTCCCTCTCTCTTTCTCTCTCCCTATCTCTCTTTCTAGCTCTCTTCCTCTCTCTCTTTCTCTCTCCCTATCTCTCTTTCTAGCTCTCTCACTCTATCTTTCTCTCTCCCTATCTCTCCTAATCTCTCCCTCTCTCTCTCTCTTTCTAGCTCTCTCCCTCTCTCTCTCGTCAGCGCTGCTTAGGTAATGATGCATACTAATTAGTGATTAATCCATACTGTCACAAAAAATGGACAAATGTGCATGTGGTGTTTGTGTGTCTGATACCTGTACAGTACTTCTACCTGATGTGTGTAGCTTTTATTATTCTTGAAAAAACTATAAATTAAAGTCATACAAGTAACCATACTGCACAGCAGTAGAGAGAGACAGAGAAAGATAGAGACAAAGAGAGATACAGAGATACATATAGTCAAAGTGAGAACAACTACCAGACAACCTGTATCAGCAGTTAGCTACTAATTGTACCTCTTCCTCTCTATCCTCTTTGTGACCCTATAGACCAGTCAAGCAAAGAGGCACTGGTTTTGAAGGTAGGCTTTGAAATACATCCACAGATACACCTCCAATTGACTCAAATGATGTCAATTAGCCTATCAGAAGCTTCTAAAGCCATGACATAATATTCTGGAATTGTCCAAGCTGTTTAAAGGCACAGTCAACTTAGTGTATGTAAACTTCTGACCCACTGGAATTGTGATACAGTTAATTATAAGTGTTGGAAAAATGTCTTGTGTCATGTACAAAGTAGATGTCCTTGCCCAAACTATAGTTTGTTTAGCAATACATTTTTGAGTGCTTGAAAAAATGAGTTTTAATGACAATGTAAACTTCCGACTTCAACTGTATTTATCACAATGTCCAAGGCATATGAACTAACAGGTTATAGAGCAAAACTACTCTGCGTCCCGCAAAGACACGGCGGTTGGAACCAAAAATCTCACATTTGGACTCATCAGACCAAAGGACAGATTTCCATTGGTCTAACGTCCATTGCTCGTGTTTCTTGGCCCAAGCTAGTCTCTTATTATTATTGGTGTCCTTTAGTAGGAGTTTCTTTGCAGCAATTCAACCATGAAGGCCTGATTTACGCAGTCTCCTCTGAACAGTTGATGTTGAGATGTGTCTGTTACTTGAAGTCCGTGAAGCATTTTTTTTGTGCTGCAATTTCTGAGACTGGTAACTCTAATGAACTTATCCTCTGCAGCAGAGGTAACTCTGGGTCTTCCTTTCCTGTGGCGATCCTCATGAAAACCAGTTTCATTTCTTAAAGTAATGATGGACTGTAATTTCTCTTTGCTTATTTGAGCTGTTCTTGCCATAATATGGACTTGGTCTTGGTCTTTCTTCTGTATACCAAGAGTGTGTAAAGCTGTCATCAAGGCAAAGGGTGGCTACTTTGAAGAATCTAAATATATAATATATTTTCATTTGTTTAACTTCTTAGGGAGCGGTTCCCGAGGTGACGGTTTTGTAGAGTCTGGCGTGCCCAAAGTAAAATGTCTCCCACTCAGGCCCAGAAAATAGGATATGCACATAATTAGTACTATTGGATAGGAAACACTCTGAAGTTTCTAAGAGTGTTTAACACATTTTTGGTTACTACATGATTCCATGTGTGTTATATCATAGTTTTGATGTCTTCACTATTATTCTATGATGTAGAAAGTAGTAAAATAAAGAAAAACCCTTGAATGAGTAGGTGTGTCGAAACTTTTGACTGGTACTGTAGATTGTAATATAGCATTTTCTTTTTCTGGATTGGCTCCCCCAGTGAATTTACCCACGCACTGCCACTGGAGAGAGTGAGAGAGAGAGCTTGAGTTATTCTGTCTCTCTCTGTCTGTCTGGTCTGTAGTGTGAGAAGGCTTTGCCAGACAGATGATACTAAAACTCTTCTGACTCTGAATAATAGATGCTGCCAATGCCATCCTCTTTCATGTTGCCTAAACAGTCTATGACTCTAGCATACAGTACACACTTTTATTTTTTGTAGTTCTAGGCTACCTGGCTAAAGTACTTGCTCGCTAGCCTAACTTCCTTTCGTGGTCAACGATACGCCAGGCCTATCAGGTATGAAGGTAAGAACCAGATGCAGACATGTCGAATTAACAATCGTTTAATAATCCAACAGGGGCAGACAAAAGACAGGTCAAGGCAGGGAGGGGTCAGTAAACCAGAGGTGGGGCAACGGTACTGAACGGCACGCAGGCTCATGGTCAGGGTAGGCAGAGGTCAGTTATCAAGAGGTGGGGCAAAGGTACAGGACGGCAGGCAGGCTCAGGGGCAGGCAGAGTGGTCAGGCAAGCGGGCTCAGAGTCAGGACAGGCAAGGTTCAAAACCCGGAGGGCGAGAAAAAGAGAGACTGGGAAAAGCAGGAGCTGATAACAAAAATGCTGATTGACTTGACAAACAAGACGAACTGGCAACAGACAAATAGAGAACACAGGTATAAATACACAGGGGATAATGGGGAAGATGGGTGACTCCTGGAGGGGGGTGGAGACAATCACAAAGACAAGTGAAACAGATAAGGGTGTGACAAGGCCAGCTAGTTAACATTAGCATAATACATCTAGCTACATGTTGAACTTTCATCCTCTTGGGCCAGGTGGAAATTGTATGAATTTATGGTTGGATCAGAATTGCCGTTATAATCAATGGCCATAACGGAGAATTAAGTAATTCCAAAGTCCAAATGGGTAATTTAGGAAAGGGACAATTTTAGCTAGCTAGCTATCCACCGGAGGACAACAACACAACGAGATGCAACAATTCACGTTTTTGTCTGTCAATAATGATGTTTGGATTGTGATGTAATTGGTCTGAAACCAAATCCAAACTGGCTTCTCTCAAAACTTTTTTTTGGTGCACCAGGAACATTCACAGCTGAGCTCACTCATTTTAGCTCAATGCTGACTGGCTATTATTATTCATATTTTTTTATCAAGGGAGGCCAAATGCTCGCTGGCTTCCCTTGCATTCAATGCTACGGGCAGCAACAATTTCACACTCTTTTTGACCAGACAGCATCAGATAGATACGCTACTGTACACATACTGAGACAGAGGGGCGCTGTTACGTTTGCTCGGATGCTTTAAGTGGTGAGATACGTTCAGCCTTTTGCGAATTGAAGGAAATGTATGAAACACAGAGAGACGATAAATTATTTTGTGTATTTTTTTCCCTCTCTCTAGACTTGTCTCTGTTACCTTATATGTTTAGACCCCAAAAAATAATAGCACTCTCCTCCCTTTTTTCTTTTTCCCTTTTTCTCTCCTCCTTCTGAGCTATCTGGATGTGCTCTCTCTCTCTCTCTCTCTCTCTCTCTCTCTCTCTCTCTCTCTCTCTCTCTCTCTCTCTCTCTCTCTCTCTCTCTCTCTCTCTCTCTCTCTCTCTCTGATTGATCTGCGTCTGTCTCTGATTTTGGCAACAGAGGATGTTTCAATCAACACACAATACTCCATGCTAATTTATATATAAAAAAAAATGCAATATCACATTTATATAAGTATTCAGACCCTTTACTCAGTACTTTGTTGAAGCCCCGTTTGCTGTGATTTATGGTGGCAAAATTGCAAGATTATGTTATAATACTTTTATTGCATCAAATGGTTGTTTTATTCAACAGAATAGAGTTTGCTTAACTATTGTGTGTGTGTTCTACTGAGGATGGGCCTCTGGGAGATAACACTGACAGTAGATTTACGATGTCTTTTGGGTGATAAAACATAAACAGCATTCCAGAGCATGAGTTAATGTTGATGTTCTATACCATACCAGGGAGAGATGGCTCCAGTTTGGAGTGGGAAGGCCAGACACTGGTCTATACAATGAAAACTGTTGACACAGCAGATACTGTCTGCTTTGTATTATAGATATCTTTCATACAAATCTTAACCTTGTGACCCATTCTATGTATCTGATGTTATCATGTCGGTTGAAGGGGTGTATCTTGGCTATAAAATCCCTTTGTACTTTTGTCTCGGTGCTCTCAATAAATCATCAAAGATTGTGATTCGTCGACCAGCCATCGCTATTGCAATGCTATTAAAGATTTAGTTTAAGTATAACTCTGACTTGTGTGATACGTTTGTCTCTCCTCATTAGATAGTAAAGAAATGAACCACCACAGATTACAGCATCAAGTCTTCTTGGGTATGAGTCTACAAGCTTGGCATCCGTATTTGGGGAGTTTCTCCCATTCTTCTCTGCAGATCCTCTCAAGCTCTGTCTGGTTGTACGTGGAGTGTCGCTGCACAGGTATTTTCAGGTCTCTCCAGAGATGTTCGATTGGGTTAACTTGTTAAGGAGTGGCAGCTGAGGGGTCGGTTTTGGAGAGCCTGGCGTGCCCAAAGTAAAATGCCTCCCATTCAGGCCCAGAAAATAGGATATGCACATATGTGGTACCATTGGATAGGAAACACTCTGAATTTTCCAAAACTGTTAACCATTTGTCTGTGAGTGAAACAGAACGCATATAGCAGGCGAAACCCCCGAGGAATTTCTGTCCTGGAAAAAGTGATTTTGACACATTGCTCATTTGGGCACCCCTCCCTCATGAAAATGACCATATAAGGGCATATGAATGCAGTACCCATCGCTTCCTTTAGATGTCAACAGCCTGGAGACAGTGTAAGTTTTCATTTTGGATGAATTAGACCAGAGAAGAAGAGCAAACCAGGAAGTGTATCTTTCATGTAAACAGTACCCAGCACGCGTGCCCGAGAAGTCACGCAGTGTCTTTTTTACCGTCGTTATCGATCAGTTTATATTCCGGTTGATTTATAATAGTAAATATACGTAAAAGTGTTTCTAAGGATACATTTAAAACTATGTTTGATTGTTCTTGGACAAGTTTATAGGTATAAGATGAACGAGTTTGCGTCACGTTTCAATGGAGGAGTGGAAGCTGTCGTTTCTGATTATAACGCGCGAACCAAATGGAGGATTTATGGATAAAATACATTACTTTTTCTAACAAAAGAACCATGGATTGTCTTCGTTGGACACTTAGGATGACCTCAGCAGAAGTTCTTCAACAGGTAATTGATTTGTTTTCGCTGTGAAATGTGTTATGTGTGTGCCATGATGGCTAATCGATTCATGGCTATGGGAAAAATATGTGAGGTGCTACCCTCAAACAATCAAATGTGCTGCTTTCGCCGTAAAGCCTTTTTGAAATCTGACAACGCTGTGATATTGCCAAGAAACAGAGCTTTTGATGAGTATGGAACACTTGTATATTGGTGGATGTTTAATAATTCAACTTTTGGATTTTGAATTTGGCGCCTTACATTTTACCTGGTATTGTCGGGAGCAGCCCGCTAGCGCCCCAATGATCCCTGAGAAGTCCCCACAGCATGATGCTGCCTCCACCATGCTTCACCATATGGATGGTGCCAGGTTTCCTCCAGACGTGACGCTTGACATTCAGGCCAAAGAGTTCAATCTTGGTTTAATCTGACCAGAGAATCTTGTTTCTCATGGTCTGAGAGTCTTCGGTGCCTTTTGGCAAACTCCAAGCAGGCTGTCATGTGCCTTTTACTGAGGAGTGGCTTCCGTCTGGCCACTCTATCATAAAGGCCTGGTGGAGTGCTGCAGAGATGGTTATCCTTCTGGAAGGTTTTCCCATCTCCACAGAGTGACCATCAGGATCTTGGTCACCTTCCTTGCTCAGTTTGACCGGGCAGCCAGCTCTAGGAAGAGTCAAGATGGTTCCAAACATCTTCCATTTAAGAATGATGGAGGCCACTGTGTTCTTAGGGACCTTCAATGCTGCATAAATGTTTTTGCACCCCTCCCCAGATCTGTCCCTTGACACAATCCTGTCTCTGAGCTCTATGCACAATTCCTTTAAACTTATGGCTTGGTTTTTGCTCTGACATGCACTGTCAAATGTGGGACCTCATATAGACAGTTGTGTGCCTTTCCAAATTATGTCCAATCAATTGAATTTACCACAGATAGACTCCAATTTCAAGGACGATCAATGGAAACAGGATGCACCTGAGCAAAAAAAATTGTCTCATTGCAAAGGGGCTGAGTACTTATGTAAATAAGGTTTTTCTGTTTTGAATATTTCATATACTTGCAAAAAAAGAAAAACTGTTTTTGCTTTCTCGTTATGAGGTCATGTGTGTAGATTGATGAGGGGAAAAAAATATTTTATACATTTTAGAATAATGCTGTAATATAACAAAATGTAGAAAAAGTCAAGGGGTCTGAATACTTTCCGAAGGCACTGTATATACATTATTTATTATTATTATTATTTACAGACAGATAGATAAGCTCATCCATGTGAAGGAAGGGCAATGTGCAGTAGAGCTCATCCATGTCAAATAAAATACAATTTTATTTGTCACATACACATGGTTAGCAGATGTTAATGCGAGTGTTGCGAAATGCTTGTGCTTCTAGTTCCGACCATGCAGTAGTATCTAACAAGTAATCTAACAAATTCACAACAACTACCTCATACACACGAGAGTAAAGGAATGAAAACGAGTATGTACATATAAATATATGGATGACCGACGTAGGCAAGATGCAGTAGATGGTATGGAATACAGTATATACATATGAGATGAGTAATGTAGGATATGTAAACATTATATAAATGGCATCGTTTAAAGTGGCTAGTGATACATATATTTCATCCAATTATAATTATTAAAGCGGCTAGAGATTTTAGTTGATGGCCGAACGGCATAGGCAAGATTCAGTAGATGAAGGGAGGGCAATGTGCAGTAGAGCTCATCCATGTGAATGAAGGGCATCGTGCAGTAGAGCTCATCCATGTGAAGGAAGGGCAATGTGCAGTAGAGCTCATCCATGTGAAGGAAGGGCAATGTGCAGTAGAGCTCATCCATGTGAAGGAAGGGCAATGTGCAGTAGAGCTCATCCATGTGAAGGGAGGGCAATGTGCAGTAGAGCTCATCCATGTGAAGGAAGGGCAATGTGCAGTAGAGATTAGCCACATATTCAACCCAGCTAACAGCCACACATTCAAACCTGCTAACAGCCACACATTCAACCCTGCTAACACCACACATCCAAGTCTGCTAACACCACACATCCAAGTCTGCTAACACCACACATCCAAGTCTGCTAACAGCCACACATCCAAGTCTGCTAACAGCCACACATCCAAGTCTGCTAACAGCCACACATCCAAGTCTGCTAACAACCACACATTCAATTGGATCTGAAAAGAGACAGACACATTTTCAGCTTCTACAGGACATTGAATAGCCTTCTGTATCTTAGTCAAGCTTTACCTATTTGCTGGACTTGCGTCTGTGGGAATAGCTGATGTTGTATTCAGCAGTCAGTCTGTGTGAGTGAGACAGCTTACAGACACTGTCTGCATCCTCTATGCCTCTTCACTGTGTCCAACACCCCAACATGACCTAGAGAAAGAAACACATGTAAATAACTAACATATCATACACAAAGGGCATACAGACTGTATGAATGACAGTGAATTACAGAGTTATGTCTTTGTCGTAGGGATATTCAGACTATTTCTTCTCATAAAAATTTCTCATTGCCTTTCTTCCTCTCTCTTTCTCTTTTAAAAGCCATTCCACACGAATGCCTAATTTCCAACAAAGAGAAAAGCACACAGGTAGAGAAGATACATTACCTGTTTTTGTTATTATAGCACAACAATACTTTACCTATTTGAAAACAGAGATGTTAGCTGCAAGGACTTTTATTCAGATAATTTCCAACAGAAACACTGCAAACAATCAGAGCCATCCTTCCTGCTGTGCTGCTGACAGTGGGGACGTTAACGCAGGGTGGTGACAGAGTGAGAGGTGTGTGATTGTGCTATCGTCAGCAGGGCTGAGCCCCAGATCGCTACATTGGAGGCAGCAGCTCTCGGGCACACAGGAGTTAGTCAAGATTAATGAAGACACTGGGAGTGACTCCTGAGGTTCCGGAACTAATGGCGGAACATGGAACGCAGAATGCGGAACATGGAATGCCATATGGCATCATTGCCAGTGACATCTCGATCCGGGAAAGAAACACTGGGCTGAGGTAGAGAGGAGACTTAAATAGAGCACCAGCCACTCCAACCTCATAGTGCAGAAATACATATAAAACACAGGAAATCACATTTTTGACTGCACTCTGCTTTTAACAACGTAATACGACAATAAGGGAATGCAAACATATCAAAATGATGTACAAGCATGAAATAACTGCACTTACAAAAACCTTCAGCTTAGCATCCCCCACTGACGCCATAGAACATGAATGACGTTCTGATCCTCCCAACCATTTAGCAGACGCTCTTATCCAGAGCCACGGACATTGATGCATTCATCTTCAGACAGCGAGGTGAGACAACAACATGTCACAATCGTAGCAAGTACGTTTTCCCTCAACAAAGTAGTTATCAGTCAAATCAGTGCTAGTCCTGTATCTCTTCATTCAAGCCCCCTCTCTATCTCTCTGTCTACCTCTCTATATCTATCATGCCACTGGCATTATTCTCCAGTACCCCAGTCAAGCCTGCAGTCATAATGGGCCCAATTACAGTCCACAGGGATCTAAGTCTCTATCTTTCGATTGCATCTGTTAGGCCCTCCCAGTGTTAATGCAGGAGAAATATCAATTAAAGTGATTGATCAGGATGTTAAGATGCTATTAAACAGCAGTCTGTAGAGCTGGAGAGGAGCGTAGCTAATTGGACTGGAATGAGAGTATCTGCTAGTGATGCTACTCTGTTCTAGCCTGGTCCCAGATCTGTTTGTGCTGTCTTGGCAACTCCTAAGGTTATTGTCATGCGTGGTAGCCTGGTCCCAGATCTGTTTGTGTTGTCTTGCCAACTCCTAAGGTCATTGTCATGCGTGGTAGCCTGGTCCCAGATCTGTTTGTGTTGTCTTGCCAACTCCTAAGGTCAATCAATCAAATGTATTTATAAAGCCCTTCTTACATCAGCTGATGTCACAAAGTGTTGTACAGAAACCCAGCCTAAAACCCCACACAACAAGCAGCGCAGGTGTAGAAGCATTGTCAAGCGTGGTAGCCTGGTCCCAGACTTGTTTGTGCTGTCTTGCCAACTTCTATGGACGTTGATCTGCTTGTGCTGTCTAGTCAACTCCTATGGTCATTGTCACACCAAGTTTGGCTAGACAGCCCAAACAGATCTGGGACCAGGCTACATCTTGTGGGGTTATAATCGCTACATTGGCATTGCTGGGACATTGCCCTTTTTTTCACTCCGGACGCTTTATCTGGACGTGTTTCGTCAGGATCTCCACCAACCGAAGCTAAGTAGTAACATTAACATCATGCCTTCTAATTGCAGTCGCTGTACTCATAACATACAGGAGAACGGTCGGCTTAAAGCGAGGATAGCTGTGCTGCAAGCCCAGCTTCAGACGCAATCGTTAGGCAAGGGAAATGTAAGTGTAGGAAAGGATGAAACAGCGTCTGTGCCACTAGTAAGTACAGATAGTCGTAGAAATCCCCTCGCACAGTCCCCGCAGCCGGACAATTTTCTCACGGCTTCTGGAAGGAAATGCTGTAGCAATGCTCAACCGGTGTCGCTCATTCAGCCGACAGAAACTTTCAACCGGTTTTCCCCATTAAGCAGCGGGTCGGAGTCAGAGGCCGAGCCTTCTCTGGTCTCTACTCCTCCCGTTACGGGTCTGAGATGCCGAGGCCTCCCACCATTAGCACTGACAAATTGAAAACTCTAGTCATTGGCGACTCCATTACTCGCAGTATTAGACTTGAAGCGAATCACCCAGCGATCATACACTGTTTACCAGGGGCAGGGCTACCGGCGTTAAGGCTAACCTGAAGATGGTGCTGGCTAAGGCTAAATCTGGCGAATGTAGAGAGTATAGAGATATTGTTATCCACGTCGGCACCAACGATGTTAGGATGAAACAGTCAGAGGTCACCAAGCGCAACATAGCTTCAGCGTGTAAATCAGCTAGAAAGATGTGTCGGCATCGAGTAATTGTCTCTGGCCCTCCCAGTTAGGGGAGTGATGAGCTCTCCAGCAGAGTCTCACAACTCAATCGCTGGTTGAAAACTGTTTTCTGCCCCACACAAAAGATAGAATTTGTAGATAATTGGCCCTCTTTCTGGGACTCACCCACAAACAGGACCAAGCCTGGCCTGTTGAGGAGTGACGGACTCCATCCTAGCTGGAGGGGTGCTCTCATCTTATCTACGAACATAGACAGGGCTCTAACTCCTCTAGCTTCACAATGAGATAGGGTGCAGGCCAGGCAGCAGGCTGTTAGCCAGCCTGCCAGCTTAGTGGAGTCTGCCACTAGCACAGTTAGTGTAGTCAGCTCAGCTATCTCTATTGAGACTGTGTCTGTGCCTCGACCTAGGTTGGGCAAAACTAAACATGGCGGTGTTCGCATTAGCAATCTCACTAGAATAAAGACCTCCTCCATTGCTGCCATTATTGAAAGAGATTGTGATACCTCACATCTCAAAATGGGGCTACTCAATGTTAGATCCCTCACTTCCAAGGCAGTTCTAGTCAATGAACTAATCACTGATCATAATCTTGATGTGATTGGCCTGACTGAAACATGGCTTAAGCCTGATGAATTTATTGTGTTAAATGAGACCTCACCTCCTGGTTACACTAGTGACCATATCCCCCGCGCATCCCGCAAAGGCGGAGGTGTTGCTAACATTTACAATAGCAAATTTCTATTTACAAAAAAACCAAAAACAACTTTTTCGTCTTTTGAGCTTCTAGTCATGAAATCTATGCAGCCTACTCAATCACTTTTTATAGCTACTGTTTACAGGCCTCCTGGGCCATATACAACATTCCTCACTGAGTTCCCTGAATTCCTATCGGACCTTGTAGTCATGGCAGACAATATTCTAATTTTTGGTGACTTTAATATTCACATGGAAAAGTCCACAGACCCACTCCAAAAGGCTTTTGGAGCCATCATCGACTCTGTCGGTTTTGTCCAACATGTCTCCGGACCTACTCACTGCCACAGTCATATTCTGGACCTAGTTTTGTCCCGTGGAATAAATGTTGTGGATCTTAATGTTTTTCCTCATAATCCTGGACTATCGGACCACCATTTTATTACGTTTGAAATCGCAACAGATAATCTGCTCAGACCCCAACCAAGGATCATCAAAAGTCGTGCTATAAATTCTCAGACATCCCAAAGATTCCTAGATGCCCTTCCGAATCCTTCCACCTACCCAAGGACGTCAGAGTACAAAAATCAGTTAACCACCTAACTGAGGAACTCAATGTAACCTTGCGCAATACCCTAGATGCAGTTGCACCCCTAAAAACAAAAACATTTGCCAAAAAAACTAGCTCCCTGGTATACAGAAAATACCCGAGCTCTGAAGCAAGCTTCCAGAAAATTGGAACGGAAATGGCGCCACACCAAACTGGAAGTCTTCCGACTAGCTTGGAAAGACAGTACCGTGCAGTATCGAAGAGCCCTCACTGCTGCTCGATCATCCTATTTTTCCAAGTTAATTGAGGAAAATAAGAATAATCCAAAGTTTCTTTTGATACTGTCACAAAGCTAACTAAAAGCAGCATTCCCCAAGAGAGGATGGCTTTCACTTTAGCAGTGATTCATTCATGAACTTCTTTGAGGAAAAGATCATGGTCATTAGAAAGCAAATTACGGACTCCTCTTTAAATCTGCGTATTCCTCCAAAGCTCAGTTGTCCTGAGTCCACACAACTTTGCCAGGACATAAAATCAAGAGAGACACTCAAGTTTTTAGTACCATATCTCTTGACACATTGATGAAAATAATCATGGCCTCTAAACCTTCAAGCTGCATACTGGACCCTATTCCAACTAAACTACTGAAAGAGCTGCTTCCTGTGCTTGGCCCTCTTATGTTGAACATAATAAACAGCTCTCTATCTACCGGATGTGTACCAAACTCACTAAAAGTGGCAGTAATAAAGCCTCTCTTAAAAAGCCAAACCTTGACCCAGAAAATATAAAAACTATCGGCCTATATCGAATCTTCCATTCCTCTCAAAAATTTTAGAAAAGCTGTTGCGCAGCAACTTACTGCCTTCCTGAAGACAAACAATGTATACTAAACGCTTCAGTCTGGTTTTAGACCCCATCATAGCACTGAGACTGCACTTGTGAAGGTGGTAAATGACCTTTTAATGGCGTCAGACCGAGGCTCCGCAACTGTACTCATGCTCCTAGACCTTAGTGCTGCTTTTGATACCATCGATCACCACATTCTTTTGGAGAGATTGGAAACCCAAATTGGTCTACATGGACAAGTTCTGGCCTGGTTTAGATCTTATCTGTCGGAAAGATATCAGTTTGTCTCTGTGGATGGTTTGTCCTCTGACAAATCAACTGTAGATTTCGGTGTTCCTCAAGGCTCTGTTTTGGGACCACTATTGTTTTCACTATATATTTTACCACTTGGTGATGTCATTCGGAAACATAATGTTAACTTTCACTGCTATGCGGATGACACACAGCTGTACATTTCGATGAAACATGGTGAAGCCCCAAAATTGCCCTCCCTGGAAGCCTGTGTTTCAGACATAAGGAAGTGGATGGCGGAAAATGTTCTACTTTTAAACTCTGACAAAACAGAGATGCTAGTCCTAGGTCCCAAGAAACAAAGAGATCTTCTGTTGAATCTGACAATTAATCTTGATGGTTGTACAGTCGTCTCAAACAAAACTGTGAAGGACCTCGGCGTTACTCTGGACCCTGATCTCTCTTTTGACGAACATATCAAGACTGTTTCAAGGACAGCTTTTTTCCATTTCCATTTATGCTGCAGTAGTTTATGTGTCGGGGGGCTAGGGTCCGTCTGTTATATCTGGAGTATTTCTTCTCTTATCTGGTGTCCTGTGCGAATTTAAGTATGCTCTCTCTAATTATCTCTTTCTTTCTTTTTTTCTTCTTCTCTCTCTCTCTCTCTCTCTCTCTCTCTCTCGGAGGACCTGAGCATTAGGACCATTCCTCAAGGCCTACCTGGATGTCCCGAGTCCACCTGGCCGTGCTGCTTCTCCAGTTTCAACTGTTCTGCCTGTTTTATGAACATTTTAAAATCTTGTCCATGTTCTGTTATAATCTGCACCCGGCACAGCCAGAAGAGGACTGGCCACCCCTCACAGCCTGGTTCCTCTCTAGGTTTCTTCCTAGGTTTTGGCCTTCTAGGGAGTTTTTCCTAGCCACCGTGCTTTTACACCTGCATTGCTTGCTGTTTGGGGTTTTAGGCTGGGTTTCTGTACAGCACTCTGTGACATCAGCTGATGTAAGGGGGGCTTTATAAATACATTTGATTTGATTTGATTTGATGATGACTGGGGTGTGTTCAACTAAGTGTAGGATCTTAATTTGAGCCAGTTTGCTACAGCAGAAAAATAATCCTGCAGCAACAGGAAATGTTCATTATTATGTGGATTATAATTAATGGACTTTTCTGTAGGGGTTGATACATTTTTCATAAGAGAAAATCAATTCTGACATTTTATTAAAGTGGAAATTACAAACTTCAGAACCTTTCAACCCCTCAATTACACTACACGTTTTACACTTCCTGAAAGTTCTCCTGCAACACGCTGATCAGAGAAACCAGCCAGCACATTTGAGTCCTAGAAAGTTTTGGGAATGAAGCCATACGTTTCTTAACTTAGGGCTAGGGGGCAGTATTTTGAAGTTCGGATGAAAAACGTGCCCAAAGTAAACTGCCTGTTACTCAGAACCAGAAGCTAGGATATGCATATACTTAGTAGCTTTGGATAGAAAACACTCTGAAGTTTCTAAAACTGTTAAAATAATGTCTGTGAGTATAACAGAACTAATATGGCAGGCAAAAACACGAGCAAGATCCATCCGGGATGTCTGAATCAGTCATGTCACACTGTTTTCAATAGGCTAGCTATTCAAAGCCTCATAGTTTAACCCCCAGATTGCAGTTCCTATGGCTTCCACTAGATGTCAACAGTCTTCAGAAAAACGTTTGAAGCTTCAATCATGAAAATCAAGGGAGTAAGACCACTTGTTCCTGAGTTCACGTCAAGTGTACTGTTTTGGATTTTGCGGAGGATTGTTCTGAGAACATACATTTTTAGGTTGCAGGAAAGTTCTGAGAACATACATTTTTAGGTTGCAGGAAGGTTCTGAGAACATACATTTTTAGGTTGCAGGAAGGTTCTGAGAACATACATTTTTAGGTTGCAGTAAAGTTCTGAGAACATACATTTTTAGATTGCAGGAAGGTTCTGAGAACATACATTTTTAGGTTGCAGGAAGGTTCTGAGAACATACATTTTTAGGTTGCAGGAATATTCTGAGAACATACATTTTTAGGTTGCAGGGAAGTACTGAGAACATTCTACTACAGTTCCCTGAAAGTTATGCCATATTGTTTTTTACTCATACAAGCTCTTCATTCTGTATAGTTGTGTATAGAGAGATTTTAGTTGATGCTGAGAACAGAATGTTTTTAAATAACATTCTTAGAATGTTTTTTTATTATTACTGATGTTTTCTTGTGTTTTTTATGGAAAGTGTTCTTAATGTTCTGAGAACATGACTTTAAATTGAACCATGAGGAAACCTGCAGATAACGTTTTGCTGAAGTATTGAACGTTCTCAGAACGTTATGTGTTAGCTGGGTGAGATCCTACATCTGTAGGTGAGCATAATGTACACCATCGTTTGGCTGTGCTTGGTAGTGCTCCAATATAAAACCGATGGGACATATAGCCGTGTTCATTACTTTTTGTCCCTACACATTCAAGTTAATTTATCCCAGAGTAGTTGATATCATGGTTGAAGTTTTAAAAGTATACTGTATGTCTATTAGAAAGAAACATATTCAAGATAAATATTTTTTTTAATGACTTTACAAATGTATTCCAATTAATCCACGTTTTTCTTTACTGTGACTGACTTAAATCAACATACATTTTTCATTTAAGATTTTTCTTCTTGTTTTGGCAGCCATAGATTGGATATGAAGCTTGAGGGATTTTTCATTTACAGATTGGCAGAGTCAACTTTGTCTTCTTTTTTGGATATGTGTCAACAGACCCGGTCTTATCGCAAGGTGAGGTGGGCCGTCTCCTTCTCTTAAAAGGCTCCTCTCTTACCAATGCAATTGGATGGATTCAGGCAGCAGAGACGGCTACAGAAGGCTCTTCAGGAAGCAAGCAGCATCTGCTACCCAGACACACACGCACACACAGACACATGCAAAAATGCATGCATGAAACACAGGCACACATGCTCACATGCTCACATGCCCACACACACACACACACACACACACACACACACACACACACACACACACACACACACACACACACACACACACACACACACACACACACACACACACACACACACACACACACACACACACACACACACACACACACACACAGACCAATTCGACATACAGGGTCACATAAGAGGATAAATGTAATTCATGCCGTCTTTGAGGGAAATAGAACATCTTTTCAACAGAGCTCTTTTCTAGCAGTATAATTGTTTGAGGACATAAAGGACTCTTCCCTGCATTGTCACCACTCTAATCCAAAACTTGAACAGGGGTCAATTAAATCCTAAAGTGTAATTTCATTTAATCCGCAGTGTGGCGTCAAATATTGAGCCTTTTTCCAACATGTCTAGTCATCTCCATAGCCAGAGACTCTCCCTCCCTCCCTCCCTCCCTCCATTTCGTATTGAAAGGCCTCTCGCTGCTCTATTCTAATCTTCCTTGGCACGGCTTCACACACTCATTTCAATTCTCATTTACAGAGTGATAATCAGAATGTCATTACTGTGTCCACACTGGCCCGATGGAGGGATGAAGGAAAGGAGGGGTAATTGAGTAGCATAAAATACATTCTAAAAGGGGGATGAATAATAGAGGAAGAGAAATGGTATAAACGAGAGAAATGGAGGTCAAAAAGAGAGAAAGAGGGGTTGATATAGGAAGAGAAGGGATGGATAGAGAAACAGAAAAAGAGGTGGTGATAGAGTGAAGGTAAGGGAGATAGAAAGAGGTGGTGATAGAGTGAAGGTAAGGGAGATAGAAAGAGGTGGTGATAGAGCGAAGGTAAGGGGGATAGAAAGAGGTGGTGATAGAGTGAAGGTAAGGGAGATAGAAAGAGGTGGTGATAGAGTGAAGGTAAGTGAGAAAGAAAGAGGTGGTGATAGAGCGAAGGTAAGGGGGATAGAAAGAGGTGGTGATAGAGTGAAGGTAAGGGAGATAGAAAGAGGTGGTGATAGAGTGAAGGTAAGTGAGATAGAAAGAGGTGGTGATAGAGTGAAGGTAAGGGGGATAGAAAGAGGTGGAGATAGAGTGAAGGTAAGGGGGATAAAAAGAGGTGGTGATAGAGTGAAGGTAAGGGGGATAGAAAGACGTGGTGATAGAGTGAAGGTAAGGGAGATAGAAAGAGGTGGTGATAGAGTGAAGGTAAGGGAGATAGAAAGAGGTGGTGATAGAGTGAAGGTAAGGGAGATAGAAAGAGGTGGTGATAGAGTGAAGGTAGGGGAGATAGAAAGAGGTGGTGATAGAGTGAAGGTAAGGGGGATAGAAAGAGGTGGTGATAGAGTGAAGGTAAGGGGGATAGAAAGAGGTGGTGATAGAGTGAAGGTAAGGGAGATAGAAAGAGGTGGTGATAGAGTGAAGGTAAGGGGGATATAAATGAAAATGAAGCGAACCCCAAACCTTCCTTAACAGAGCCATCACCTATAGAGAGATGAACTTGGAGATGAGTCCCGTAAGCAAGCTGGTCCTGGGGCTCTGTTCACAAACACAAACAGACCCCACCGAGCCCAACGACAGCAATACAATTACACCATACCAAATCATGAGAAAACAAAAAGATTACTTGACACTTGGAAAGATTAATCAAAAAAACAAACTAGAGCGCTAATTGGCCCTAAACAGAAAGTACACAGTGGCAGAATACCTGACCACTGTGACAACTTTAGAAAGGCAATCATAAAGAGAGAGAGACAACTATGGAGGCAGAGATAAAGAGAGAGACACACCAACAGAGAGGCAAAGATAAAGAGAGAGAGATAACTATAGAAAGGTAGTGATAAAGAGAGAGAGAGAAACACAACAATAGAGGCATTGATGAAAAGAGAGAGACACACACAACAATAGAGAGAGTGATAAAGAGAGAGAGACACACAACAATAGAGAGAGTGATAGAGAGAGACACACAACAATAGAGAGAGTGATAAAGAGAGAGATACACAACTATAGAGAGGCGTTGATAATGAGAGAGACACAACTACAGAGAGGTAGTGATAAAGAGAAAGAGACACAACTATAGAGAGGCATTGATAAAGAGAGAAAAACACAAAAATAGAGGCAGTGATAAAATGAAAGAGACACACAACAAAAGATGTAGTGATAAAGAGAGACACACAACTATAGAGAGGCAGTGATGAAGAGAGAGAGACATCTATAGAGAGGCAGTGATGAAGAGAGAGAGACACAGCTATATTGAGGCAGTGACAAAGAGAGAGAGAGACACATCTATAGAGAGGTAGTGATAAAGAGAGAGAGACACAGCTAAATTGAGGCAGTGACAAAGAGAGAGAGAGACACAACTACAGAGAGGAAGTGATAAAGAGAGAGACACAACTATAGAGAGGTAGTGATAAAGAGAGAGAGACACAGCTATATTGAGGCAGTGACAAAGAGAGAGAGAGACACAACTATAGAGAGGCAGTGACAAAGAGAGAGACACAGCTATAGAGAAGAAGTGATAAAGAGAGAGAGAGACACAGCTATAGAGAGGCAGAGATAAGAGAGAGAGACACAGCTACAGAGAGGAAGTGATAAAGAGAGAGAGAGACACAGCTATAGAGAGGTTGTGATAAAGAGAGAGAGAGACACAGCTATAGAGAGGTAGTGATGAAGAGAGAGAGACACAACTATAGAGAGGCAGAGATAAGAGAGAGAGACACAGCTATAGAGAGGTTGTGATAAAGAGAGAGAGACACAACTACAGAGAGGTAGTGATAAAGAGAGAGAGAGACAACTACAGAGAGGTAGTGATAAAGAGAGAGAGACACAGCTATAGAGAGGTTGTGATAAAGAGAGAGAGAGACACAACTACAGAGAAGTAGTGATAAAGAGAGAGACACAGGTACAGAGAGGTAGTGATAAAGAGAGAGACACAACTATAGAGAGGCAGTGATGAAGAGAGAGAGACATCTATAGAGAGGCAGTGATGAAGAGAGAGAGACACAGCTATATTGAGGCAGTGACAAAGAGAGAGAGAGACACATCTATAGAGAGGTAGTGATAAAGAGAGAGAGACACAGCTAAATTGAGGCAGTGACAAAGAGAGAGAGAGACACAACTACAGAGAGGAAGTGATAAAGAGAGAGACACAACTATAGAGAGGTAGTGATAAAGAGAGAGAGACACAGCTATATTGAGGCAGTGACAAAGAGAGAGAGAGACACAACTATAGAGAGGCAGTGACAAAGAGAGAGACACAGCTATAGAGAGGAAGTGATAAAGAGAGAGAGAGACACAGCTATAGAGAGGCAGAGATAAGAGAGAGAGAGACACAGCTACAGAGAGGAAGTGATAAAGAGAGAGAGAGACACAGCTATAGAGAGGTTGTGATAAAGAGAGAGAGAGACACAGCTATAGAGAGGTTGTGATAAAGAGAGAGAGAGACACAGCTATAGAGAGGTAGTGATGAAGAGAGAGAGACACAACTATAGAGAGGCAGAGATAAGAGAGAGACACAGCTATAGAGAGGAAGTGATAAAGAGAGAGAGAGACACAGCTATAGAGAGGCAGAGATAAGAGAGAGAGACACAGCTACAGAGAGGAAGTGATAAAGAGAGAGAGAGACACAGCTATAGAGAGGTTGTGATAAAGAGAGAGAGACACAACTACAGAGAAGTAGTGATAAAGAGAGAGAGAGACAACTACAGAGAGGTAGTGATAAAGAGAGAGAGAGACACAACTACAGAGAAGTAGTGATAAAGAGAGAGACACAGGTACAGAGAGGTAGTGATAAAGAGAGAGAGAGACAACTACAGAGAGGTAGTGATAAAGAGAGAGAGACACAGCTATAGAGAGGTTGTGATAAAGAGAGAGAGAGACACAACTACAGAGAAGTAGTGATAAAGAGAGAGACACAGGTACAGAGAGGTAGTGATAAAGAGAGAGACACAACTATAGAGAGGCAGTGATAAGGAGAGAGAGAGACACAACTACAGAGAGGTAGTGATAAAGAGAGAGAGACACACAGCTATATTGAGGCAGTGACAAAGAGAGAGAGAGACACAACTATAGAGAGGTAGTGATAAAGAGAGAGAGAGACACACAACTACAGAGAGGCAGTGATAAAGAGAGAGACACAACTACAGAGAGGAAGTGATAAAGAGAGAGAGACACAACTATAGAGAGGTAGTGATAAAGAGAGAGAGACACAGCTATAGAGAGGTATTGATAAAGAGAGAGAGACACAACTATAGATAGGTAGTGATAAAGAGAGAGAGAGACAACTATAGAGAGGTAGTGATAAAGAGAGAGACACAACTACAGATAGGTAGTGATCAAGAGAGAGAGAGACACAACTATAGAGAGGTGGTGATAAAGAGACAACTACAGAGAGGCAGTGATAAAGAGAGAGAAACACAACTATAGAGAGGTAGTGATAAAGAGAGAGACACAACTATAGAGAGGCAGTGATAAAGAGAGAGAGACACAACTATAGAGAGGCAGTGATAAAGAGAGAGAGACACAGCTATAGAGAGGTAGTGATGAAGAGAGAGAGACACAGCTATAGAGAGGTAGTGATGAAGAGAGAGAGACACAACTATAGAGAGGTAGTGATAAAGAGAGAGAGACACAACTATAGAGAGGTAGTGATAAAGAGACACAACTATAGAGAGGTAGTGATAAGCAGAGAGACATTTTTAGAGAGGCAGTGATAGATAGAGAGAGAGACAACTACAGAGATACAGTAATAGAGAGTGTCATGTTTGTCCTGGTCCTACAGATGTAGGATCTTAATTTGAGCCAGTTTCCTACAGCAGGAAAAAATAAATTTGCCGCAAAAATAAATTTGAATAATGTGGATTGTAACTAATGGAATTCATCTTATGGGCAAATCAAATCTGAATTTTCAATGTAGAAATTACTAACTTTAGAATACTTCTTAAACCTTAAATACACTTCAAGTTAGAATTTTAGAATTCTACCAAAATAGTGATCAAATTAAGATTAGTTAGGTGTCTCGGAGTTATTGGGTGGCATCACAGTGCTTAACACACACACACACAAGCACATCTAATCCCCCCCAACACATACACACACTTTGCGTATCCTTTTAACGTCTGACTCATTTTTCACCCAGAATGCATTAAAGGCCTAACAGACATCAACTCTGATCTGGAAGAGAAGGAGAAATCAATAGGAGTGTTTTAGAAGGTCAAAGTCAAGCATCAACAACCACTTTATCTGATGCATGTAGAGCAGCTTGCCGGGGTGGTGATGGTGGTGGTGATGATCAAATCAAATCAAACTTTATTTGTCACATGCCGTATACAACATGTAAAGATCTTACAGTAAAATGCTTACTTAGAAGCCCTTAACCAACAGTGCAGTTCAAGAAGTGTTAAGAAAATATTTACCAAATAAACGAAAGTAAAAAATAATGAAAAGTAACACAATAAAATAACAATAACGAGGCTATATACAGGCGGTACCTGTCCCGAGTCAATGTGCGGGGTACAGGTTTGTTGAGGTAATTTGTTGATGTAGGTAGGGGTGAAGTGACTATGCATAGAAAATAAACAGCGAGGAGCAGCAGTGTAAAAACCAATGATTAGTTGTTCAGCAATCTTATGGCTAGGGGTAGGAGCTGGTGAATGGAGTCTTCCTCTGACACCGCCTAGCATATACAGTGAGGGAAAAAAGTATTTAATCCCCTGCTGATTTTGTACGTTTGCCCACTGACATAGAAATGATCAGTCTATAATTTTAATGGTAGGTTTATTTGAACAGTGAGAGACAGAATAACAACCAGAAAATCCAGAAAAACACATGTGAAAAACATTATAAATTGATTTGCATTTTAAAGAGGGAAATAAGTATTTGACCCGCTCTCAATCAGAAAGATTTCTGGCTCCCAGGTGTCTTTTATACAGGTAACAAGCTGAGATTAGGAGGACACTCTTAAAGGGAGTGCTCCTAATCTCAGTTTGTTACCTGTATAAAAGACACCTGTCCACAGAAGCAATCAATCAATCAGATTCCAAACTCTCCACCATGGCCAAGACCAAAGAGCTCTCCAAGGATGTCAGGGACAAGATTGTAGACCTACACAAGGCTGGAATGGGCTACAAGACCATCGCCAAGCAGCTTGGTGAGAAGGTGACAACAGTTGGGGCAATTATTCGCAAATGGAAGAAACACAAAATAACTGTCAATCTCCCTCAGCCTGGGGCTCCATGCAAGATCTCACCTCGTAGAGTTGCAATGATCATGAGAGTGGTGAGGAATCAGCCCAGAACTACACGAGAGGATCTTGTCAATGATCTCAAGGCAGCTGGGACCATAGTCACCAAGAAAACAATTGGTAACACACTACGCCGTGAAGGACTGAAATCCTGCAGTGCCCGCAAGGTCCCCCTGCTCAAGAAAGCACATATACATGCCTGTCTTAAGTTTTCCAATGAACATCTGAATGATTCAGAGGACAACTGGGTGAAAGTGTTGTGGTCAGATGAGACCAAAATGGAGCTCTTTGGCATCAACTCAACTCGCCGTGTTTGGAGGAGGAGGAATGCTGCCTATGACCCCAAGAACACCATCCCCACCGTCAAACATGGAGGTGGAAACATTATGCTTTGGGGGTATTTTTCTGCTAAGGGGACAGGACAACTTCACCGCATCAAAGGGGACGATGGACTGGGCCATGTACCGTCAAATCTTGGGTGAGAACCTCCTTCCCTCAGCCAGGGCAATGAAAATGGGTCGTGGATGGGTATTCCAGCATGACAATCACCCAAAACACACGGCCAAGGCAACAAAGGAGTGGCTCAAAAAGAAGCACATTAAGGTCCTGGAGTGGTCTAGCCAGTCTCCAGACCTTCATCCCATAGAAAATCTGTGGAGGGAGCTGAAGGTTCGAGTTGCCAAACGTCAGCCTCGAAACCTTAATGACTTGGAGAAGATCTGCAAAGAGGAGTGGGACAAAATCCCTCCTGAGATGTGTGCAAACCTGGTGGCCAACTACAAGAAACGTCTGACCTCTGTGATTGCCAACAAGGGTTTTGCCACCAAGTACTAAGTCATGTTTTTCAGAGGGGTCAAATACTTATTTCCCTCATTAAAATGCAAATAAATTTATAACATTTTTTACATGCGTTTTTCTGGATTCTTTTGTTGTTATTCGGTCTCTCACTGTTCAAATACACCTACCATTAAAATTATAGACTGATCATTTCTTTGTCAGTGGGAAAACGTACAAAATCAGCAGAGGATCAAATACTTTTTTCCCTCACTGTAGGTCCTGGATGTCAGGAATTTTGACCCCAGTGATGTACTGGGCCGTACGCACTACCTTCTGTAGTGCCTTATGGTCAGATGCAGAGCAGTTGCCATACCAGGCAGTGATGCAACTGGTCAGGATACTCTCGATGGTGCAGCTATAGAACATTTTGAGGACCTGGGGACCCATGCCAAATCTTTTCAGTCTCCTGAGGGGGAAAAGGTGTTGTCGTGCCATCTTCACGACTGTCTTGGTGTGTTTGGACCATGATATTTGTTGGTGATGTGGACACCAAGGAACTTGAAACTCTCGACCCGCTCCACGACAGCCCCGTCGATTTTAATGGGGGGCTGTTCGGCCCACCTTTTCCTGTGGTCTATGATCAGCTCCTTTGTCTTGCTCATATTGAGGGAGAGGCTGTCTCTTTAGGCTGTCTCTGATCTGTTGTCTGTGATCAGGCCTACCAACTATTGTGTCGTCCGCAAACTTAATGATGGTGTTGGAGTTGTGTTTGGCCATCACTGGCCGAGATGTGTTTGGCCACGCAGTCGTGGGTGAACAGGGTGTAAAGGAGGGGACTAAGCACCCCTTGAGGGGCCCCAGTGTTGAGAATCAGCGTAGCAGATGGTTGTTGCCAACATTTACCACTTGGGGAGCGGCCTGTCAGGAAGTCCAGGATCCAGTTGCAGAGAGAGGTGTTTAGTCCCAGTGTCCTTAGCTAAGTGATGAGCTTTGTGGGCACTATGGAATTGAACGCTGAGCAGTAGTCAATGAACAGCATTCTCACATAGGTGTTCCTTTTGTCCAGGTGGGAAAGGGCAGTGTGGAGTGCGGATACATTTGCGTCATCTGTGAATCTGTTGGGGTGAATTGGATTGGGTCTAGGTTATCCGGGAGGATGGTTTTGATGTGAGCCATGACCAGCCTTTCAAAGCACTTCATGGCTACCGACGTGAGTGCTACAGGGCGGTAATCATTTAGGTAGGTTACCTTTGCTTCCTTGGGCACAGGGACTATGGTGGTCTGCATGAAACATATAGGTATTACAGACTCGGTCAGGGAGAGGTTGAAAATGTCAGTGAAGACACTTGCCAGTTGCCAGTACACGTCCTGGTAATCCGTCTGACCCACCGGCTTTGTGAATGTTGACATGTTTAATTTAAAGGTCTTGCTCACATCGGCCACCGAGAGCATTATCACACAGTCGTCCAGAACAGCTGGTGCTCTCATGCATGTTTCAGTGTTGCTTACCTCGAACGGAGCTTAAAAGGCATTTAGCTCGTCTGGTAGGCTTTGCTTCACTGGGCAGCTCGATGCTGGGTTTCCCTTTGTAGTACATAATACTTTTCAAGCCCTGCGTCAGAGCCGGTCTAGTAGGAATCAATCTTAATCCTGTATTGATGCTTGCATGTTTGATGTTTCGTCGGAGGGCATAGCGGGATTACTTATGAGCATCTGGATTAGTGTCCCGCTACTTGAAAGCGGCAGCTCTAGCTTTTAGCTCATTGCGGATGTTGCCTGTAATCCGTGGCTTCTGGTTGGGGTATGTACGTACGGTCACAGTGGGGACAACAATAGCATCGGTTTGTGGTGGTAAATAGATGGTAACGAATGATATAGATGAGAACTCTCTTGGTAGATAGTGTGGTCTACAGCTTATCATAAGGTACTCTACCTCAGGCAAGCCCTACCTCGAGACTTATTTAATATTAGACATTGCGCACCAGCTGTTATTGACAAGTAGACACACACCCCCCCCGCCCCTCGTCTTACCAGACGTAATTTCTATGTCCTTTTCTTCACACAAATGACGGGGATTTGGGTCCGTTCCAGAAAAATCAGCATATCCTTCTCTATCCCTAAAGTAAAAATAGTCTTCCAGTTCGCGGAGAGTAATCGTTGTTTGATGTCCTGAAGTTATTTTCAGTCATAAGCGATGGTAGCAGAAACATTATGTACAAAATAAGTAAAGAAATAAGTAGCAAACAACGTGAAAAAAAAATGGCATAGTTGCTTAGGAGCATGTAAAAAACGTCAGCCATCCCCAATGGCGCCATTCTACTTCGTTGGTGGTGCTGGTGGTGTGGATGGTGGTGATGATGGTGGTAGTGGTAATGATGGTGGTGGTGGTGATGATGATGATGGTGGTGGGGATGGTGGTGCTCATGGTGGTGGTGGGGATGGTGGTGATGATGGTAGTAATTCTAGGAATTGAGATAAAGACGCTGCGATCATCACGTCCTTGATGGAGATGTTGTTATGCATTAGGCGACGGCGAGGGAGACACCCACTACCGAGTTCCAAACTTGCTCTGGAAGCAACGTCAGCACAAGAACTGTTCGTCAAGAGCTTCAAGAAATGGGTTTCCTTGGTCGAGCAGCTTCACAGAAGCCTAAGATTATCATGTGCAATGCCGAGCGTCGGCTGGAGTGGTGTAAAGCTTTCCGCCATTTGACTCTGGAGCAGTGGAAACACGTTCTCCGGAGTGATGAATCACGCTTCACCATCTGGCAGTTTGATGGACGAATCAGGGTTTGGTGGATGCCAGGAGAACGCTACCTGCCCGAATGCATAGTGCCAACTGTAAAGTTTGGTGGAGGAGGAATAATGGTCTGGGGCTGTTTTTCATGGTTTGGGATAGGCCTTTTAGTTCCAGTGAAGAGAAATCTGAACACTACAGCTAACAATGACATTCTAGACAATTCTGTGCTTCCAACTTTGTGGCCCTTTCCTGTTCCAGCATGACAATGCCCCTGTGCACAAAGCGAGGTCCATACAGAAATGGTTTGTCGAGAAAGAACTTGACTGGCCTGCACAGAGCCCTAACCTAAACCCCATCGAACGCCTTTGGGATGAATTAGAACGCTGACTGTGAGCCAGGCCTAATCGCTCAACATCAGTGACAGATCTCACTAATGCTCCTGTGGCTGAATGGAAGCAAGTCCTCTAAGCAATGTTCCAACATCTAGTGGAAAGCCTTCCCAGAAGAGTGGTGACTGTTGTAGAAGAAAAGGGGGGATCAACTCCATATTAATGCCCATGATTTTGGAATGAGATGAGCAGGTGTTCAAATACTTTTGGTCATGTAGTGTACATCTCTGTACACAAAACACGTCCTCTAGAATCTATACAAACAGTACCAATCAAAATCTTTGACACACCTACTAATTCCAGGGTTTTTATTAATTTTACTATTTTCTACATTGTAGAATAATATTGAAGACATCAAAACTATGAAATAACACATATGGAAACATGTAGTAACCAAGAAACAAATTAAAATATATTTTATATTTGATATATTCTTCAAAGAAGCCACCCTTTGGATAGATGACAGCTTTGCACAGCTTCAAGTGCAGTCGCAAAAACCATCAAGCGCTAGGATTAAACAGGCTCTTATAAGATCCGCCACAGGAAAGGAAGACCCAGAATTAGTTCATTTGAGTTATCAACTGCATCTCAGATTGCAACACAAATAAATTCTTCACAGAGTTTAAGTAACAGACACATCTAAACATCAACTGTTCAGAGGAGACTGCGTGGACCAGCCCTTCATGGTCGAATTACTGCAAAGAAACTTCTACTAAATTACACCAATAAGAGGAAGAGACTTGCTTGAGCCAATAAACACGAGCAATGGACATTAGAAATCAGGAAATCTGTCCTTTGGTCTAATGAGTCAAAATTTGAGATTTTTGGTTCTAACCACCGTGTCTTTGTGAGATGCAGAGTATGTGAACAGATTATCTCCGCATGTGTGGTTCCCACCGTGAAGCATGGAGGAGGAGGTGTGATGGTGTGGGGTGCTTTTCTGGTGACATTGTCTGTGATTTATTTAGAATCCAAGGCACACTTAACCAGCATGGCTACCACAGCATTCTGCGATATGCCATCCCATTTGGTTTGTGCTTAGTGTGACAATAATATGTTTTTCAACAGGACCAGTACCCAAAACACACATACAGGCTGTGTAAGGGCTATTTGACCAAGAAGGAGTGTGATGGAGTGCTGCATCAAATGACCTGGCCTCAACCCAGTTGAGATGGTTTGGGATGAGTTGGACCACAGATTGAAGGAAAAGCAGCCATTAAGTGCTCAGCATATGTGGGAACTCCTTCAAGACTTTTGGAAAAGCATTCCTCAATAAGCTGGTTGAGAGAATGCCAAGAGTGTGCAAATCTGTCATCAAGGCCAAGGGTGGCTGCTTCGAAGAACATATATTTGTTTAAAAAAATTTGGTTGCTACATGATTCCATATGTGTTATTTCATAGTTTTGATGTCTTCCCTATAATGCTACAATTTAGAAAATAGTAAAAATAAAGAAAAACCCTTGAATGAGTAGGTGTGTCCAAACTTTTGACTGGTACTGTGCATACTGTATGTAACTTAGAGGTTAACGTCTTGCTCCTCGCTTATTGTCTGTCATTGGGATAGGTCCTATACTGAGGCTCCACTATACGAGCTATAACAACATACCTTTCCTTCTGCATATTAATGTTACTTGTGCTATGAATATCTCCCTTCCTTCCTTCCTTCCTTCCTTCCTTCCTTCCTTCCTTCCTTCCTTCCTTCCTTCCTTCCTTCCTTCCTTCCTTCCTTCCTTCCTTCCTTCCCTCCCTCCCATACCCAGTTGTCACAGCGCCAGTCCCCTGTTTGGCCGAGGTGGTACATTTCCATCTCATTCATCAGTTAAAGACAGATAATCAGAAAGTCATTAGGGTAGCTTGACACCAGCGCTTGGCCCGAGAAGACAGAGTAATTGAGCACCGCAGAAGGGAAGAAAGCAGACACAGCCAAGACCAAGCTATAATGAAGGAGAGGAGAGGAGAGGAGGAAGAGAAAGCGAGAGAGGGGGTGGAGAGAGGGGGCGTAAGGACGCGAGAGAGGGGGATAGGGAGGAGAGGAAGGAGAGGGATAGAGAGAGGGGGAGAAAGGGTGGAAGAGAGGGAGAGGGATATAGCCTGAGGGAACGAGGGAAAACTAGAAAGATAGACACAGAGAGACAGATGGATTGGAAGAGAGACGAGAGAGACAGAGAGAGAGGAAGAGACAGAAAGATAGACAGGTAAATACAGACAGACAGGCAGATACAGCATGTAGAGAAATAGAAAGGTTATCTTCATTTTAAAGGTGTAGACTCAGTGGTAAAAGGAGATTTGGAGGAGAAAGAAAGCAAAGTAGAAGCAAAGCCCTGCCTGAGTCATCAGACACAGGATGTTTCTCCTGGAAATTGCTCACCCACATTTCTCCAAATAGAAAAGTAAGTCCAATTGAATTTCTTCTTCTCCATCTCCTCCAGCCAGGCGAACACACAGAGCTGTGTTTTGTTAGGCTGGTGGCATTTTGTCGATTTGTTGGTGGAGCTCTTCTCTTTTTGTCCTCTTATTTCATCAACAGCTCCCCTATCTGTCCATCTCACCTCAGAACACTGAGTGAGGGTGTGTTTGTATTCACGCACGTACGGATACATGCACACACACACACACACACACACACACACACACACACACACACACACACACACACACACACACACACACACACACACACACACACACAAACAGCTGCACCATTGAGAGCATCTTGACTGGCTGCATCACTGCTTGGTATGGCAACTACACCATCCTAGATCGCATGGTGCTTGGGTGGCACGGTAAGCCGTACCAGAGCAACAAGTCTGACAGCAACAGGCTCCTGAACAGCTTCTGTCCCCAAGCCATAAGACTGCTAAACAGCTAATAGAATGGCTACATGGACTGTCTGAGTTGAGCCTTTTATTTGACTTTAGATTTTTATACTGACTATGTGCACACTCACAGGACTCTACACACCCACTTACACTGGCACTCCAACACACACACACACACACACACACACACACACACACACACACACACACACACACACACACACACACACACACACACACACACACACACACACACACACACACACACACACACTCACAGGACTCTACACACCCACTTACACTGGCACTCCAACACACACACACACACACACACACACACTCACAGGACTCTACACACCCACTTACACTGGCATTCCAACACACACACACACACTCACAGGACTCTACACACCCACTTACACTGGCATTCCAACACACACACACTCACAGGAGTCTACACACCCACTTACACTGGCTCTCCAACACACACACACACTCACAGGACTCTACACACCCACTTACACTGGTCCTCCAACACACACACACACACACAGGACTCTACACACCCACTTACACTGGCTCTCCAACACACACACACACTCACAGGACTCTACACACCCACTTACACTGGTCCTCCAACACACACACACACTCACAGGACTCTACACACCCACTTACACTGGTCCTCCAACACACACACACACTCACAGGACTCTACACACCCACTTACACTGGTCCTCCAACACACACACACACTCACAGGACTCTACACACCCACTTACACTGGCATTCCAACACACACACACACTCACAGGACTCTACACACCCACTTACACTGGCATTCCAACACACACACACACACTCACAGGACTCTACACACCCACTTACACTGGTCCTCCAACACACACACACACTCACAGGACTCTACACACCCACTTACACTGGTCCTCCAACACACACACACACTCACAGGACTCTACACACCCACTTACACTGGCACTCCAACACACACACACACTCACAGGACTCTACACACCCACTTACACTGGCACTCCAACACACACACACACACACTCACAGGACTCTACACACCCACTTACACTGGCACTCCAACACACACACACACTCACAGGACTCTACACACCCACTTACACTGGCACTCCAACACACACACACACACACAGACAAATGTAACACATGCCCCAAACATAACACTTTTGCATTCAGTACATAACGTGAATTTCTTGCCACATTTTTTGCTGTGTTACTTGAGTGCCTTGTTGCAAATTGGATGCATGTTTTGAATATTTTTATTCTGTACAGGCTTCATTCTTTTCACTCTGTCAATTAGGTCAGTATTGTGGAGTATTTACAATGTTGTTGATCCATCCTCAGTTTTCTCCTATCACAGCCATTGCACTCTGTAACTGTTTTATAGTCACCATTGGGCTCATGGTACACACAGTAATCAGCTTTATTGTTCTCTCTCTCATTGTGTTGTTAATACCAGTAATCAGGGTTCTCTCTCTTTCCCTCTCTCTCTCATTGTGTTGTGAAGTCCAGTAATCAGGGTTCTCTCTCTTTCCCTCTCTATCTCATTGTGTTGTGAAGTCCAGTAATCAGGGTTCTCTCTCTGTCCCTCTCTCTCTCATTGTGTTGTTAATACCAGTAATCAGGGTTCTCTCTCTCTCTCATCGTGTTGTTAATTCCAGTAATCAGGGTTCTCTCTCTCTCTCATCGTGTTGTTAAATCCAGTAATCAGGGTTCTCTCTCTCTCTCATCGTGTTGTTAAATCCAGTAATCAGGGTTCCCTCTCTCTAATCGTGTTGTTAAATCCAGTAATCAGGGTTCTCTCTCATCGTGTTGTTAAATCCAGTAATCAGGGTTTTCTCTCATCGTGTTGTTAAATCTAGTAATCAGGGTTCTCTCTCTTTCCCTCTCTCTCTCATTGCGGCAGGTGAGGTGACGGTTTTGGAGAGTCTGGCGTGCCCAAAGCAAAATGCCTGCCACTCAGGCTCAGAAAATAGGATATGCACATAATTAGTACTATTGGATAGGAAACACTCTGCAGTTGTTAACATAATGTCTGTGAGTATAACATAACTCATTTAGCAGGCAAAAACCAGAAAAAAAACATCCGGAAATCAGTTTCTGGTGACCTTTGGCTCTCTTAGACACACTCACTATTGAATCCATTTGTAACCAGGACTGAGACTGCAGTACCTATGGCTTCCACTAGATGTCAACAGTATATATAAAGCCTCAGAGAGATTGGAGTAAGCAGGAAGAATAGGTACAGGAAATTGCATTGGGACCTCAAATGTCAACAAGTTTTCTCGTGCGCGAGTCTGGCTGACGCGCCCCACTTTATTTTACTTATATAAGGTATAGGTGACCATGCGAGTGAAATATTATCGCTAATATTCATAAAAGGATAGCTAAGGATGCATTTTAACTGGTATTTGATTTAGGAAAGCGCCCCACTCCCGACTCCCGACACTACCCGGTGAAATGCAAGGCGCCAAATTCAAAATCCAAAAGTTGAATTATTAAACATTCATCAATATACAAGTGTTGCATAGTCATCAAAAGCTTCTTGGCAATATCACAGCGTTGTCAGATTTCAAAAAGGCTTTACGGCAAAAGCACAGCATTTGATTGTTTGAGGGTAGCACCTCCAATAACCATTAGCATAAATTCATAAACCATCGCGGTTGTAACGCCCAGGCCCGAGATTACAGGCTGGAGCGTTTTGGTTTCGTTTTGGTGTAGGGTTTGTGTTCTAGGGTGTATATTTCTATGTTGGGATAATGGTTCCCAATTAGAGGCAGCTGAGTCTCGTTGTCTCTAATTGGGAACCATATATATATTTGGGAGTTGCACTTTTGTTTCGTGGGTTATTGATTATGTTTATGTTACGTTCATCTTGTTCAGTCGGGTTCTTGTCTTTCGTGTCTAGTTAGGTTTCTCCATTTATGTCTAGTTAGGTTTCTCCGTTCGTGGTTAGGTTAGGTTTCGCCAGTCGTGGTTAGGTTTAGATCTTTGTGTATAGTTTAGTATTTAGCGTTAGGGCTCACGTCTTGTTTCTTCGTTTATTGTTTTGTTCCGTCTCGTCATTAAACATGTATTCTGGCTACATCGCTGCGTCTTGGTCTGTCCCCTCAGAAGATAATCGTGACAGCGGTTCACACAAAATACATTTCACAGTGAAAACAAATCCCTTACCTTTTGAAGAACTTCTGCTGAGGGCTTCCCAAGTGTCCAACGAAGACATCCAATGGTTCTTTTGTTAGAAAAAGTAATTTATTATATCCATAAATCTCAGTTTGGTTGGCGCGTTATGTTCAGAAAATCCAACGTCGAGTCGCCCATTGAAACGTGAAGAGAGCGCGTTCAAATATACCTATAAACTTTTCCTAAACAAATCAAATACCAGTTAAAATGCATCTTTAGCTATCCTTTTATGAATATATACGTTATCTTCACCGGCTCCAGCAGAAAAACTGACTGTTTTGGAGAGCCTGGCGTGCCCAAAGTAAAATGCCTCCCATTTAGGCCCAGAAAATGGGATATGCATATATTTAGTACCATTGGATAGGAAACACTCTGAATTTTCCAAAACTGTTAACCATTTGTCTGTGGGTCAATCAGAACGCATTTGGCAGGCAAAACCCTGAGGAATCTCTGTCCTGAAAAAAGTCATTTTGACACATTGCTCATTTTTGAGCCCCTCCTATCTAAAATGACCATATATAGGCATGTGAACGCAGTGCACGTCGCTTCCTTATGATGTCATCAACCACGAGACGGTGTTTTACTCCATCTTGGGGAATTTCGGCCATTGATAAACAGCATGGAACGAGAGACCACGTTATGAAAACTCTTCAGAGTCTTGGCGTGCATGAGAAGGCGCGCTGTGCCTTATTTATCGCTTTTAGCGTTCAGTTTATATTCCGGCTGATTTATAATAGTACATATACGTAAAAGGGTTCCTAAGGATACATTTAAAACTATGTTTGATTGTTTTTGGACAAGTTTATAGGTATAATTTTAACGAGTCGGCGCCGAGTTTCAAAGGAGTAATGGAGGCTGTCGTTTCTGATTATAACGCATGAACCAAATGGAGGATTTATGGATAAAAGACGTCACTTTTTCTAACAAAAGAACCATGGATTGTCTTCGTTGGACACTTAGGAAGACCTCAGCAGAAGTTCTTCAACAGGTAATTACTTTGTTTTCGCTGTGAAATGTGTTATGTGTGTGCCATGATTGCTAATCGATACATGGCTATTGGAAAATATGTGAGGTGCTACCCTCAAACAAATGAATGTGCTGCTTTCGCCGTAAAGCCTTTTTGAAATCTGACAACGCTGTGATATTGCCTAGAAACAGAGCTTTTGATGAGTATGGAACACTTGTATATAGCTGGATGCTTAATAATTCAATTTTCAGATTTTAAATCTGGCGCTACAGGTTTTAGCTGGTAGTGTCGGGATGATCCCGCTAGCGACCCACTGGTATTTGAGTCGTTATATAAGTAAAATAAAGTGGGGCGCGCAGCCAGACTTGCGCCAGAGAAAACTTGTTGACATCTGAGCTACCTTGACCATTTCCTGTACCTATTCGTTCTGTTTACTCCAATCTCTCTGAGTCTTTGTATATAGACTGTTGACATCTAGCGGAAGCCATAGGTACTGCAGTCTCAGTCCTGGTTACAAATGGATTCAATAGGGAGTGTGTCAAACAGAGCAATAGGTCACCAGAAACTGATTTCCGGATAGATTTTTCTCTGGTTTTTGCCTGCTAAATGAGTTCTGTTATACTCACAGACATTATGTTAACCCTTTTAAAAACATCAGAGTGTTTCCTATCCAATAGTACTAATTATGTGCATATCCTATTTTCTGAGCCTGAGTGGCAGGCATTTTGCTTTGGGCACGCCAGACTCTCCAAAACCGTCACCTCACCTGCCGCTCCCTTAGAAGTTAAATCCAGTAATCAGGGTTCTCCCTCATCGTGTTGTTGAATCCAGTAATCAGGGTTCTCTCTCATCGTGTTGTTCAATCCAGTAATCAGGATTCTCACTCTCTCATCGTGTTGTTAAATAAAGTAATCAGGGTTATGTCTTTCTCTCATTGTGTTGTTAAATCCAGTAATCAGGGTTACCTCTGTCTCTCTCTCTCAATTACATTTTCAATTTAAGGGCTTTATTGGCTTGGGAAACATATGCTAACATTACCAAAGCATCATGTTGTTCAGTCCAGTAATCAGGGATATCTCTCCTTTTCTCATGTTTCCGGTATAGAATCAGGATCAGAACACTGTCCCCGTGATGCCTTTGCCTAGCGCCAACCAATCTATTTCAACCTTTAAAATTATGTAATTTCTCTAAGTGCTTTGAAAAGTACCAGAAAGTTAGGGAACGAAAGGCAGAGAAAAAAACTGAATGGGGTTTTATTTCGGGGTGTGTGAGACATGGTTTCAAGCAGAGGGTCACACAGGATCTTCACAGCAGTCTGTTGAGAAGTTGAAAACGGTAGCATTACTCTCCTGAAGTTCCTTGTTGGCTTGGCTGAGCCGGAGAGGGAATGTTTTTTTAGCCACAGGCGGCCGGTGGCACCTTAACTAGGGAGTAGTAATGGCTGGAGGGGAATTAATAGAATGGTATGGAAAACATCCAACAAATGGTTTCAATGTGTTTGATTCCATTGACTCCATTCCAGCTATTATTATGAGCCGTCCTCCCCTCAGCAGCCTCCTGTGGTTTTAATGTACCCCCTCCCTTGATCAAACACGGACCCCTCCTCAACACTACTATCTAGTTCTCCCACACATGCCTGCTGAAACACTCTTGGGGGGAGGGTGGAGGGGGAGGTGTGTGAGTGAGTATGTGTGTGTGAGTGTCAGCATGAAACAATCAAGGGTCTCACACACTCAGCTATGAAAAGCACTTCTCTCAGCAGAACAGTGTGATACCGCTTTCAACTTCTCACCTAGCTACCACTCTCTCACTCTGCATCCCTAGCCAGGATATAATACCACTCTCTCACTCTGCATCCCTAGCCAGGATATAATACCATTATCTCACTCTGCAGCCCTAGCCAGGATACAATACCACTCTCTCACTCTGCAGCCCTAGCCAGGATATAATACCACTCTCTCACTCTGCAGCCCTAGCCAGGATATAATACCATTCTCTCACTCTGCATCCCTAGCCAGGATATAATACCACTCTCTCACTCTGCAGCCCTAGCCAGGATATAATACCTCTCTCTCACTCTGCATCCCTAGCCAGGATATAATACCACTCTCTCACTCTGCAGCCCTAGCCAGGATATAATACCACTCTCTCACTCTGCAGCCCTAGCCAGCATATAATACCACTCTCTCACTGTGCAGCCCTAGCCAGGATATAATACCACTCTCTCACTCTGCAGCCCTAGCCAGGATAAAATACCACTCACTCTGCAGCCCTAGCCAGGATATAATACCACTCTTTCACTCCGCAGCCCTAGCCAGTAAATGCAAAAACATACAAGACATCTGCATAATCAGACAGATGTTTACATTAATATGAATATAGTATTCAACATATACACTAATTGGATTGTTATCACCTAAATTACTACATTTCTCTTTTGTAATACTTTGTAAAAGCTAGCTAAATATCTAACATAACATAACAGTTCAAGTCCGTACTGTAAGCACTTCCTCTGCATGATAATCCTCTAATTAACTTTGGTTACAGCGTGTTGCCATGGCTACAGTAAGATGAGGTCACAGGTCAGGAGATATTCTGGACAGAGAGAGAGTCTCCATGTTGTCTTTGATCACATCTCTACATTACCTGCAGTTAGGACAGTCTAATTATACTAATCACTTACAGCAAAAGCTAGGGGTCTAGAATATTGCAGATAGAGGTTGAATGTGTGAAACAGGTGCAACATTCTGTCAGGATGCAAATTAGAGTAAAAATCGTTTTTTTCTTCTAGATGAACTCAGAACCCATTAAGCCCATGCCCCCCCTCTCTCTCAATTCATTTTAAGGGCTTTATTGGCATGGGAATCACCATTTCCCATATTATGTTAACATTGCCAAAGCAAGGAAAGTAGATAATAAACAAAAGTGAAATAAACAACAAAAATGTCTCTCTCGCTCCTTTTCTCTACCCAACTCTCCCCTCCCTCTCCTTTTCTCTACCCAACTCTCCCCTCTCTCCTTTTCTCTACCCAACTCTCCCCTATCTCTCCTTTTCTCTACCCAACTCTCCCCTCCCTCTCCTTTTCTCTACCCAACTCTCCCCTATCTCTCCTTTTCTCTACCAAACTCTCCCCTCTCTCTCCTTTTCTCTACCCAACTCTCCCCTCTCTCTCCTTTTCTCTACCCAACTCTCCCCTCCCTCTGCTTTTCTCTACCCGACTCTCCCCTATTTCTCCCTTTCTCTACCCAACTCTCCCCTATCTCTCCTTTTCTCTACCCAACTCTCCACTCCCTCTCCTTTTCTCTACCCAACTCTCCCCTATCTCTCCTTTTCTCTACCCAACTCTCCACTCCCTCTCCTTTTCTCTACCCAACTCTCCCCTATCTTTCCTTTTCTCCACCCAACTCTCCCCTCCCTCTCCTTTTCTCTACCCAACTCTCCCCTATCTCTCTTTTTCTCCACCCAACTCTCCCCTAACTCTCCTTTTCTCTACCCAACTCTACCCTCTCTCTCCTTTTCTCTAACCAACTCTCCCCATCTCTCCTTTTCTCTACCCAACTCTCCCCTATCTCTCCTTTTCTCAACCCAACTCTCCGATATCTCTCCTTTTCTCTACACAACTCTCCCCTATTTCTCCTTTTCTCTACCCAACTCTCCCCTCCCTCTCCTTTTCTCTACCCAACTCTCCCCTCTCGCTCCTTTTCTCTACCCAACTCTCACCTCCCTCTCCCTTCTCTACCCAACTCTCCCTCTCTCTCCTTTTTCTACCCAACTCTCCCCTCTCTCTCTCCTTTTCTCTACCCAACGCTCCCCTCCCTCTGCTTTTCTCTACCCAACTCTCCCCTATTTCTCCCTTTCTCTACCCAACTCTCCCCTATCTCTCCTTTTCTCTACCCAACTCTCCACTCCCTCTCCTTTTCTCTACCCAACTCTCCCCTCCGTCTCCTTTTCTATAGCCAACTCTCCCCTATCTCTCCCTTTCTCTACCCAACTCTCCCCTATCTCTCCTTTTCTCTACCCAACTCTCCCCTCCCTCTCATTTTCTCTACCCAACTCTCCCCTCTCTCTCCTTTTCTCTAACCAACTCTCCCCATCTCTCCTTTTCTCTACCCAACTCTCCAATATCTCTCCTTTTCTCAACCCAACTCTCCCCTATCTCTCCTTTTCTCTACCAAACTCTCCCCTCTCTCTCCTTTTTTCTACCCAACTCTCCCCTCTCTCTCCTTTTCTCTAACTAACTCTCCCCTATCTCTCCTTATCTCTACCAAACTCTCCCCTATCTCTTCTTTTCTCTACCCAACACTCCCCTCTCTCTCCTTTTCTCTACCCATCTCTCCCCTATCTCTCCTTTTCTCTACCCAACTCTCCTCTCTCTCTTTTTCTCTACCCAACTCTCCCCTACCTCTCCTTTTCACTACCCAACTCTCCCCTCTCTCTCATTTTCTCTACCCGACTCTCCCCTATGTCTCCTTCTCTACCCAACTCTCCCCTATCTCTCCTTTTCTCTACCCAACTCTCCCCTATCTCTCCTTTTCTCTACCCAACTCTCCCCTCCTTCACTTTTTCTCTACCCAACTCTCCCCTACCTCTCCTTTTCTCTACCCAACTCTCCCCTATCTCTCCTTTCTCTATCCAACTCTCCTCTCTCTCTTTTTCTCTACCCAACTCTCCCCTCCCTCTCCTTTTCTCTACCCAACTCTCCCCTATCTCACCTTTTCTCCACCCAACTCTCCCCTCCCTATCCTTTTCTCTACCCAACTCTCAACTATTTCTCCTTTTCTCTACCAAACTCTCCGATATCTCTCCTTTTCTCAACCCAACTCTCCCCTATCTCTCCTTTTCTCTACCCAACTCTCCACTCCCTCTCCTTTTCTCTACCCAACTCTCCCCTATCTTTCCTTTTCTCCACCCAACTCTCCCCTCCCTCTCCTTTTCTCTACCCAACTCTCCCCTATCTCTCTTTTTCTCCACCCAACTCTCCCCTAACTCTCCTTTTCTCTACCCAACTCTACCCTCTCTCTCCTTTTCTCTAACCAACTCTCCCCATCTCTCCTTTTCTCTACCCAACTCTCCCCTATCTCTCCTTTTCTCAACCCAACTCTCCGATATCTCTCCTTTTCTCTACACAACTCTCCCCTATTTCTCCTTTTCTCTACCCAACTCTCCCCTCCCTCTCCTTTTCTCTACCCAACTCTCCCTCTCGCTCCTTTTTCTACCCAACTCTCACCTCCCTCTCCCTTTCTCTACCCAACTCTCCCTCTCTCTCCTTTTCTCTACCCAACTCTCCCTCTCTCTCCTTTTCTACCCAACGCCTCCCTCCCTCTGCTTTTCTCTACCCAACTCTCCCTATTTCTCCCTTTCTCTACCCAACTCTCCCTATCTCTCCTTTTCTCTACCCAACTCTCCACTCCCTCTCCTTTCTCTACCCAACTCTCCCTCCGTCTCCTTTTCTATAGCCAACTCTCCCTATCTCTCCTTTCTACCCAACTCTCCCTATCTCTCCTTTTCTCTACCCAACTCTCCTCCCTCTCATTTTCTCTACCCAACTCTCCCTCTCTCTCCTTTTCTCTAACCAACTCTCCCCATCTCTCCTTTTCTCTACCCAACTCTCCAATATCTCTCCTTTTCTCAACCCAACTCTCCCTATCTCTCCTTTTTCTCACCAAACTCTCCCTCTCTCTCCTTTTTCTACCCAACTCTCCCTCTCTCTCCTTTTCTCTAACTAACTCTCCCTATCTCTCCTTATCTCTACCAAACTCTCCCCTATCTCTTCTTTTCTCTACCCAACACTCCCCTCTCTCTCCTTTTCTCTACCCATCTCTCCCCTATCTCTCCTTTTCTCTACCCAACTCTCCTCTCTCTCTTTTTCTCTACCCAACTCTCCCCTACCTCTCCTTTTCACTACCCAACTCTCCCCTCTCTCTCATTTTCTACCCGACTCTCCCCTATGTCTCCTTCTCTACCCAACTCTCCCCTATCTCTCCTTTTCTCTACCCAACTCTCCCCTATCTCTCCTTTTCTCTACCCAACTCTCCCCTCCTTCACTTTTTCTCTACCCAACTCTCCCCTACCTCTCCTTTTCTCTACCCAACTCTCCCCTATCTCTCCCTTTCTCTACCCAACTCTCCCCTATCTCTCCTTTTCTCTACCCAACTCTCCCCTCCCTCTCATTTTCTCTACCCAACTCTCCCCTCTCTCTCCTTTTCTCTAACCAACTCTCCCCATCTCTCCTTTTCTCTACCCAACTCTCCAATATCTCTCCTTTTCTCAACCCAACTCTCCCCTATCTCTCCTTTTCTCTACCAAACTCTCCCCTCTCTCTCCTTTTTCTACCCAACTCTCCCCTCTCTCTCCTTTTCTCTAACTAACTCTCCCTATCTCTCCTTATCTCTACCAAACTCTCCCCTATCTCTTCTTTTTCTACCCAACACTCCCTCTCTCTCCTTTTCTCTACCCATCTCTCCCTATCTCTCCTTTTCTCTACCCAACTCTCCTCTCTCTTTTTCTCTACCCAACTCTCCCTACCTCTCCTTTCACTACCCAACTCTCCCCTCTCTCTCATTTTCTCTGCCCGACTCTCCCTATGTCTCCTTCTCTACCCAACTCTCCCTATCTCTCCTTTTTCTACCCAACTCTCCCCTATCTCTCCTTTTCTCTACCCAACTCTCCCCTCCTTCACTTTTTCTCTACCCAACTCTCCCTACCTCTCCTTTTCTCTACCCAACTCTCCCTATCTCTCCTTTCTCTATCCAACTCTCCTCTCTCTTTTCTCTACCCAACTCTCCCTCCTCTCTCCTTTTCTCTACCCAACTCTCCCTATCTCACCTTTTCTCCACCCAACTCTCCCTCCCTATCCTTTTCTCTACCCAACTCTCAACTATTTCTCCTTTTTCTCTACCAAACTCTCCGATATCTCTCCTTTTCTCAACCCAACTCTCCCCTATCTCTCCTTTTCTCTACCCAACTCTCCACTCCCTCTCCTTTTCTCTACCCAACTCTCCCCTATCTTTCCTTTTCTCCACCCAACTCTCCCCTCCCTCTCCTTTTCTCTACCCAACTCTCCCCTATCTCTCTTTTTCTCCACCCAACTCTCCCCTAACTCTCCTTTTCTCTACCCAACTCTACCCTCTCTCTCCTTTTCTCTAACCAACTCTCCCCATCTCTCCTTTTCTCTACCCAACTCTCCCCTATCTCTCCTTTTCTCAACCCAACTCTCCGATATCTCTCCTTTTCTCTACACAACTCTCCCCTATTTCTCCTTTTCTCTACCCAACTCTCCCCTCCCTCTCCTTTTCTCTACCCAACTCTCCCCTCTCGCTCCTTTTCTCTACCCAACTCTCACCTCCCTCTCCCTTTCTCTACCCAACTCTCCCCTCTCTCTCCTTTTCTCTACCCAACTCTCCCCTCTCTCTCCTTTTCTCTACCCAACGCTCCCCTCCCTCTGCTTTTCTCTACCCAACTCTCCCCTATTTCTCCCTTTCTCTACCCAACTCTCCCCTATCTCTCCTTTTCTCTACCCAACTCTCCACTCCCTCTCCTTTTCTCTACCCAACTCTCCCCTCCGTCTCCTTTTCTATAGCCAACTCTCCCCTATCTCTCCCTTTCTCTACCCAACTCTCCCCTATCTCTCCTTTTCTCTACCCAACTCTCCCCTCCCTCTCATTTTCTCTACCCAACTCTCCCCTCTCTCTCCTTTTCTCTAACCAACTCTCCCCATCTCTCCTTTTCTCTACCCAACTCTCCAATATCTCTCCTTTTCTCAACCCAACTCTCCCCTATCTCTCCTTTTCTCTACCAAACTCTCCCCTCTCTCTCCTTTTTTCTACCCAACTCTCCCCTCTCTCTCCTTTTCTCTAACTAACTCTCCCCTATCTCTCCTTATCTCTACCAAACTCTCCCCTATCTCTTCTTTTCTCTACCCAACACTCCCCTCTCTCTCCTTTTCTCTACCCATCTCTCCCCTATCTCTCCTTTTCTCTACCCAACTCTCCTCTCTCTCTTTTTCTCTACCCAACTCTCCCCTACCTCTCCTTTTCACTACCCAACTCTCCCCTCTCTCTCATTTTCTCTACCCGACTCTCCCCTATGTCTCCTTCTCTACCCAACTCTCCCCTATCTCTCCTTTTCTCTACCCAACTCTCCCCTATCTCTCCTTTTCTCTACCCAACTCTCCCCTCCTTCACTTTTTCTCTACCCAACTCTCCCCTACCTCTCCTTTTCTCTACCCAACTCTCCCCTATCTCTCCTTTCTCTATCCAACTCTCCTCTCTCTCTTTTTCTCTACCCAACTCTCCCCTCCCTCTCCTTTTCTCTACCCAACTCTCCCTATCTCACCTTTTTCTCTCCACCCAACTCTCCTCCCTATCCTTTTCTCTACCCAACTCTCAACTATTTCTCCTTTTCTCTACCAAACTCTCCGATATCTCTCCTTTTCTCAACCCAACTCTCCCCTATCTCTCCTTTTCTCTACCAAACTCTCCCCTCTCTCTCCTTTTTTCTACCCAACTCTCCCCTCTCTCTCCTTTTCTCTAACTAACTCTCCCCTATCTCTCCTTATCTCTACCAAACTCTCCCCTATCTCTTCTTTTCTCTACCCAACACTCCCCTCTCTCTCCTTTTCTCTACCCATCTCTCCCCTATCTCTCCTTTTCTCTACCCAACTCTCCTCTCTCTCTTTTTCTCTACCCAACTCTCCCCTACCTCTCCTTTTCACTACCCAACTCTCCCCTCTCTCTCATTTTCTCTACCCGACTCTCCCCTATGTCTCCTTCTCTACCCAACTCTCCCCTATCTCTCCTTTTCTCTACCCAACTCTCCCCTATCTCTCCTTTTCTCTACCCAACTCTCCCCTCCTTCACTTTTTCTCTACCCAACTCTCCCCTACCTCTCCTTTTCTCTACCCAACTCTCCCCTATCTCTCCTTTCTCTATCCAACTCTCCTCTCTCTCTTTTTCTCTACCCAACTCTCCCCTCCCTCTCCTTTTCTCTACCCAACTCTCCCCTATCTCACCTTTTCTCCACCCAACTCTCCCCTCCCTATCCTTTTCTCTACCCAACTCTCAACTATTTCTCCTTTTCTCTACCCAACTCTCCCCTCTCTCTCCTTTTCTCTAACAAACTCTCCCCTCCCTCTCCTTTTCTCTACCCAACTCTCCCCTCTCTCTCCTTTTCTCTAACCAACTCTCCCCATCTCTCCTTTTCTCTACCCAACTCTCCCCTATCTCTCCTTTTCTCAACCAAACTCTCCCCTCTCTCTCCTTTTCTCCACCCAACTCTCCCCTCCGTCTCCTTTTCTCTAGCCGACTCTCCCCTCCGTCTCCTTTTCTCTACCCAACTCTCCTCTCTCTCTTTTTCTCTACCCAACTCTCCACTATCTCTCCTTTTCACTACCCAACTCTCCCCTCTCTCTCATTTTCTCTACCCGACTCTCCCCTGTCTCCTTCTCTACCCAACTCTCCCCAATCTCTCCTTTTCTCTACCCAACTCTCCCCTCCCTCTCCTTTTCTCTCATTTTCTCTAGCCAACTCACCCTTATTTCTCCTTTTCTCTACCCCACTCTCTCCCCTATCTCTCCTTTTCTATACCCAACTCTCCCTTCCCTCTCTCCTTTTCTCTACCCAAGTCTTCCCTCCCTCTCTTTTTCTAAACCAAACTCTCCCCTATCTCTCCTTTTCTCTACCCAACTCTCCCCTCTCTCTACTTTTCTCTACCCAACTCTCCTCTATCTCTAATTTTCTCTACCCAGCTCTCCCCTCCCTCTCCTTTTCTCTACCAAACTCTCCGATATCTCTCCTTTTCTCTACACAACTCTCCCCTATTTCTCCTTTTCTCTACCCAACTCTCCCCTCCCTCTCCTTTTCTCTACCAAACTCTCCCCTCTCTCTCCTTTTCTCTACCCAACTCTCCCCTCTCTCTCCTTTTCTCTACCCAACTCTCCCCTCCCTCTGCTTTTCTCTACCCGACTCTCCCCTATTTCTCCCTTTCTCTACCCAACTCTCCCCTATCTCTCCTTTTCTCTACACAACTCTCCACTCCCTCTCCTTTTCTCTACCCAACTCTCCCCTATCTCTCCTTTTCTCTACCCAACTCTCCACTCCCTCTCCTTTTCTCTACCCAACTCTCCCCTATCTTTCCTTTTCTCCACCCAACTCTCCCCTCCCTCTCCTTTTCTCTACCCAACTCTCCCCTCTCTCTTTTTCTCCACCCAACTCTCCCCTAACTCTCCTTTTCTCTAACCAACTCTCCCCATCTCTCCTTTTCTCTACCCAACTCACCCCTATCTCTCCTTTTCTCAACCTAACTCTCCGATATCTCTCCTTTTCTCTACACAACTCTCCCTATTTCTCCTTTTCTACCCAACTCTCCCCTCCCTCTCCTTTTCTCTACCCAACTCTCCCCTCTCGCTCCTTTTCTCTACCCAACTCGCCCCTCCCTCTCCCTTTCTCTACCCAACTCTCCCCTCTCTCTCCTTTTCTCTACCCAACTCTCCCCTCTCTCTCCTTTTCTCTACCCAACGCTCCCCTCCCTCTGCTTTTCTCTACCCAACTCTCCCCTATTTCTCCCTTTCTCTACCCAACTCTCCCCTATCTCTCCTTTTCTCTACCCAACTCTCCCCTATCTCTCCTTTTCTCCACCCAACTCTCCCCTCCCTCTCATTTTCTCTACCCAACTCTCCCCTCTCTCTCCTTTTCTCTAACCAACTCTCTCCATCTCTCCTTTTCTCTACCCAACTCTCCAATATCTCTCCTTTTCTCAACCCAACTCTCCCCTATCTCTCCTTTTCTCTACCAAACTCTCCCCTACCTCTCCTTTTCTCTACCCAACTCTCCCCTATCTCTCCTTTCTCTATCCAACTCTCCTCTCTCTCTTTTTCTCTACCCAACTCTCCCCTCCCTCTCCTTTTCTCTACCCAACTCTCCCCTATCTCACCTTTTCTCCACCCAACTCTCCCCTCCCTATCCTTTTCTCTACCCAACTCTCAACTATTTCTCCTTTTCTCTACCCAACTCTCCCCTCTCTCTCCTTTTCTCTACCAAACTCTCCCCACCCTCTCCTTTTCTCTACCCAACTCTCCCCTCTCTGTCCTTTTCTCTAACCAACTCTCCCCATCTCTCCTTTTCTCTACCCAACTCTCCCCTATCTCTTCTTTTCTCAACCAAACTCTCCCCTCTCTCTCCTTTTTTCTACCCAACTCTCCCCTCTCTCTCCTTTTCTCTAACTAACTCTCCCCTATCTCTCCTTATCTCTACCAAACTCTCCCCTATCACTTCTTTTCTCTACCCAACACTCCCCTCTCTCCTTTTCTCTACCCATCTCTCCCCTATCTCTCCTTTTCTCTACCCAACTCTCCTCTCTCTCTTTTTCTCTACCCAACTCTCCCCTACCTCTCCTTTTCTCTACCCAACTCTCCCCTCCCTCTCCTTTTCTCTACCCAACTCTCCCCTATCTCTCCTTTTCTCCACCCAACTCTCCCCTCCGTCTCCTTTTCTCTACCCAACTCTCCTCTCTCTCTTTTTCTCTACCCAACTCTCCACTATCTCTCCTTTTCACTACCCAACTCTCCCCTCTCTCTCATTTTCTCTACCCGACTCTCCCCTATGTCTCCTTCTCTACCCAACTCTCCCCTATCTCTCCTTTTCTCTACCCAACTCTCCCCTCCCTCTCCTTTTCTCTCATTTTCTCTAGCCAACTCACCCTTATTTCTCCTTTTCTCTACCCCACTCTCTCCCCTATCTCTCCTTTTCTATACCCAACTCTCCCTTCCCTCTCTCTTTTCTCTACCCAACTCTTCCCTCCCTCTCTTTTTCTAAACCAAACTCTCCCCTATCTCTCCTTTTCTCTACCCAACTCTCCCTCTCTCTACTTTTCTCTACCCAACTCTCCTCTATCTCTCCTTTTCTCTACCCAGCTCTCCCCTCCCTCTCCTTTTCTCTACCAAACTCTCCGATATCTCTCCTTTTCTCTACACAACTCTCCCCTATTTCTCCTTTTCTCTACCCAACTCTCCCCTCCCTCTCCTTTTCTCTACCCAACTCTCCGATATCTCTCATTTTCTCTACCCAACTCTCCCCTATCTCTCCTTTCCTCTACCCAACTTTCCCCTCTCTCTCCTTTCTCTATCCAACTCTCCTCTCTCTTTTTCTCTACCCAAGTGTCCCCTCCCTCTCCTTTTCTCTACCCAACTCTCCCCTACCTCTCCTTTTCTCTACCCAACTCTCCCCTATCTCTCCTTTTCTCTACCCAACTTTCCTCTCTCTCTCCTTTCTCTATCCAACTCTCCTCTCTCTCTTTTTCTCTACCCAACTCTCCCCTCCCTCTCCTTTTTTCTACCCAACTCTCCCCTATCTCACCTTTTCTCCACCCAACTCTCCCTCCCTATCATTTTCTACCCCACTCTCTCCCTATCTCTCCTTTTCTACCCAACTCTCCCTTCCCTCTCTCCTTTTCTCTACCCAACTCTCCCCTCCCTCTCCTTTTCTAAACCAAACTCTCCCCTATCTCTCCTTTTCTCTACCCAACTCTCCCCTCCCTCTCCTTTTCTCTACCAAACTCTCCCTTATCTCTCCTTTTCTCTACCCAACTCTCCCCTCTCTCTCCTTTTCTCTACCCAACTCTCCCCTACCTCTCCTTTTCTCTACCCAACTCTCCCCTATCTCTCCTTTTCTCTACCCAACTTTCCCCTCTCTCTCCTTTCTCTATCCAACTCTCCTCTCTCTCTTTTTCTCTACCCAACTCTCCCCTCCCTCTCCTTTTCTCTACCCAACTCTCCCCTATCTCACCTGTTCTCCAACCCAACTCTCCCCTTCCTATCCTTTTCTCTACCCAACTCTCCCCTCTCTCTCCTTTCTCTATCCAACTCTCCTCTCTCTCTTTTCTCTACCCAACTCTCCCTCCCTCTCCTTTTCTCTACCCAACTCTCCCTATCTCACCTTTTCTCCACCCAACTCTCCCCTCCCTATCCTTTTCTCTACCCAACTCTCAACTATTTCTCCTTTTCTCTACCCAACTCTCCCCTCTCTCTCCTTTTCTCTACCAAACTCTCCCCTCCCTCTCCTTTTCTCTACCCAACTCTCCCCTCTCTCTCCTTTTCTCTAACCAACTCTCTCCATCTCTCCTTTTCTCTACCCAACTCTCCCCTATCTCTCCTTTTCTCAACCAAACTCTCCCCTCTCTCTCCTTTTTTCTACCCAACTCTCCCCTCTCTCTCCTTTTCTCTAACTAACTCTCCCCTATCTCTCCTTATCTCTACCAAACTCTCTCCTATCACTTCTTTTCTCTACCCAACACTCCCCTCTCTCCTTTTCTCTACCCATCTCTCCCCATCTCTCCTTTTCTCTACCCAACTCTCCTCTCTCTCTTTTTCTCTACCCAACTCTCCCCTACCTCTCCTTTTCTCTACCCAACTCTCCCCTCCCTCTCCTTTTCTCTACCCAACTCTCCCCTATCTCTCCTTTTCTCCACCCAACTCTCCCCTCCGTCTCCTTTTCTCTACCCGACTCTCCCCTCCGTCTCCTTTTCTCTACCCAACTCTCCTCTCTCTCTTTTTCTCTACCCAACTCTCCACTATCTCTCCTTTTCACTCCCCAACTCTCCCCTCTCTCTCATTTTCTCTACCCGACTCTCCCCTGTCTCCTTCTCTACCCAACTCTCCCCTATCTCTCCTTTTCTCTACCCAACTCTCCCCTCCCTCTCCTTTTCTCTCATTTTCTCTAGCCAACTCACCCTTATTTCTCCTTTTCTCTACCCCACTCTCTCCCCTATCTCTCCTTTTCTATACCCAACTCTCCCTTCCCTCTCTCCTTTTCTCTACCCAAGTCTTCCCTCCCTCTCTTTTTCTAAACCAAACTCTCCCCTATCTCTCCTTTTCTCTACCCAACTCTCCCCTCTCTCTACTTTTCTCTACCCAACTCTCCTCTATCTCTCCTTTTCTCTACCCAGCTCTCCCCTCCCTCTCCTTTTCTCTACCAAACTCTCCGATATCTCTCCTTTTCTCTACACAACTCTCCCCTATTTCTCCTTTTCTCTACCCAACTCTCCCCATCTCTCCTTTTCTCTACCCAACTCTCCGATATCTCTCATTTTCTCTACCCAACTCTCCGCTATCTCTCCTTTTCTCTACCCAACTTTCCCCTCTCTCTCCTTTCTCTATCCAACTCTCCTCTCTCTTTTTCTCTACCCAAGTCTCCCCTCCCTCTCCTTTTCTCTACCCAACTCTACCCTACCTCTCCTTTTCACTACCCAACTCTCCTCTATCTCTCCTTTTCTCTACCCAACTTTCCTCTTTCTCTCCTTTCTCTATCCAACTCTCCTCTCTCTCTTTTTCTCTACCCAACTCTCCCCTCCCTCTCCTTTTTTCTACCCAACTCTCCCCATCTTACCTTTTCTCCACCCAACTCTCCCCTCCCTATCATTTTCTCTACCCCACTCTCTCCCCTATCTCTCCTTTTCTCTACCCAACTCTCCCTTCCCTCTCTCCTTTTCTCTACCCAACTCTCCCCTCCCTCTCCTTTTCTAAACCAAACTCTCCCCTATCTCTCCTTTTCTCTACCCAACTCTCCCCTCCCTCTCCTTTTCTCTACCAAACTCTCCCTTATCTCTCCTTTTCTCTACCCAACTCTCCCCTCTCTCTCCTTTTCTCTACCCAACTCTCCCTACCTCTCCTTTCTCTACCCAACTCTCCCTATCTCTCCTTTTCTCTACCCAACTTTCCCCTCTCTCTCCTTTCTCTATCCAACTCTCCTCTCTCTCTTTTTCTCTACCCAACTCTCCCCTCCCTCTTCTTTTCTCTACCCAACTCTCCCCTATCTCACCTTTTCTCCAACCCAACTCTCCCCTCCCTATCCTTTTCTCTACCCAACTCTCCCCTCTCTGTCCTTTCTCTATCCAACTCTCCTCTCTCTCTTTTTCTCTACCCAACTCTCCCCTCCCTCTCCTTTTCTCTACCCAACTCTCCCCTATCTCACCTTTTCTCCACCCAACTCTCCCCTCCCTCTCCTTTTTTCTACCCAACTCTCCCCTATCTCACCTTTTCTCCACCCAACTCTCCCCTCCCTATCATTTTCTCTACCCCACTCTCTCCCCTATCTCTCCTTTTCTCTACCCAACTCTCCCTTCCCTCTCTCCTTTTCTCTACCCAACTCTCCCCTCCCTCTCCTTTTCTAAACCAAACTCTCCCCTATCTCTCCTTTTCTCTACCCAACTCTCCCCTCCCTCTCCTTTTCTCTACCAAACTCTCCCTTATCTCTCCTTTTCTCTACCCAACTCTCCCCTCTCTCTCCTTTTCTCTCCCCAACTCTCCCCTATCTCTCCTTTTCTCTACCCAACTCTCCCCTCCTTCTCTTTTTCTCTACCCAACTCTCCCCTACCTCTCCTTTTCTCTACCCAACTCTCCCCTATCTCTCCTTTTCTCTACCCAACTCTCCCCTCTCTCTCCTTTCTCTATCCAACTCTCCTCTCTCTCTTTTTCCCTACCCAACTCTCCCCTCCCTCACCTTTTCTCCACCCAACTCTCCCCTCCCTATCCTTTTCTCTACCCAACTCTCCCCTATTTCTCCTTTTCTCTACCCAACTCTCCCCTCTCTCTCCTTTTCTCTACCAAACTCTCCCCTCTCTCTCCTTTTCTCTACCCAACTCTCCCCTCCCTCTGCTTTTCTCTACCCAACTCTCCCCTATTAATCCCTTTCTCTACCCAACTCTCCCCTATCTCTCCTTTTCTCTACCCAACTCTCCACTCCCTCTCCTTTTCTCTACCCAACTCTCCCCTCCGTCTCCTTTTCTCGAGCCAACTCTCCCCTATCTCTCCTTTTCTCTACCCAACTCTCCCCTCCCTCTCCTTTTCTCTACCCAACTCTCCCCTATCTCTCCTTTTCTCCACCCAACTCTCCCCTCCCTCTCCTTTTCTCTACCCAACTCTCCCCTCTCTCTCCTTTTCTCTAACCAACTCTCCCCATCACTCCTTTTCTCTACCCAACTCTCCCCTATCTCTCCTTTTCTCAACCCAACTCTCCCCTATCTCTCCTTTTCTCTACCAAACTCTCCCCTCTCTCTCCTTTTTTCTACCCAACTCTCCCCTCTCTCTCCTTTTCTCTAACTAACTCTCCACTCTCTCTCATTTTCTACCCAACTCTCCCCTATCTCTCCTTTTCTCTACCAAACTCTCCCCTATCTCTCCTTTTCTCTACCCAACACTCCCCTCTCTCCTTTTCTCTACCCAACTCTCCCCTATCTCTCCTTTTCTCTACCCAACTCTCCTCTCTCTCTTTTTCTCTACCCAACTCTCCCCTACCTCTCCTTTTCTCTACCCAACTCTCCCCTCCCTCTCCTTTTCACTACCCAACTCTCCCCTATCTCTCCTTTTCTCCACCCAACTCTCCCCTCCGTCTCCTTTTCTCTACCCGACTCTCCCCTCCGTCTCCTTTTCTCTACCCAACTCTCCTCTCTCTCTTTTTCTTTACCCAACTCTCCCCTCTCTCTCCTTTTTTCTACCCAACTCTCCCCTCTCTCTCCTTTTCTCTAACTAACTCTCCACTCTCTCTCATTTTCTCTACCCAACTCTCCCCTATCTCTCCTTTTCTCTACCAAACTCTCCCCTATCTCTCCTTTTCTCTACCCAACACTCCCCTCTCTCCTTTTCTCTACCCAACTCTCCCCTCCCTCTCCTTTTCACTACCCAACTCTCCCCTATCTCTCCTTTTCTCCACCCAACTCTCCCCTCCGTCTCCTTTTCTCTACCCGACTCTCCCCTCCGTCTCCTTTTCTCTACCCAACTCTCTTCTCTCTCTTTTTCTCTACCCAACTCTCCACTCTCTCTGCTTTTCACTACCCAACTCTCCCCTCTCTCTCCTTTTCTCTACCCGACTCTCCCCTATGTCTCCTTCTCTACCCAACTCTCCCCTATCTCTCCTTTTCTCTACCCAACTCTCCCCTCCCTCTCCTTTTCTCTCATTTTCTCTAGCCAACTCTCCCTTATTTCTCCTTTTCTCTACCCCACTCTCTCCCCTATCTCTCCTTTTCTCTACCCAACTCTCCCTTCCCTCTCTCCTTTTCTCTACCCAGCTCTCCCCTCCCTCTCCTTTTCTCTACTCAACTCTCCGATATCTCTCCTTTTCTCTACCCAACTCTCCCCTATTTCTCCTTTTCTCTACCCAACTCTCCCCTCCCTCTCTTTTTCTCTACCCAACTCTCCGATATCTCTCCTTTTCTCTACCCAACTCTCCCCTATCTCTCCTTTTCTCTACCCAACTCTCCACTCCTTCTCTTTTTCTCTACCCAACTTTCCCCTACCTACATAAGGGACGCGGATGCCATTTGCTGTATGTTTGATGAGAAACTGCATATTGCAAATGTACGCTCCCTTACTAGACGTCCGAAATTGTTTCTAAAATAAGCCGACGCTGTCAGGGCCGTGCCCTAGGGCCAAATCTTCCAGGAAGTCATCAAACGAACTTTCTCGGACTTTCGATGTCCGTTTAATAAAATAAATTCATTTTTTCATTTTTCCGCCCTTCATGTTAATCCCACCAGATGGCGAATGCCTTCATATTGCAAATGTACAAAACATACACCTAATTGACCTGGCTTTTTTCCTAAACCGAAAAGAGTTCAAGACGAAACTTGGTGGGCATGGGTTTGGCATAATGGGCAGTTGGCCCGAAACAGAATGGCGTCAGGGACTCACGGTTTTTGAGATAAGGCCCATTTTCTGGGATTAAAGGTGAAAAATGGAAATAGAGCACTAATTTGACAGCTTTACGTCAAAGTACATGAACCTACGGTGTAAGGAAAAAAAGAACCAGACATTTATCTCTTTTAATTTTCGATTAATTGTCAAATGTCCAATTCGTAATGTTGAGAAAAATATTTTTTTCCCCAAAAAGTTATGGATCCAGTTGCTGCGTGTTCAGACGGATCCGTTAAAGTGGGTTTCGGAGCTCTACGTGATTTCTGTGATTTTCTGTGATTTTCTGAAATCACACACATGCACAGTCAATGGGGAATGACACAGTGAGGGGCTTACAGACACACACTGCCTGCAATAGTTACTTTTGTTTGAACTATTAAAGAACCGTCAGACCTAGAGCTCTGAAACTTTAGAAACCCATTCTAGACCTTTAGTCGATCGTGCACGGTGAGCTACGGGGCTCTAGAAGGTTTTCAGGCCGAGAAATAGCCTCGTACATTTGCAATATTTTCAATTCATTTTACATCACGAAAATGACAAAATTTCTAAAAGTCCCAGAGACACAAGGCTAGGTGCATTAGAACCGCCTCGGCCCATAGAGACGGACCCTAACGTTTCTGTCCGATAGCTCATTCAAGGACCTCGTAGCAACGCCCGGAAAACGTGGATTTTCAGCACCAATTAAGGTCGCTGCTCGGACTCCAAATGACCTATCGAGCGAAACTTGAGATTCGGGGTCGCCTCAGCTAGGCCGACACATAATGTCGGAACTGGACCCCCAGCTAGAACGTAACTAGGTGTTTTACATTTTTACTATGATTTAAACAGAATTTTGAGCCTGCCCTGATATATGTGATTGTTGGCTTCTAAATGAGATGGGAAAAGTGGGTTTGGTGTTAGTTTTTATCAGTTTGGTGTCAGAATGATATCTAATTGATTGATTGACGCTGACTTGCTCGTTGACTTTTGTACATTTGCAGTATGTTTGAATAGGGCTGAAACATCACCAAAATGACAGACTGAAATCAACACTAAAAAGGGCATCACCATAGTCTCTAGGCCTTCCTGAGTTCAACGAGATGCCCCGCTTGACCGTAGCTCACTCGGTCTGACCGCAGCAACCGTTCCAAAAAGTAGGCCGAAAATGAAGCCTGGCCCTACATTTCAGCTGCTTTTGAGTGACAGCGGCAGAACGGTTTGGGTTAGAAGCACGATTCGACTTCTGGAACGTTCCTTAGGACCTCCCAATCTGTGCAAGCATAACCTTGACCCTGTGGCATTAACCCTTAACAGTGAAAACAGGGTATTTACATCAAACCGTTTGCTATGACATCTCTCCCCATAGGAATACATTGCCTGCTCCCCTAAATTCAACCTGGTGCCTATGTGGGTTATGAATGTCTTATGAACCTGTCTTCAATAGCAATCCATCAGACCACTATGAGGTCTACCTGTGTTGATTCTAAGCTTCCTGGAGCAACCGGAAGTGGTAAAAATCACCCAAAAGGTGTTTTGATAGACCCAACCTGCAGTTTGTGAAAAACAGACTTTCAACCCTGTGTAAATCAGTCAGTTCTTAACCTAAAGACTTAAAACTCAGGATTCTGTTAAAGCATACCCAAATGAGGATATGTGTCTACCTACAGCTTCCTGTGACAACCGGAAGTCCTTTAAATAGGGGTCATAGGTGCTGTTTTGAAGGGTTAAAAAGGTCATATCTTTACAAAACTTCATATGTGTGATTAGGCAACCCTCATGAACTGTAAATGGGTCATTTCTCCCATCAGATTTACAAGAAAACCCTCACAGACACACACAAACACAGATATGGGATGGAGTGACACAGTGTGGGGCTTGAAGACACACAGAGCCTGCAATGGCATCACCATAGTCTCTAGGCCTTCCTGAGTTCAACGAGATGCCCCGCTTGACCGTAGCTCACTCGGTCTGACCGCAGCAACCGTGCCAAAAAGTAGGCCCAGAACCGTTTGGGTTAGAAGCACGATTCGACTTCAGGAGCGTTCCTTAGGACCTCCCGATCTGTGCAAGCCTAACCGTGACCATGTGGCATTAACCCTTAACAGTGAAAACAGGGTATTTACATCAAACCGTTTGCTATGACATCTCTCCCCATAGGAATACATTGCCTGCTCGCCTAAATTCAACCTGGTGCCTATGTGGGTTATGAATGTCTTATGAACCTGTCTTTGATGGCAATCCATCAGGCCACTATGAGGTCTACCTGTGTTGATTCTAAGCTTCTTGGAGCAACCGGAAGTTGTTAAAATCACCCTAAAGGTGTTTTACAGTACCCAACCTGCTGTTGGTGAAAAACAGACATTCAAACCAGTGTGCATCAGTCAGTTCTTAACTTACAGACTTAAAACTCAGGATTCTGTAAAAAGCCTACCCCAATGAGGATATGTGTCTACCTACAGCTTCCTGTGACAACCGGAAGTGCCTTAAATTGGGGTCACAGTGTCTGTTTCGGAAGGGTTAAAAAGGTCACATCTTTCCAAAACTTCACATGTGTGATTAGGCAACCCCAATGAACTGTAAATCAGTCATTTCTCCCATCAGAATCCCTTGAAAAACTCACACATGCACACAGTCCATGGGGAGTGACATAGTGTGGGGCTTACAGACACACACTGCCTGCAATAGTTACTTTCGTTCGAACTATTAAAGAACCGTCAGACCTAGAGCTCTGAAACTTTAGAACCCTTTTCTAGAGCTTATGTCGATAGTGCACGGTGAGTTATGGGGCTCTAGAAGGTTCACAGGCCGAGAAACAGCCTTGTACATTTGCAATATTTTCAATTCATTTTTACATCACGAAAATGACAAAATTTCTAAAAGTCCCAGAGACACAAGGCTAGGTGCATTAGAACCGCCTCGGCCCATAGAGACGGACCCTAACGTTTCTCTCCGATAGCTCATTCAAGGACCCCGTAGCAACGCCCGGAAAACGTGGATTTTCAGCACCAATTAAGGTCGCTGCTCGGGCTCTGAATGACCTATCGAGCGAACTCGGGATTTGGGGTCGCCTCAGATAGGCCGACACATAACGTCGGAACTGGACCCGCAACTAGAACGTAACTAGGTGTTTTACGTTTTCATTATAGTGACTTTATGGCAGACTTTTGTCCATTTGCAATAAGTTAAAACCGTCAAGCCCGGCCATCCTGAGATCAATGGGCAGTCAATTGGGCTTTCCTGCAGTATTTTAGAGCTTGTCATATTCGTGATGTTAACAGCCCATTGAAACATATTGCAAATGTACTGTACATTTGCAATATGTTTCACTGTACATTTGCAATATGTTTCAATGGGCTTTTTTGACATGTTGAAATCAACACCAATGAGCTATGGACAGGTACCGCTATCAATCCTGGCCATCCTGAGATCAATGGGCAGTCAATTGGGCATTCCTGAAGTATTTTAGAGCTTGTCATATTTGTGATGTTAAAAGCCAATTGAAACATATTGCAAATGTACTGTACATTTGCAATATGTTTCACTGTACATTTGCAATATGTTTCAATGGGCTTTTTTTTTGACATGTTGAAATCAACACCAATGAGCTATGGACAGGTACCGCTATCAATCCTGGCCATCCTGAGATCAATGGGCAGTCAATTGGGCATTCCTGAAGTATTTTAGAGCTTGTCATATTCGTGATGTTAAAGCCCATTGAAACATATTGCAAATTTACAGTGAAACATATTGCAAATGTACTGTACAAAGCAATGGAAGAGAGTGTGGACACTCATTTTTTGAAAACCTCCATAAATGAGCAGGGGCTTCTCCCACTGACTTAGGGGCCATAGTGGGATACTCCCATAAAGATCCTGGACCAGGAGCAGCCCCCTAAAGTCATTTAAAACCCTTTTGAAAATATGGACCTGGTAAATGTACTGTACATTTGCAATATGTTTCACTGTACATTTGCAATATGTTTCAATGGGCTGTTAACATCACGAATTTGACATGTTGAAATCAACACCAACAAGCGATGGAGAGGTACCACTATCAATCCTGGCCATCCTTAGATCAACGGGCAGTCAATTGGGCATTCCTGCAGTATTTTAGAGCTTGTCATATTCAAGGTGATGTTAAAAGCCCATTGAAACATATTGCAAATGTACAGTGAAACATATTGCAAATGTACTGTACAAAGCAATGGAAGAGAGTGTGGACACTCATTTTTTGAAAACCTCCATAAATGAGCAGGGGCTTCTCCCACTGACTTAGGGCCATAGTGGGATACTCCCATAAAGATCCTGGACCAGGAGCAGCCCCCTAAAGTCATTTAAAACCCTTTTGAAAATATGGACCTGGTAAATGTACTGTACATTTGCAATATGTTTCACTGTACATTTGCAATATGTTTCAATGGGCTTTTAAGATCACGATCCCAATGTAGGCACCCCTGGCATTTTGGAAGTTTTTCAAAAAATAGACCCTATAGGATGATTGAGGGCTTAACATAGTGATATATATCATTTTGTCAGTTTAAATGCCATTTGGACATTGCTCACTGACTTTTGGGTTCGGAAGCCGACTTCCTATGACGATATATGTAAATGGACATAACATCATGACTTTTGACTTCCTATGGTAACATATTGCAAATGGACAAAACATATTGCAAATGGACAATAAAAAAGTTAATAAAAATAACTTTATTAAAATTAGACAAGGATATGTTTATACACATCTTCTATGCGTGAGATTATAACGAAAAGTCGTTAGAATCGCAAAACGCCCAGAAAGCACTTTTTAGGGGGTATAGTTATTCTGATATTTTTTGGAAATGTCAAAATTTGACCCTTGGGTCTTGTCTTCATGTACATTTGCAATATGTTTTGCCCGTTGGAACAACGCTCGCCACCTATAGTAATTTTGAGTTGTTACACTTGGCATTTGCCGTATGCCGTTTGCCATAAGAAATACAATTAAATGGCGTCCATTTGGGCACTCTTTTCCATCGTGTGTATGTTTGTTCCAATGGCAATATGTTGCCATTCATTTTTGTCCATTTCATGGGGGTGTTCCCTTTCCTCTCCTTTGCTATACCCAACTCTCCCCTATCTCTCCTTTCTCTACCCAACTCTCCCTTATCTCTCCTTTTCTCTACCCAACTCTCCCCTTTCTCTCCTTTTCTCTACCCAACTCTCCACTCCCTCTCCTTTTCTCTACCCAACTCTCCCCTATCTCTCCTTTTCTCTACCCAAATCTCCCCTTCCTCTCCTTTTCTCTACCCAACTCTCCCCTCTCTCTCCTTTCTCTATCCAACTCTCCCCTCTCTCATTTTCTCTACCCAACTCTCCCCTATCTCTCCTTTTGTCAACCCAACTCTCCCCTATCTCTCCTTTTCTCTACCCAACTCTCCCTCCCTCTCTCCTTTTCTCTACCCAACTCTCCCCTCCTCTACTTTTCTCTACCCAACTCTCCCTATCTCTCCTTTTCTCTCCCCCAACTCTCCCTGTCTCTCCTTTTCTCTACCCAACTCTCCCTCTCTCATTGTCTCTACCCAACTCTCCCCTTCCTCTCCTTTTCTCTACCCAACTCTCCCTCTCTCTCCTTTCTCTATCCAACTCTCCCCTCTCTCATTTTCTCTACCCAACTCTCCCCTATCTCTCCTTTTCTCAACCCAACTCTCCCCTATCTCTCCTTTTGTCAACCCAACTCTCCCCTATCTCTCCTTTTCTCTACCCAACTCTCCCCTCCCTCTCCTTTTCTCTACCCAACTCTCCCCTCCCTCTACTTTTCTCTACCCAACTCTCCCCTATCTCTCCTTTTCTCTCCCCAACTCTCCCCTGTCTCTCCTTTTCTCTACCCAACTCTCCCCTCTCTCATTGTCTCTACCCAACTCTCCCCTTCCTCTCCTTTTCTCTACCCAACTCTCCCCTCTCTCTCCTTTCTCTATCCAACTCTCCCCTCTCTCATTTTCTCTACCCAACTCTCCCCTATCTCTCCTTTTCTCAACCCAACTCTCCCCTATCTCTCCTTTTATCTAACAAATTCTCCCCTCTCTCTCCTTTTTTCTACCCAACTCTCCCCTCTCTCTCCTTTTCTCTAACTAACTCTCCCCTCTCTCTCCTTTTCTCTACCCAACTCTCCCCTCCCTCTACTTTTCTCTACCCAACTCTCCCTATCTCTCCTTTTTATCTAACAAATTCTCCCTCTCTCTCCTTTTTTCTACCCAACTCTCCCCTCTCTCTCCTTTTCTCTACCCAACTCTCCCCTCTCTCTCCTTTTCTCTACACAACTCTCCCCTCCCTCTGCTTTTCTCTACCCAACTCTCCCCTATTTCTCCCATTCTCTACCCAACTCACCCTATCTCTCCTTTTCTCTACCCAACTCTCCCCTATCTCTCCTTTTCTCTACCCAACTCTCCACTCCCTCTCATTTTCTCTACCCAACTCTCCCCTCTCTCTCCTTTTCTCTACACAACTCTCCCTTATCTCTCCTTTTCTCCACACAACTCTCCCCTCCCTCTCCTTTCCCTACCCAACTCTCCCTATCTCTCCTTTTCTCTACCCAACTCTCCCCTGTCTCTCCTTTTCTCTACCCAACTCTCCCATCTCTCATTGTCTCTACCCAACTCTCCCTTACCTCTCCTTTGCTATACCCAACTCTCCCCTATCTCTCCTTTCTCTACCCAACTCTCCCCTATCTCTCCTTTTCTCTACCCAACTCTCCCCTCTCTCATTGTCTCTACCCAACTCTCCCTTACCTCTCCTTTGCTATACCCAACTCTCCCCTATCTCTCCTTTCTCTACCCAACTCTCCCCTATCTCTCCTTTTCTCATCCCAACTCTCCTTTCTCTCTCTTTTTCTCTACCCAACTCTCCCTTACCTCTCCTTTGCTATATCCAACTCTCCCCTATCTCTCCTTTCTCTACCCAACTCTCCCTTATCTCTCCTTTTCTCTACCCAACTCTCCCCTTTCTCTCCTTTTCTCTACCCAACTCTCCACTCCCTCTCCTTTTCTCTACCCAACTCTCCCCTATCTCTCCTTTTCTCTACCCAAATCTCCCCTTCCTCTCCTTTTCTCTACCCAACTCTCCCCTCTCTCTCCTTTCTCTATCCAACTCTCCCCTCTCTCATTTTCTCTACCCAACTCTCCCCTATCTCTCCTTTTCTCAACCCAACTCTCCCCTATCTCTCCTTTTATCTACCAAATTCTCCACTCTCTCTCCTTTTTTCTACCCAACTCTCCCCTCTCTCTCCTTTTCTCTAACTAACTCTCCCCTCTCTCTCATTTTCTCTACCCAACTCTCCCCTCCCTCTCCTTTTCTCTACCCAACTCTCCCCTCCCTCTACTTTTCTCTACCCAACTCTCCCCTATCTCTCCTTTTCTCTCCCCAACTCTCCCCTGTCTCTCCTTTTCTCTACCCAACTCTCCCCTCTCTCATTGTCTCTACCCAACTCTCCCCTTCCTCTCCTTTTCTCTCCCCAACTCTCCCCTGTCTCTCCTTTTCTCTACCCAACTCTCCCCTCTCTCATTGTCTCTACCCAACTCTCCCCTTCCTCTCCTTTTCTCTACCCAACTCTCCCCCTCTCTCTCCTTTCTATCCAACTCTCCCTCTCTCATTTTCTCTACCCAACTCTCCCCTATCTCTCCTTTTCTCAACCCAACTCTCCCCTATCTCTCCTTTTATCTAACAAATTCTCCCCTCTCTCTCCTTTTTTCTACCCAACTCTCCCCTCTCTCTCCTTTTCTCTAACTAACTCTCCCCTCTCTCTCCTTTTCTCTACCCAACTCTCCCCTCCCTCTACTTTTCTCTACCCAACTCTCCCTATCTCTCCTTTTATCTAACAAATTCTCCCTCTCTCTCCTTTTTTTCTACCCAACTCTCCCTCTCTCTCCTTTTCTCTACCCAACTCTCCCTCTCTCTCCTTTTCTCTACACAACTCTCCCTCCCTCTGCTTTTCTCTACCCAACTCTCCCTATTTCTCCCATTCTCTACCCAACTCTCCCTATCTCTCCTTTTCTCTACCCAACTCTCCCCTATCTCTCCTTTTCTCTACCCAACTCTCCACTCCCTCTCCTTTTCTCTACCCAACTCTCCCCTCTCTCTCCTTTTCTCTACACAACTCTCCCTTATCTCTCCTTTTCTCCACACAACTCTCCCCTCCCTCTCCTTTTCCCTACCCAACTCTCCCCTATCTCTCCTTTTCTCTACCCAACTCTCCCTGTCTCTCCTTTTCTCTACCCAACTCTCCCATCTCTCATTGTCTCTACCCAACTCTCCCTTACCTCTCCTTTGCTATACCCAACTCTCCCTATCTCTCCTTTCTCTACCCAACTCTCCCTATCTCTCCTTTTCTCTACCCAACTCTCCCTCTCTCATTGTCTCTACCCAACTCTCCCTTACCTCTCCTTTGCTATTCCCAACTCTCCCCTATCTCTCCTTTCTCTACCCAACTCTCCCCTATCTCTCCTTTTCTCTACCCAACTCTCCTTTCTCTCTCTTTTTCTCTACCCAACTCTCCTTACCTCTCCTTTGCTCTATCCAACTCTCCCTATCTCTCTCCTTCTCTATCTCCTCTCCTTTCTCTACCCAACTCTCCTCTCCTTTTCTCTACCCAACTCTCCCCTATCTCTCCTTTCTCTACCCAACTCTCCCTTCCTCTCCTTTTCTCTACCCAACTCTCCTCTCTCTCCTTTCTCTACCCAACTCTCCTCTCTCTCATTTCTCTACCCAACTCTCCCCTATCTCTCCTTTTCTCTACCCAACTCTCCCTATCTCTCCTTTTCTCTACCCAACTCTCCCTCTCTCTCCTTTTCTCTACCCAACTCTCCCCTATCTCTCCTTTTCTCTACCCAACTCTCCCTCTCTCTCCTTTTCTCTCTACCCAACTCTCCCTCTCTCTCCTTTTCTCTACCCAACTCTCCCCTATCTCTCCTTTTCTCTACCCAACTCCTCCTATCTCTCCTTTTCTCTACCCAACTCTCCCTCTCTCTCCTTTTCTCTACCCAACTCTCCCCTCTCTCCTTTTCTCTACCCAACTCTCCCTCTCTCTCTCCTTTTCTCTACCCAACTCTCCCTCTCTCATTGTCTCTACCCAACTCTCCTTCCTCTCCTTTTCTCTACCCAACTCTCCCCTATCTCTCCTTTTCTCAACCCAACTCTCCCCTATCTCTCCTTTTATCTACCAAATTCTCCCCTCTCTCTCCTTTTTTCTACCAAACTCTCCCCTCTCTCTCCTTTTCTCTAACTAACTTACCCTCTCTTTCCTTTTCTCTACCCAACTCTCCCCTATCTCTCCTTTTCTCTACACAACTCTCCTTTCTCTCTCTTTTTCTCTACCCAACTCTCCCCTCTCTCTCCTTTTCTCTACACAAATCTCCCCTCCCTCTGCTTTTCTCTACCCAACTCTCCCCTATTTCTCCCATTCTCTACCCAACTCACCCCTATCTCTCCTTTTCTCTACCCAACTCTCCCCTATCTCTCCTTTTCTCTACCCAACTCTCCACTCCCTCTCATTTTCTCTACCCAACTCTCCCCTCTCTCTCCTTTTCTCTACACAACTCTCCCTTATCTCTCCTTTTCTCCACACAACTCTCCCCTCCCTCTCCTTTTCCCTACCCAACTCTCCCCTATCTCTCCTTTTCTCTACCCAACTCTCCCCTGTCTCTCCTTTTCTCTACCCAACTCTCCCATCTCTCATTGTCTCTACCCAACTCTCCCTTACCTCTCCTTTGCTATACCCAACTCTCCCCTATCTCTCCTTTCTCTACCCAACTCTCCCCTATCTCTCCTTTTCTCTACCCAACTCTCCCTCTCTCATTGTCTCTACCCAACTCTCCCTTACCTCTCCTTTGCTATACCCAACTCTCCCCTATCTCTCCTTTCTCTACCCAACTCTCCCCTATCTCTCCTTTTCTCTACCCAACTCTCCTTTCTCTCTCTTTTTCTCTACCCAACTCTCCCTTACCTCTCCTTTGCTATATCCAACTCTCCCCTATCTCTCCTTTCTCTACCCAACTCTCCCTTATCTCTCCTTTTCTCTACCCAACTCTCCCCTTTCTCTCCTTTTCTCTACCCAACTCTCCACTCCCTCTCCTTTTCTCTACCCAACTCTCCCCTATCTCTCCTTTTCTCTACCCAAATCTCCCCTTCCTCTCCTTTTCTCTACCCAACTCTCCCCTCTCTCTCCTTTCTCTATCCAACTCTCCCCTCTCTCATTTTCTCTACCCAACTCTCCCCTATCTCTCCTTTTCTCAACCCAACTCTCCCCTATCTCTCCTTTTATCTACCAAATTCTCCACTCTCTCTCCTTTTTTTCTACCCAACTCTCCCCTCTCTCTCCTTTTCTCTAACTAACTCTCCCCTCTCTCTCATTTTCTCTACCCAACTCTCCCCTCCCTCTCCTTTTCTCTACCCAACTCTCCCCTCCCTCTCCTTTTCTCTACCCAACTCTCCCCTCCCTCTACTTTTCTCTACCCAACTCTCCCCTATCTCTCCTTTTTCTCTCCCCAACTCTCCCTGTCTCTCCTTTTTCTCTACCCAACTCTCCCCTCTCTCATTGTCTCTACCCAACTCTCCCCTTCCTCTCCTTTTCTCTCCCCAACTCTCCCCTGTCTCTCCTTTTCTCTACCCAACTCTCCCCTCTCTCATTGTCTCTACCCAACTCTCCCCTTCCTCTCCTTTTCTCTACCCAACTCTCCCCTCTCTCTCCTTTCTCTATCCAACTCTCCCCTCTCTCATTTTCTCTACCCAACTCTCCCCTATCTCTCCTTTTCTCAACCCAACTCTCCCCTATCTCTCCTTTTATCTAACAAATTCTCCCCTCTCTCTCCTTTTTTCTACCCAACTCTCCCCTCTCTCTCCTTTTCTCTAACTAACTCTCCCCTCTCTCTCCTTTTCTCTACCCAACTCTCCCCTCCCTCTACTTTTCTCTACCCAACTCTCCCCTATCTCTCCTTTTATCTAACAAATTCTCCCCTCTCTCTCTCCCTTTTTTCTACCCAACTCTCCCCTCTCTCTCCTTTTCTCTACCCAACTCTCCCCTCTCTCTCCTTTTCTCTACACAACTCTCCCCTCCCTCTGCTTTTCTCTACCCAACTCTCCCCTATTTCTCCCATTCTCTACCCAACTCACCCCTATCTCTCCTTTTCTCTACCCAACTCTCCCCTATCTCTCCTTTTCTCTACCCAACTCTCCACTCCCTCTCCTTTTCTCTACCCAACTCTCCCCTCTCTCTCCTTTTCTCTACACAACTCTCCCTTATCTCTCCTTTTCTCCACACAACTCTCCCCTCCCTCTCCTTTTCCCTACCCAACTCTCCCCTATCTCTCCTTTTCTCTACCCAACTCTCCCCTGTCTCTCCTTTTCTCTACCCAACTCTCCCATCTCTCATTGTCTCTACCCAACTCTCCCTTACCTCTCCTTTGCTATACCCAACTCTCCCCTATCTCTCCTTTCTCTACCCAACTCTCCCCTATCTCTCCTTTTCTCTACCCAACTCTCCCCTCTCTCATTGTCTCTACCCAACTCTCCCTTACCTCTCCTTTGCTATACCCAACTCTCCCCTATCTCTCCTTTCTCTACCCAACTCTCCCCTATCTCTCCTTTTCTCTACCCAACTCTCCTTTCTCTCTCTTTTTCTCTACCCAACTCTCCCTTACCTCTCCTTTGCTATATCCAACTCTCCTATCTCTCCTTTCTCTACCCAACTCTCCCTTATCTCTCCTTTTCTCTACCCAACTCTCCCTTTCTCTCCTTTTCTCTACCCAACTCTCCACTCCCTCTCCTTTTCTCTACCCAACTCTCCCCTATCTCTCCTTTTCTCTACCCAAATCTCCCCTTCCTCTCCTTTTCTCTACCCAACTCTCCCCTCTCTCTCCTTTCTCTATCCAACTCTCCCCTCTCTCATTTTCTCTACCCAACTCTCCCCTATCTCTCCTTTTCTCAACCCAACTCTCCCCTATCTCTCCTTTTATCTACCAAATTCTCCACTCTCTCTCCTTTTTTCTACCCAACTCTCCCCTCTCTCTCCTTTTCTCTAACTAACTCTCCCCTCTCTCTCATTTTCTCTACCCAACTCTCCCCTCCCTCTCCTTTTCTCTACCCAACTCTCCCCTCCCTCTACTTTTCTCTACCCAACTCTCCCCTATCTCTCCTTTTCTCTCCCCAACTCTCCCCTGTCTCTCCTTTTCTCTACCCAACTCTCCCCTCTCTCATTGTCTCTACCCAACTCTCCCCTTCCTCTCCTTTTCTCTACCCAACTCTCCCCTATCTCTCCTTTTCTCAACCCAACTCTCCCCTATCTCTCCTTTTATCTACCAAATTCTCCCCTCTCTCTCCTTTTTTCTACCAAACTCTCCCCTCTCTCTCCTTTTCTCTAACTAACTTACCCTCTCTTTCCTTTTCTCTACCCAACTCTCCCCTATCTCTCCTTTTCTCTACACAACTCTCCTTTCTCTCTCTTTTTCTCTACCCAACTCTCCCCTACCTCTCCTTTTCTCTACCCAACTCTCCATTATCTCTGCTTTTCTCTACCCAACTCTCCCCTTTCTCTCCTTTTCTCTACCCAACTCTCCCCTATCTCTCCTTTTCTCAACCCAACTCTCCCCTCCGTCTCCTTTTCTCTACCAAACTCTCCCCTCTCTCTCCTTTTCTCTACCCAACTCTCCCCTCTCTCTCCTTTTCTCTACCCAACTCTCCCCTCCCTCTGCTTTTCTCAACCCAACTCTCCCCTATTTCTCCCATTCTCTACCTCTACCCAACTCTCCCCTCTCTCTCCTTTTCTCTACCCAACTCTCACCTCCCTCTGCTTTTCTCTACCCAACTCTCCCCTATTTCTCCCATTCTCTACCCAACTCTCCCCTATCTCTCATTTTCTCTACCCAACTCTCCCTGTCTCTCCTTTTCTCTACCCAACTCTCCCTCTCTCATTGTCTCTACCCAACTCTCCCCTTCCTCTCCTTTTCTCTACCCAACTCTCCCCTCTCTCTCCTTTTCTCTACCCAACTCTCCCCTCCCTCTGCTTTTCTCTACCCAACTCTCCCCTATTTCTCCCATTCTCTACCCAACTCTCCCTATCTCTCCTTTTCTCTACCCAACTCTCCCCTATCTCTCCTTTTCTCTACCCAACTCTCCCCTCTCTCTCCTTTTCTCTACCCAACTCTCCCCTATCTCTCCTTTTCTCCACACAACTCTCCCCTCCCTCTCCTTTTCTCTACCCAACTCTCCCCTATCTCTCCTTTTCTCTACCCAACTCTCCCCTGTCTCTCCTTTTCTCTACCCAACTCTCCCCTCTCTCATTGTCTCTACCCAACTCTCCCTTACCTACATAAGGGACGCGGATGGCATTTGCTGTATGTTTGATGAGAAACTGCATATTGCAAATGTACGCTCCCTTACTAGACGTCCGAAATTGTTTCTAAAATAAGCCGACGCCGGGCCGTGCCCTAGGGCCTAATCTTCCAGGAAGTCATCAAAGCGAACTTTCTCGGACTTTCGATGTCCGTTTAATAAAATAAATTCATTTTTTCATTTTTCCGCCCTTCATGTTAATCCCACCAGATGGCGAATGCCTTCATATTGCAAATGTACAAAACATACACCTAATTGACCTGGCTTTTCTCTCCTAAACCGAAAACTCTTTGAAGACGAAACTTGGTGGGCATGGGTTTGGCCATATGGGCAGTTGGCCCGAAACAGAATGGCGTCAGGGACTCACGGTTTTTGAGATAAGGCCCATTTTCTGGGATTAAAGGTGAAAAATGGAAATAGAGCACTAATTTGACAGCTTTACGTCAAAGTACATGAACCTACGGTGTAAGGAAAAAAGAACCAGACATTTATCTCTTTTAATTTTCGATTAATTGGCAAACGTCAATTCGTAATGTTGAGAAAAATATTTTTTCCCCAAAAATGTTATGGATCCAGTTGCTGCGTGTTCAGACGGATCCGTTAAAGTGGGTTTCGAGCTCTACGTGATTTCTGTGATTTTCTGTGATTTTCTGAAATCACACACATGCACAGTCAATGGGGAATGACACAGTGAGGGGCTTACAGACAGACACTGCCTGCAATAGTTACTTTTGTTCGAACTATTAAAGAACCGTCAGACCTAGAGCTCTGAAACTTTAGAAACCCATTCTAGACCTTTAGTCGATCGTGCACGGTGAGCTACGGGGCTCTAGAAGGTTTTCAGGCCGAGAAACAGCCTCGTACATTTGCAATATTTTCAATTCATTTTTACATCACGAAAATGACAAAAGTTCTAAAAGTCCCAGAGACACAAGGCTAGGTGCATTAGAACCGCCTCGGCCCATAGAGACGGACCCTAACGTTTCTGTCCGATAGCTCATTCAAGGACCCGTAGCAACGCCGGAAAACGTGGATTTTCAGCACCAATTAAGGTCGCTGCTCGGACTCCAAATGACCTATCGAGCGAAACTTGAGATTCGGGTCGCCTCAGCTAGGCCGACACATAATGTCGGAACTGGACCCGCAGCTAGAACGTAACTAGGTGTTTTACATTTTTACTATGATTTAAACAGAATTTTGAGCCTGCCCTGATATATGTGATTGTTGGCTTCTAAATGAGATGGGAAAAGTGGGTTTGGTGTCAGTTTTTATCAGTTTGGTGTCAGAATGATATCTAATTGATTAATTGACGCTGACTTGCTCGTTGACTTTGTACATTTGCAATATGTTTGAATAGGGCTGAAACATCACCAAAATGACAGACTGAAATCAACACAAAAAGGGCATCACCATAGTCTCTAGGCCGTGCCGAGTTCAACGAGACGCCCCACTTGACTGTAGCTCGCTCTGACCTCATAGACCGTGCAAAAAGTAGGCCCAAAATGAAGCTTGGCCCTAAATGTCAGCTGATTTTGGGTGACAGCGGCAGACCCGTTTGGGTTAGAAGCACAATTCAACTTCAGGAATGTTCCTAAGGTCCTCCCGATCTGAGCAAGCCTAACCGTGACTGTGTGGCATTAACCTTTAACAGTGAAAACAGGGTATTTACATCAAACCGTTTGCTATGAAATCTCTCCCCATAGGAATACATTGCCTGCTCCCTAAATTCAACCTGGTGCCTATGTGGGTTATGAATGTCTTATGAACCTGTCTTCGATAGCAATCCATCAGACCACTATGAGGTCTACCTGTGTTGATTCTAAGCTTCCTGGAGCAACCGGAAGTGGTAAAAATCACCCAAAAGGTGTTTTGATAGACCCAACCTGCAGTTTGTGAAAAACAGACAATTCAACCCTGTGTAAATCAGTCAGTTCTTAACTTACAGACTTAAAACTCAGGATTCTGTTAAAGCCTACCCCAATGAGTATATGTGTGTACCTACAGCTTCCTGTGACAACCGGAAGTGCTTTAAATAGGGTCATAGGGTCTGTTTGAAGGGTTAAAAAGGTCAGATCTTTACAAAACTTCACATGTGTGATTAGGCAACCCCAATGAACTGTAAATGAGTCATTTCTCCCATCATATTGACAAGAAAACCCTCAAACACACACACAAACACAGATATGGGATGGAGTGACACAGTGTGGGGCTTGAAGACACACAGAGCCTGCAATGGCATCACCATAGTCTCTAGGCCTTCCTGAGTTCAACAAGATATCCCGCTTGACCGTAGCTCACTCGGTCTGACCGCAGTAACCGTTCCAAAAAGTAGGCCCAAACTGAAGCCTGGCCCTCAATTTCAGCTGCTTTTGGGTGACAGCGGCAGAACCGTTTGGGTTAGAAGCACGATTCGACTTCTGGAACGTTCCTTAGGACCTCCCGATCTGTGCAAGCCTAACTTTGACCCTGTGGCATTAACCCTTAACAGTGAAAACAGGGTATTTACATCAAACCGTTTGCTATGACATCTCTCCCCATAGGAATACATTGCCTGCTCCCCTAAATTCAACCTGGTGCCTATGTGGGTTATGAATGTCTTATGAACCTGTCTTTGATAGCAATCCATCAGACCACTATGAGGTCTACCTGTGTTGATTCTAAGCTTCCTGGAGCAACCGGAAGTGGTAAAAATCACCCAAAAAGGTGTTTTTGATAGACCCAACCTGCAGTTTGTGAAAAACAGACTTTCAACCCTGTGTAAATCAGTCAGTTCTTAACCTAAAGACTTATAACTCAGGATTCTGTTAAAGCATACCCCAATGAGGATATGTGTCTAACTACAGCTTCCTGTGACAACCGGAAGTGCTTTAAATAGGGGTCATAGGTGCTGTTTCAAAGGGTTAAAAAGGTCACATCTTTCCAAAACTTCATATTTGTGATTAGGCAACCCTCATGAACTGTAAATGGGTCATTTCTCCCATCAGATTTACAAGAAAACCCTCACAGACACACACAAACACAGATATGGGATGGAGTGACACAGTGTGGGGCTTGAAGACACACAGAGCCTGCAATGGCATCACCATAGTCTCTAGGCCTTGCCGAGTTCAACGAGACGCCACGCTTGACCGTAGCTCACTCAGTCTGACCGCAGCAACTGTGCCAAAAGTAGGCCCAAACTGAAGCCTGGCCCTCAATTTCAGCTGCTTTTTGGGTGACAGCGGCAGAACCGTTTGGGTTAGAAGCACGGTTCGACTTCAGGAGCGTTCCTTAGGACCTCCCGATCTGTGCAAGCCTAACTTTGACCCTGTGGCATTAACCTTTAACAGTGAAAACAGGGTATTTACATCAAACCGTTTGCTATGACATCTCTCCCCATAGGAATACATTGCCTGCTCCTCTAAATTCAACCTGGTGCCTATGTGGGTTATGAATGCCTTATGAACCTGTCTTTGATGGCAATCCATCAGGCCACTATGAGGTCTACCTGTGTTGATTCTAAGCTTCCTGGAGCAACCGGAAGTGGTTAAAATCACCCTAAAGGTGTTTTACAGTACCCAACCTGCTGTTGGTGAAAAACAGACTTTCAAACCTGTGTGAATCAGTCAGTTCTTAACTTACAGACTTAAAACTCAGGATTCTGTTAAAGCCTACCCCCAATGAGGATATGTGTCTACCTACAGCTTCCTGTGACAACCGGAAGTGCCTTAAATTGTGGTCACAGTGTCTGTTTCAAGGGTTAAAAAGGTCACAATTTTCCAAAACTTCACATGTGTGATTAGGCAACCCCAATGAACTGTAAATCAGTCATTTCTCCCATCAGAATCCTTGAAAAACTCACACATGCACACAGTCCATGGGGAGTGACATAGTGTGGGGCTTACAGACACACACTGCCTGCAATAGTTACTTTCGTTCGAACTATTAAAGACCCGTCAGACCTAGAGCTCTGAAACTTTAGAACCCTTTTCTAGAGCTTATGTCGATAGTGCACGGTGAGTTATGGGGCTCTAGAAGGTTCACAGGCCGAGAAACAGCCTTGTACATTTGCAATATTTTTCAATTCATTTTTACATCACGAAAATGACAAAATTTCTAAAAGTCCCAGAGACACAAGGCTAGGTGCGTTAGAACCGCCTCGGCCCATAGAGACGGACCCTAACGTTTCTGTCCGATAGCTCATTCAAGGACCCCGTAGCAACGCCCGGAAAACGTGGATTTTCAGCACCAATTAAGGTCGCTGCTCGGGCTCGAATGACCTATCGAGCGAAACTCGGGATTTGGGGTCGCCTCAGATAGGCCGACACATAACGCCGAACTGGACCGCAACTAGAACGTAACTGGGTGTTTTACGTTTCATTATAGTGACTTTATGGGTGACTTTTGTCCATTTGCAATAAGTTAAAACCGTCAAGCCCGGCCATCCTGAGATCAACGGGCAGTCAATTGGGCTTTCCTGCAGTATTTTAGAGCTTGTCATATTCGTGATGTTAAAGCCCATTGAAACATATTGCAAATGTACTGTACATTTGCAATATGTTTCACTGTACATTTGCAATATGTTTCAATGGGCTTTTTTTTTGACATGTTGAAATCAACACCAACGAGCTATGGACAGGTACCGCTATCAAGCCTGGCCATCCTGAGATCAACGGGCAGTCAATTGGCCATTCCTGCAGGATTTTAGAGCTTGTCATATTCGTGATGTTAAAAGCCCATTGAAACATATTGCAAATGTACTGTACATTTGCAATATGTTTCACTGTACATTTGCAATATGTTTCAATGGGCTTTTTTTTGACATGTTGAAATCAACACCAACGAGCTATGGACAGGTACCGCTATCAAGCCTGGCCATCCTGAGATCAACGGGCAGTCAATTGGCCATTCCTGCAGGATTTTAGAGCTTGTCATATTCGTGATGTTAACAGCCCATTGAAACATATTGCAAATGTACTGTACATTTGCAATATGTTTCACTGTACATTTGCAATATGTTTCAATGGGCTTTTTGACATGTTGAAATCAACACCAACGAGCTATGGACAGGTACCGCTATCAATCCTGGCCATCCCGAGATCAACGAGCAGTCAATTGGCCATTCCTGCAGGATTTTAGAGCTTGTCATATTCGTGATGTTAACAGCCCATTGAAACATATTGCAAATGTACTGTACATTTGCAATATGTTTCACTGTACATTTGCAATATGTTTCAATGGGCTTTTTTTGACATGTTGAAATCAACACCAACGAGATATGGACAGGTACCACTATCAATCCTGGCCATCCCGAGATCAACGAGCAGTCAATTGGCCATTCCTGCAGGATTTTAGAGCTTGTCATATTCGTGATGTTAACAGCCCATTGAAACATATTGCAAATGTACTGTACATTTGCAATATGTTTCACTGTACATTTGCAATATGTTTCAATGGGCTTTTTTGACATGTTGAAATCAACACCAACGAGCTATGGACAGGTACCGCTTATCAATCCTGGCCATCCTGAGATCAACGGGCAGTCAATTGGCCATTCCTGAAGTATTTTAGAGCTTGTCATATTCGTGATGTTAACAGCCCATTGAAACATATTGCAAATGTACTGTACATTTGCAATATGTTTCACTGTACATTTGCAATATGTTTCAATGGGCTTTTTTGACATGTTGAAATCAACACCAACGAGCTATGGACAGGTACCGCTATCAATCCTGGCCATCCCGAGATCAACGAGCAGTCAATTGGCCATTCCTGCAGGATTTTAGAGCTTGTCATATTCGTGATGTTAACAGCCCATTGAAACATATTGCAAATGTACTGTACATTTGCAATATGTTTCACTGTACATTTGCAATATGTTTCAATGGGCTTTTTGACATGTTGAAATCAACACCAACGAGATATGGACAGGTACCACTATCAATCCTGGCCATCCCGAGATCAACGAGCAGTCAATTGGCCATTCCTGCAGGATTTTAGAGCTTGTCATATTCGTGATGTTAACAGCCCATTGAAACATATTGCAAATGTACTGTACATTTGCAATATGTTTCACTGTACATTTGCAATATGTTTCAATGGGCTTTTTTGACATGTTGAAATCAACACCAACGAGCTATGGACAGGTACCGCTATCAATCCTGGCCATCCTGAGATCAACGGGCAGTCAATTGGCCATTCCTGAAGTATTTTAGAGCTTGTCATATTCGTGATGTTAACAGCCCATTGAAACATATTGCAAATGTACTGTACATTTGCAATATGTTTCACTGTACATTTGCAATATGTTTCAATGGACTTTTTTTTGACATGTTGAAATCAACACCAACGAGCTATGGACAGGTACCGCTATCAATCCTGGCCATCCTGAGATCAACGGGCAGTCAATTGGCCATTCCTGCAGGATTTTAGAGCTTGTCATATTCGTGATGTTAACAGCCCATTGAAACATATTGCAAATGTACAGTGAAACATATTGCAAATGTACTGTACAAAGCAATGGAAGAGAGTGTGGACTTCTTTTTTGAAAACCTCCATAAATCAGCAAGGGCTTCTCCCACTGACTTAGGGCCATAGTGGGATGCTCCCATACGGATCCTGGACCAGGAGCAGCCCCCTAAAGTCATTTAAAACCCTTTTGAAAATATGGACCTGGTAAATGTACTGTACATTTGCAATATGTTTCACTGTACATTTGCAATATGTTTCAATGGGCTTTTAAGATCACGATCCCAATGTAGGCACCCCTGGTCATTTTGGACGTTTTTCAAAAAATAGACCCTATAGGATGATTGAGGGCTTAACATAGTGATATATATCATTTTGTCAGTTTAAATGCCATTTGGACATTGCTCACTGACTTTTGGGTTCGGAAGCCGACTTCCTATGACGATATATGTAAATGGACATAACATCATGACTTTTGACTTCCTATGGTAACATATTGCAAATGGACAAAACATATTGCAAATGGACAATAAAAAGTTAATAAAAATTAACTTTATTAAAATTAGACAAGAATATGTTTATACACATCTTCTATGCGTGAGATTATAACTAAAAGTCGTTAGAATCGCAAAACGCTCCAGAAAGCACTTTTTAGGAGGTATAGTTATTTTGATATTTTTTGAAATGTCAAAATTTGACCCTTGGGTCTTGTCTTCATGTACATTTGCAATATGTTTTGCCCGTTGGAACGCTCGCCACCTATAGTAATTTTGAGTTATTACACTTGGCATTTGCCGTATGCCGCTTGCCATAAGAAATACACGAAACGGCGTACATTTGGGCACTCTTTTCCATCGTGTGTATGTTTGTTCCAATGGCAATATGTTGCCATTCATTTTTGTCCATTTCATGGGGGTCTTCCCTTACCTCTCCTTTGCTATACCCAACTCTCCCCTATCTCTCCTTTCTCTACCCAACTCTCCCCTATCTCTCCTTTTCTGTACCCAACTCTCCTTTCTCTCTCTTTTTCTCTACCCAACTCTCCCTTACCTCTCATTTGCTATACCCAACTCTCCCCTATCTCTCCTTTCTCTACCCAACTCTCCCTTATCTCTCCTTTTCTCTACCCAACTCTCCCCTTTCTCTCCTTTTCTCTACCCAACTCTCCACTCCCTCTCTTTTTCTCTACCCAACTCTCCCCTCTCTCTCCTTTTCTCTACCCAAATCTCCCCTTCCTCTCCTTTTCTCTACCCAACTCTCCCCTCTCTCTCCTTTCTCTATCCAACTCTCCCCTCTCTCATTTTCTCTACCCAACTCTGCCCTATCTCTCCTTTTCTCAACCCAACTCTCCCCTATCTCTCCTTTTATCTACCAAATTCTCCCCTCTCTCTCCTTTTTTCTACCCAACTCTCCCCTCTCTCTCCTTTTCTCTAACTAACTCTCCCCTCCCTCTACTTTTCTCTACCCAACTCTCCCCTCCCTCTACTTTTCTGTCCCAACTCTCCCCTATCTCTCCTTTTCTCTACCCAACTCTCCCCTGTCTCTCATTGTCTCTACCCAACTCTCCCCTTCCTCTCCTTTTCTCTACCCAACTCTCCCCTCTCTCTCCTTTCTCTATCCAACTCTCCCCTCTCTCATTTTCTCTACCCAACTCTCCCCTATCTCTCCTTTTCTCAACCCAACTCTCCCCTATCTCTCATTTTATCTACCAAATTCTCCCCTCTCTCTCCTTTTTTCTACCCAACTCTCCCCTCTCTCTCCTTTCTCTACCCAACTCTCCCCTATTTCTCCTTTTCTCTACCCAACTCTCCCCTATTTCTCCTTTTCTCTACCCAACTCTCCCATATCTCTCCTTTTCTCTACCCAACTCTCCACTCCCTCTCCTTTTCTCTACCCAACTCTCCCTTATCTCTCCTTTTCTCCACCCAACTCTCCCCTCCCTCTCCTTTTCTCTACCCAACTCTCCCCTATCTCTCCTTTTCTCTACCCAACTCTCCTGTCTCTCCTTTTCTACCCAACTATCCCTCTCTCATTGTCTCTACCCAACTCTCCCTTACCTCTCCTTTGCTATACCCAACTCTCCCTATCTCTCCTTTCTCTACCCAACTCTCCCTCTCTCCTATTCTCTACCCAACTCTCCCCTATCTCTCCTTTTCTGTACCCAACTCTCCCTTCCTCTCCTTTTCTCTACCCAACTCTCCCTCTCTCTCCTTTCTCTATCCAACTCTCCCTCTCTCATTTTCTCTACCCAACTCTCCCTATCTCTCCTTTTCTCAACCCAACTCTCCCCTATCTCTCCTTTTATCTACCAAATTCTCCCCTCCCTCTCCTTTTTTCTACCCAACTCTCCCCTCTCTCTCCTTTTCTCTCCCTTACCCTCCCTCTGCTTTTCTCTACCCAACTCTCCCCTATTTCTCCCATTCTCTACCCAACTCTCCCCTCTCTCTCCTTTTCTCTACCCAACTCTCCCCTCCCTCTGCTTTTCTCTACCCAACTCTCCCCTCTCTCTCCTTTTCTCTACCCAACTCTCCCCTCCCTCTGCTTTTCTCTACCCAACTCTCCCCTATTTCTCCCATTCTCTACCCAACTCTCCCCTATCTCTCCTTTTCTCTACCCAACTCTCCCCTCTCTCTCCTTTTCTCTACCCAACTCTCCCCTATCTCTCCTTTTCTCCACACAACTCTCCCCTCCCTCTCCTTTTCTCTACCCAACTCTCCCCTATCTCTCCTTTCTCTACCCAACTCTCCCTTATCTCTCCTTTTCTCTACCCAACTCTCCCCTTTCTCTCCTTTTTCTACCCAACTCTCCACTCCTCTCTTTTCTCTACCCAACTCTCCCTCTCTCTCCTTTTCTCTACCCAAATCTCCCCTTCCTCTCCTTTTCTCTACCCAACTCTCCCCTCTCTCTCCTTTCTCTATCCAACTCTCCCTCTCTCATTTTCTCTACCCAACTCTGCCCTATCTCTCCTTTTCTCAACCCAACTCTCCCCTATCTCTCCTTTTATCTACCAAATTCTCCCCTCTCTCTCCTTTTTTCTACCCAACTCTCCCCTCTCTCTCCTTTTCTCTAACTAACTCTCCCCTCCCTCTACTTTTCTCTACCCAACTCTCCCCTCCCTCTACTTTTCTGTCCCAACTCTCCCCTATCTCTCCTTTTCTCTACCCAACTCTCCCCTGTCTCTCATTGTCTCTACCCAACTCTCACCTCCCTCTGCTTTTCTCTACCCAACTCTCCCCTATCTCTCCTTTTCTCAACCCAACTCTCCCCTATCTCTCATTTTATCTACCAAATTCTCCCCTCTCTCTCCTTTTTTCTACCCAACTCTCCCCTCTCTCTCCTTTCTCTACCCAACTCTCCCCTATTTCTCCTTTTCTCTACCCAACTCTCCCCTATTTCTCCTTTTCTCTACCCAACTCTCCCATATCTCTCCTTTTCTCTACCCAACTCTCCACTCCCTCTCCTTTTCTCTACCCAACTCTCCCCTATCTCTCCTTTTCTCCACCCAACTCTCCCCTCCCTCTCCTTTTCTCTACCCAACTCTCCCCTATCTCTCCTTTTCTCTACCCAACTCTCCCCTGTCTCTCCTTTTCTCTACCCAACTATCCCCTCTCTCATTGTCTCTACCCAACTCTCCCTTACCTCTCCTTTGCTATACCCAACTCTCCCCTATCTCTCCTTTCTCTACCCAACTCTCCCCTCTCTCCTATTCTCTACCCAACTCTCCCCTATCTCTCATTTTCTGTACCCAACTCTCCCCTTCCTCTCCTTTTCTCTACCCAACTCTCCCCTCTCTCTCCTTTCTCTATCCAACTCTCCCCTCTCTCATTTTCTCTACCCAACTCTCCCCTATCTCTCCTTTTCTCAACCCAACTCTCCCCTATCTCTCCTTTTATCTACCAAATTCTCCCCTCCCTCTCCTTTTTTCTACCCAACTCTCCCCTCTCTCTCCTTTTCTCTAACTAACTCTCCCCTCTCTTTCCTTTTCTCTACCCAACTCTCCCCTATCTCTCCTTTCTCTACCCAACTCTCCCCTCTCTCCTTTTCTCTACCCAACTCTCCCCTCTCTCTACTTTCTCTACCCAACACTCCCCTCTCTCCTTTTCTCTACCCAACTCTCCCCTATCTCTCCTTTTCTGTACCCAACTCTCCACTTCCTCTCCTTTTCTCTACCCAACTCTCCCCTCTCTCCTTTTCTGTACCCAACTCCCCTTCCTCTCCTTTTCTCTACCCAACTCTCCCCTCTCTCTCCTTTCTCTATCCAACTCTCCCCTCTCTCATTTTCTCTACCCAACTCTCCCCTGTCTCTCCTTTTCTCAACCCAACTCTCCCCTATCTCTCCTTTTATCTACCAAATTCTCCCCTCTCTCTCCTTTTTTCTACCCAACTCTCCCCTCTCTCTCCTTTTCTCTAACTAACTCTCCCTCTCTTTCCTTTTCTCTACCCAACTCTCCCCTATCTCTCCTTTTCTCTAACCAACTCTCCTTTCTCTCTCTTTTTCTCTACCCAACTCTCCCCTACCTCTCCTTTTTTCTACCCAACTCTCCCTTATCTCTCCTTTTCTCTACCCAACTCTCCCCTTTCTCTCCTTTTCTCTACCCAACTCTCCCCTATCTCTCCTTTTCTCCACACAACACTCCACTCCCTCTCCTTTTCTTTACCAAACTCTCCCCTCTCTCTCCTTTTCTCTACCCAACTCTCCTGTCTCTCCTTTTCTCTACCCAACTCTCCCCTCTCTCATTGTCTCTACCCAACTCTCCCTTACCTCTCCTTTGCTATACCCAACTCTCCCCTATCTCTCCTTTCTCTACCCAACTCTCCCCTCTCTCCTTTTCTCTACCCAACTCTCCCCTCTCTCTCCTTTCTCTACCCAACACTCCCCTCTCTCCTTTTCTCTACCCAACTCTCCCTTACCTCTCCTTTGCTATACCCAACTCTCCCCTATCTCTCCTTTCTCTACCCAACTCTCCCCTCTCTCCTATTCTCTACCCAACTCTCCCCTATCTCTCCTTTTCTGTACCCAACTCTCCCCTTCCTCTCCTTTTCTCTACCCAACTCTCCCCTCTCTCTCCTTTCTCTATCCAACTCTCCCCTCTCTCATTTTCTCTACCCAACTCTCCCCTATCTCTCCTTTTCTCAACCCAACTCTCCCCTATCTCTCCTTTTATCTACCAAATTCTCCCCTCTCTCTCCTTTTTCCTACCCAACTCTCCCCTCTCTCTCCTTTTCTCTAACTAACTCTCCCCTCTCTCTCCTTTTCTCTACCCAACTCTCCCCTCCCTCTACTTTTCTCTACCCAACTCTCCCCTATCTCTCCTTTTATCTACCAAATTCTCCCCTCTCTATCCTTTTTTCTACTCAACTCTCCCCTTTCTCTCCTTTTCTCTACCCAACTCTCCCCTATCTCTCCTTTTCTCCACCCAACTCTCCCCTCCGTCTCCTTTTCTCTACCAAACTCTCCCCTCTCTCTCCTTTTCTCTACCCAACTCTCCCCTCTCTCTCCTTTTCTCTACCCAACTCTCCCCTCCCTCTGCTTTTCTCTACCCAACTCTCCCCTATTTCTCCCATTCTCTACCCAACTCTCCCCTCTCTCTCCTTTTCTCTACCCAACTCTCCCCTCCCTCTGCTTTTCTCTACCCAACTCTACCCTATTTCTCCCATTCTCTACCCAACTCTCCCCTATCTCTCCTTTTCTCTACCCAACTCTCCCCTGTCTCTCCTTTTCTCTACCCAACTCTCCCCTCTCTCATTGTCTCTACCCAACTCTCCCCTTCCTCTCCTTTTCTCTACCCAACTCTCCCCTCTCTCTCCTTTTCTCTACCCAACTCTCCCTCCTCTGCTTTTTCTCTACCCAACTCTCCCTATTTCTCCCATTCTCTACCCTGACTCTCCCTCTCTCTCCTTTTCTCTACCCAACTCTCCCTCCCTCTGCTTTTCTCTACCCAACTCTCCTATTTCTCCCATTCTCTACCCAACTCTCCCTCTCTCCTTTTCTCTACCCAACTCTCCCCTCCCTCTGCTTTTCTCTACCCAACTCTTCCCTATTTCTCCCATTCTCTACCCAACTCTCCCCTCTCTCTCCTTTTCTCTACCCAACTCTCCCCTCTCTCTCCTTTTCTCTACCCAACTCTCCACTCCCTCTGCTTTTCTCTACCCAACTCTCCCCTATTTCTCCCATTCTCTACCCAACTCTCCCCTATCTCTCCTTTTCTCTACCCAACTCTCCACTCCCTCTCCTTTTCTCTACCCAACTCTCCCCTCTCTCTCCTTTTCTCTACCCAACTCTCCCCTATCTCTCCTTTTCTCCACACAACTCTCCCCTCCCTCTCCTTTTCTCTACCCAACTCTCCCCTCCCTCTGCTTTTCTCTACCCAACTCTTCCCTATTTCTCCCATTCTCTACCCAACTCTCCCCTCTCTCTCCTTTTCTCTACCCAACTCTCCCCTCTCTCTCCTTTTCTCTACCCAACTCTCCCCTCCCTCTGCTTTTCTCTACCCAACTCTCCCCTATTTCTCCCATTCTCTACCCAACTCTCGCCTATCTCTCCTTTTCTCTACCCAACTCTCCCCTATCTCTCCTTTTCTCTACCCAACTCTCCACTCCCTCTCCTTTTCTCTACCCAACTCTCCCCTCTCTCTCCTTTTCTCTACCCAACTCTCCCCTATCTCTCCTTTTCTCCACACAACTCTCCCCTCCCTCTCCTTTTCTCTACCCAACTCTCCCCTATCTCTCCTTTTCTCTACCCAACTCTCCCCTGTCTCTCCTTTTCTCTACCCAACTCTCCCCTCTCTCATTGTCTCTACCCAACTCTCCCTTACCTCTCCTTTGCTATACCCAACTCTCCCCTATCTCTCCTTTCTCTACCCAACTCTCCCCTATCTCTCCTTTTCTGTACCCAACTCTCCTTTCTCTCTCTTTTTCTCTACCCAACTCTCCCTTACCTCTCCTTTGCTATACCCAACTCTCCCCTATCTCTCCTTTCTCTACCCAACTATCCCTTATCTCTCCTTTTCTCTACCCAACTCTCCCCTTTCTCTCCTTTTCTCTACCCAACTCTCCACTCCCTCTCCTTTTCTCTACCCAACTCTCCCCTATCTCTTATTTTCTCTACCCAAATCTCCCCTTCCTCTCCTTTTCTCTACCCAACTCTCCCCTCTCTCTCCTTTCTCTATCCAACTCTCCCCTCTCTCATTTTCTCTACCCAACTCTCCCCTATCTCTCCTTTCTCAACCCAACTCTCCCTATCTCTCCTTTTATCTACCAAATTCTCCCCTACCTCTCCTTTTTTCTACCCAACTCTCCCCTCTCTCTCCTTTTCTCTAACTAACTCTCCCCTCCCTCTCCTTTTCTCTACCCAACTCTCCCTCCCTCTACTTTTTCTGTCCCAACTCTCCCTATCTCTCCTTTTCTCTACCCAACTCTCCCCTGTCTCTCCTTTTCTCTACCCAACTCTCCCCTCTCTCATTGTCTCTACCCAACTCTCCCCTTCCTCTCCTTTTCTCTACCCAACTCTCCCCTCTCTCTCCTTTCTCTATCCAACTCTCCCCTCTCTCATTTTCTCTACCCAACTCTCCCCTATCTCTCCTTTTCTCAACCCAACTCTCCCCTATCTCTCATTTTATCTACCAAATTCTCCCCTCTCTCTCCTTTTTTCTACCCAACTCTCCCCTCTCTCTCCTTTCTCTACCCAACTCTCCCCTATTTCTCCTTTTCTCTACCCAACTCTCCCCTATTTCTCCTATTCTCTACCCAACTCTCCCCTATCTCTCCTTTTCTCTACCCAACTCTCCACTCCCTCTCCTTTTCTCTACCCAACTCTCCCCTCTCTCCTTTTCTCTACCCAACTCTCCCCTATCTCTCCTTTTCTCCACCCAACTCTCCCTCCCTCTCCTTTTCTCTACCCAACTCTCCCTATCTCTCATTTTCTCTACCCAACTCTCCCTGTCTCTCCTTTTCTCTACCCAACTATCCCTCTCTCATTGTCTCTACCCAACTCACCCTTACCTCTCCTTTGCTATACCCAACTCTCCCTATCTCTCCTTTCTCTACCCAACTCTCCCTCTCTCCTTTTCTCTACCCAACTCTCCCCTATCTCTCCTTTTCTGTACCCAACTCTCCTTCCTCTCATTTTCTCTACCCAACTCTCCCTCTCTCTCCTTTCTCTATCCAACTCTCCCTCTCTCATTTTCCTACCCAACTCTCCCCTATCTCTCCTTTTCTCAACCCAACTCTCCCCTATCTCTCCTTTTATCTACCAAATTCTCCCCTCTCTCCTTTTTTCTACCCAACTCTCCCCTCTCTCTCCTTTTCTCTAACTAACTCTCCCCTCTCTTTCCTTTTCTCTACCCAACTCTCCCCTATCTCTCCTTTCTCTACCCAACTCTCCCCTCTCTCCTTTTCTCTACCCAACTCTCCCCTCTCTCTACTTTCTCTACCCAACACTCCCCTCTCTCCTTTTCTCTACCCAACTCTCCCCTATCTCTCCTTTTCTGTACCCAACTCTCCCCTGCCTCTCCTTTTCTCTACCCAACTCTCCCCTCTCTCTCCTTTCTCTATCCAAATCTCCCCTCTCTCATTTTCTCTACCAAATTCTCCCCTCTCTCTCCTTTTTTCTACCCAACTCTCCCCTCTCTCTCCTTTTCTCTAACTAACTCTCCCCTCTCTTTCCTTTTCTCTACCCAACTCTCCCCTATCTCTCCTTTTCTCTACCCAACTCTCCTTTCTCTCTCTTTTTCTCTACCCAACTCTCCCCTACCTCTCCTTTTTTCTACCCAACTCTCCCTTATCTCTCCTTTTCTCTACCCAACTCTCCTTTCTCTCTCTTTTTCTCTACCCAACTCTCCCTTACCTCTCCTTTGCTATACCCAACTCTCCCCTATCTCTCCTTTCTCTACCCAACTCTCCCTTATCTCTCCTTTTCTCTACCCAACTCTCCCCTTTCTCTCCTTTTCTCTACCAAACTCTCCACTCCCTCTCCTTTTCTCTACCCAACTCTCCACTCCCTCTCCTTTTCTCTACCCAACTCTCCCCTCTCTCTCCTTTTCTCTACCCAACTCTCCCCTATCTCTCCTTTTCTCCACCCAACTCTCCCCTCCCTCTCCTTTTCTCTACCCAACTCTCCCCTATCTCTCATTTTCTCTACCCAACTCTCCCCTGTCTCTCCTTTTCTCTACCCAACTATCCCCTCTCTCATTGTCTCTACCCAACTCACCCTTACCTCTCCTTTGCTATACCCAACTCTCCCCTATCTCTCCTTTCTCTACCCAACTCTCCCCTCTCTCCTTTTCTCTACCCAACTCTCCCCTATCTCTCCTTTTCTGTACCCAACTCTCCCCTTCCTCTTATTTTCTCTACCCAACTCTCCCCTCTCTCTCCTTTCTCTATCCAACTCTCCCCTCTCTCATTTTCTCTACCCAACTCTCCCCTATCTCTCCTTTTCTCAACCCAACTCTCCCCTATCTCTCCTTTTATCTACCAAATTCTCCCCTCTCTCTCCTTTTTTCTACCCAACTCTCCCCTATATCTCCTTTTCTCTAACTAACTCTCCCCTCTCTTTCCTTTTCTCTACCCAACTCTCCCCTATCTCTCCTTTCTCTACCCAACTCTCCCCTCTCTCCTTTTCTCTACCCAACTCTCCCCTCTCTCTACTTTCTCTACCCAACACTCCCCTCTCTCCTTTTCTCTACCCAACTCTCCCCTATCTCTCCTTTTCTGTACCCAACTCTCCCCTGCCTCTCCTTTTCTCTACCCAACTCTCCCCTCTCTCTCCTTTCTCTATCCAAATCTCCCCTCTCTCATTTTCTCTACCCAACTCTCCCCTATCTCTCCTTTTCTCAACCCAACTCTCCCCTATCTCTCCTTTTATCTACCAAATTCTCCCCTCTCTCTCCTTTTTTCTACCCAACTCTCCCCTCTCTCTCCTTTTCTCTAACTAACTCTCCCCTCTCTTTCCTTTTCTCTACCCAACTCTCCCCTATCTCTCCTTTTCTCTACCCAACTCTCCTTTCTCTCTCTTTTTCTCTACCCAACTCTCCCCTACCTCTCCTTTTTTCTACCCAACTCTCCCTTATCTCTCCTTTTCTCTACCCAACTCTCCCCTTTCTCTCCTTTTCTCTACCCAACTCTCCCCTATCTCTCCTTTTCTCCACCCAACTCTCCACTCCCTCTCCTTTACTCTACCAAACTCTCCCCTCTCTCTCCTTTTCTCTACCCAACTCTCCCCTGTCTCTCCTTTTCTCTACCCAACTCTCCCCTCTCTCATTGTCTCTACCCAACTCTCCCTTACCTCTCCTTTGCTATACCCAACTCTCCCTATCTCTCCTTTCTCTACCCAACTCTCCCCTCTCTCCTTTTCTCTACCCAACTCTCCCCTCCCTCTGCTTTTCTCTACCCAACTCTCCCTATCTCTCCTTTTCTCTACCCAACTCTCCCTCTCTCTCCTTTTCTCTACCCAACTCTCCCTCCCTCTGCTTTTCTACCCAACTCTTCCCTATTTCTCCCATTCTCTACCCAACTCTCCCCTCTCTCTCCTTTTCTCTACCCAACTCTCCCCTCTCTCTCCTTTTCTCTACCCAACTCTCCCCTCCCTCTGCTTTTCTCTACCCAACTCTCCCCTATTTCTCCCATTCTCTACCCAACTCTCCCCTATCTCTCCTTTTCTCTAACCAACTCTCCCCTATCTCTCCTTTTCTCTACCCAACTCTCCACTCCCTCTCCTTTTCTCTACCCAACTCTCCCCTCTCTCTCATTTTCTCTACCCAACTCTCCCCTATCTCTCCTTTTCTCTACCCAACTCTCCCCTATCTCTCCTTTTCTCCACACAACTCTCCCCTCCCTCTCCTTTTCTCTACCCAACTCTCCCCTATCTCTCATTGTCTCTACCCAACTCTCCCTTACCTCTCCTTTGCTCTACCCAACTCTCCCCTATCTCTCCTTTCTCTACCCAACTCTCCCCTATCTCTCCTTTTCTGTACCCAACTCTCCTTTCTCTCTCTTTTTCTCTACCCAACTCTCCCTTACCTCTCCTTTGCTATACCCAACTCTCCCCTATCTCTCCTTTCTCTACCCAACTCTCCCTTATCTCTCCTTTTCTCTACCCAACTCTCCCCTTTCTCTCCTTTTCTCTACCCAACTCTCCACTCCCTCTCCTTTTCTCTACCCAACTCTCCCCTATCTCTCCTTTTCTCTACCCAAATCTCCCCTTCCTCTCCTTTTCTCTACCCAACTATCCCCTCTCTCATTGTCTCTACCCAACTCACCCTTACCTCTCCTTTGCTATACCCAACTCTCCCCTATCTCTCCTTTCTCTACCCAACTCTCCCCTCTCTCCTTTTCTCTACCCAACTCTCCCCTATCTCTCCTTTTCTGTACCCAACTCTCCCCTTCCTCTCATTTTCTCTACCCAACTCTCCCCTCTCTCTCCTTTTTTCTACCCAACTCTCCCCTCTCTCTCCTTTTCTCTAACTAACTCTCCCCTCTCTTTCCTTTTCTCTACCCAACTCTCCCCTATCTCTCCTTTCTCTACCCAACTCTCCCCTCTCTCCTTTTCTCTACCCAACTCTCCCCTCTCTCTACTTTCTACCCAACACTCCCTCTCTCCTTTTCTCTACCCAACTCTCCCCTATCTCTTCTTTTCTGTACCCAACTCTCCCCTGCCTCTCCTTTTCTCTACCCAACTCTCCCCTCTCTCTCCTTTCTCTATCCAAATCTCCCCTCTCTCATTTTCTCTACCCAACTCTCCCCTATCTCTCCTTTTCTCAACCCAACTCTCCCCTATCTCTCCTTTTATCTACCAAATTCTCCCCTCTCTCTCCTTTTTTCTACCCAACTCTCCCCTCTCTCTCCTTTTCTCTAACTAACTCTCCCCTCTCTTTCCTTTTCTCTACCCAACTCTCCCCTATCTCTCCTTTTCTCTACCCAACTCTCCTTTCTCTCTCTTTTTCTCTACCCAACTCTCCCCTACCTCTCCTTTTTCTACCCAACTCTCCCTTATCTCTCCTTTTCTCTACCCAACTCTCCCCTTTCTCTCCTTTTCTCTACCCAACTCTCCCCTATCTCTCCTTTTCTCCACCCAACTCTCCACTCCCTCTCCTTTTCTCTACCAAACTCTCCCCTCTCTCTCCTTTTCTCTACCCAACTCTCCCCTGTCTCTCCTTTTCTCTACCCAACTCTCCCCTCTCTCATTGTCTCTACCCAACTCTCCCTTACCTCTCCTTTGCTATACCCAACTCTCCCCTATCTCTCCTTTCTCTACCCAACTCTCCCCTCTCTCCTTTCTCTACCCAACTCTCCCCTCTCTCTCCTTTCTCTACCCAACACTCCCCTCTCTCCTTTTCTCTACCCAACTCTCCCCTATCTCTCCTTTTCTCTACCCAACTCTCCCCTTCTTTCCTCTCCTTTTCTCTACCCAACTCTCCCCTCTCTCTCCTTTCTCTATCCAACTCTCCCCTCTCTCATTTTCTCTACCCAACTCTCCCCTATTTCTCCCATTCTCTACCCAACTCTCCCCTCTCTCTCCTTTTCTCTACCCAACTCTCCCCTCCCTCTGCTTTTCTCTACCCAACTCTTCCCTATTTCTCCCATTCTCTACCCAACTCTCCCCTCTCTCTCCTTTTCTCTACCCAACTCTCCCCTCTCTCCTTTTCTCTACCCAACTCTCCCCTCCCTCTGCTTTTCTCTACCCAACTCTCCCCTATTTCTCCCATTCTCTACCCAACTCTCCCCTATCTCTCCTTTTCTCTAACCAACTCTCCCCTATCTCTCCTTTTCTCTACCCAACTCTCCACTCCCTCTCCTTTTCTCTACCCAACTCTCCTCTCTCTCCTTTTCTCTACCCAACTCTCCCCTATCTCTCCTTTTCTCCACACAACTCTCCCCTCCCTCTCCTTTTCTCTACCCAACTCTCCCCTATCTCTCCTTTTCTCTACCCAACTCTCCCCTGTCTCTCCTTTTCTCTACCCAACTCTCCCCTCTCTCATTGTCTCTACCCAACTCTCCCTTACCTCTCCTTTGCTATAACCAACTCTCCCCTATCTCTCCTTTCTCTACCCAACTCTCCCCTATCTCTCCTTTTCTGTACCCAACTCTCCTTTCTCTCTCTTTTTCTCTACCCAACTCTCCCTTACCTCTCCTTTGCTATACCCAACTCTCCCCTATCTCTCCTTTCTCTACACAACTCTCCCTTATCTCTCCTTTTCTCTACCCAACTCTCCCCTTTCTCTCCTTTTCTCTACCCAACTCTCCACTCCCTCTCCTTTTCTCTACCCAACTCTCCCCTATCTCTCCTTTTCTCTACCCAAATCTCCCCTTCCTCTCCTTTTCTCTACCCAACTCTCCCTCTCTCTCTCCTTTCTATCCAACTCTCCCTCTCTCATTTTCTCTACACAACTCTCCCTATCTCTCCTTTTCTCAACCCAACTCTCCCTATCTCTCATTTTATCTACCAAATTCTCCCTCTCTCTCCTTTTTCTACCCAACTCTCCTTCTCTCTCCTTTCTCTACCCAACTCTCCCTATTTCTCCTTTTTCTACCCAACTCTCCCCTATTTCTCCTATTCTCTACCCAACTCTCCCCTATCTCTCCTTTTCTACCCAACTCCTCCACTCCCTCTCCTTTTCTCTACCCAACTCTCCCCTCTCTCCTTTTCTCTACCCAACTCTCCCCTATCTCTCCTTTTCTCCACCCAACTCTACCCTCCCTCTCCTTTTCTCTACCCAACTCTCCCCTCTCTCTCCTTTTCTCTACCCAACTCTCCCCTATCTCTCCTTTCTCTACCCAACTCTCCCTTATCTCTCCTTTTCTCTACCCAACTCTCCCCTTTCTCTCCTTTTCTCTACCCAACTCTCCACTCCCTCTCCTTTTCTCTACCCAACTCTCCCCTATCTCTCCTTTTCTCTACCCAACTCTCCCCTGTCTCTCCTTTTCTCTACCCAACTATCCCCTCTCTCATTGTCTCTACCCAACTCACCCTTACCTCTCCTTTTCTCTACCCAACTCTCCCCTTTCTCTCCTTTTCTCTACCCAACTCTCCACTCCCTCTCCTTTTCTCTACCCAACTCTCCCCTATCTCTCCTTTTCTCTACCCAACTCTCCCCTGTCTCTCCTTTTCTCTACCCAACTATCCCCTCTCTCATTGTCTCTACCCAACTCACCCTTACCTCTCCTTTGCTATACCCAACTCTCCCCTATCTCTCCTTTCTCTACCCAACTCTCCCCTCTCTCCTTTTCTCTACCCAACTCTCCCCTATCTCTCCTTTTCTGTACCCAACTCTCCCCTTCCTCTCATTTCTCTACCCAACTCTCCCTCTCTCTCCTTTCTCTATCCAACTCTCCCTCTCTCATTTTCTCTACCCAACTCTCCCTATCTCTCCTTTTCTCAACCCAACTCTCCCTATCTCTCCTTTTTATCTACCAAATTCTCCCCTCTCTCTCCTTTTTTTCTACCCAACTCTCCCTCTCTCTCCTTTTCTCTAACTAACTCTCCCCTTTCTTTCCTTTTCTCTACCCAACTCTCCCCTATCTCTCCTTTCTCTACCCAACTCTCCCCTCTCTCCTTTTCTCTACCCAACTCTCCCCTCTCTCTACTTTCTCTACCCAACACTCCCCTCTCTCCTTTTCTCTACCCAACTCTCCCCTATCTCTCATTTTCTGTACCCAACTCTCCCCTGCCTCTCCTTTTCTCTACCCAACTCTCCCCTCTCTCTCCTTTCTCTATCCAAATCTCCCCTCTCTCATTTTCTCTACCCAACTCTCCCCTATCTCTCCTTTTCTCAACCCAACTCTCCCCTATCTCTCCTTTTATCTACCAAATTCTCCCCTCTCTCTCCTTTTTTCTACCCAACTCTCCCCTCTCTCTCCTTTTCTCTAACTAACACTCCCCTCTCTTTCCTTTTCTCTACCCAACTCTCCCCTATCTCTCCTTTTCTCTACCCAACTCTCCTTTCTCTCTCTTTTTCTCTACCCAACTCTCCCCTACCTTTCCTTTTTTCTACCCAACTCTCCCTTATCTCTCCTTTTCTCTACCCAACTCTCCCCTTTCTCTCCTTTTTTCTACCCAACTCTCCCCTATCTCTCCTTTTCTCCACCCAAATCTCCACTCCCTCTCCTTTTCTCTACCAAACTCTCCCCTCTCTCCTTTTCTCTACCCAACTCTCCCGTCTCTCCTTTTCTCTACCCAACTCTCCCCTCTCTCATTGTCTCTACCCAACTCTCCCTTACCTCTCCTTTGCTATACCCAACTCTCCCCTATCTCTCCTTTCTCTACCCAACTCTCCCCTCTCTCCTTTTCTCTACCCAACTCTCCCCTCTCTCTCCTTTCTCTACCCAACACTCCCCTCTCTCCTTTTCTCTACCCAACTCTCCCCTATCTCTCCTTTTCTCTACCCAACTCTCCCCTTCCTCTCCTTTTCTCTACCCAACTCTCCCCTCTCTCTCCTTTCTCTATCCAACTCTCCCCTCTCTCATTTTCTCTACCCAACTCTCCCCTATCTCTCCTTTTCTCAACCCAACTCTCCCCTATCTCTCCTTTTATCTACCAAATTCTGCCCTCTCTCTCCTTTTTTCTACCCAACTCTCCCCTCTCTTTCCTTTTCTCTACCCAACTCTCCCCTATCTCTCCTTTTCTCTACACAACTCTCCTTTCTCTCTCTTTTTCTCTACCCAACTCTCCCCTACCTCTCCTTTTCTCTACCCAACTCTCCCTTATCTCTGCTTTTCTCTACCCAACTCTCCCCTTTCTCTCCTTTTCTCTACCCAACTCTCCCCTCTCTCTCCTTTTCTCTACCCAACTCTCCCCTCCCTCTGCTTTTCTCTACCCAACTCTCCCCTATTTCTCCCATTCTCTACCCAACTCTCCCCTCTCTCTCCTTGTCTCTACCCAACTCTCCCCTCCCTCTGCTTTTCTCTACCCAAATCTCCCCTATTTCTCCCATTCTCTACCCAACTCTCCCCTATCTCTCCTTTTCTCTACCCAACTCTCCACTCCCTCTCCTTTTCTCTACCCAACTCTCCCCTCTGTCTCCTTTCTCTACCCAACTCTCCCTATCTCTCCTTTTCTCCACCCAACTCTCCCTCCTCTCTACTTTTCTCTACCCAACTCTCCCTATCTCTCCTTTTCTACCCAACTCTCCTGTCTCTCCTTTTCTCTACCCAAATCTCCCCTCTCTCATTGTCTCTACCCAACTCTCCCTTACCTCTCCTTTGCTATTCCCAACTCTCCCCTATCTCTCCTTTCTCTACCCAACTCTCCCCTCTCTCCTTTTCTCTACCCTACTCTCCCCTTCCTCTCCTTTTCTCTACCCAACTCTCCCCTCTCTCTCCTTTCTCTACCCAACTCTCCCCTATCTCTCCTTTTCTCAAACCAACTCTCCCCTATCTCTCCTTTTATCTACCAAATTCTCCCCTCTCTCTCCTTTTTTCTACCCAACTCTCCCCTCTCTCTCCTTTTCTCTAACTAACTCTCCCCTCTCTCTCCTTTTCTCTACCCAACTCTCCCCTCCCTCTCCTTTTCTCTACCCAACTCTCCCCTCCCTCTCCTTTTCTCTACCCAACTCTCCCCTATCTCACCTTTTCTCCACCCAACTCTCCCCTCCGTCTCCTTTTCTCTACCCAACTCTCCCCTATCTCTCCTTTTCTCTACCCAACTCTCCCCTGTCTCTCCTTTTCTCTACCCAACTCTCCCCTCTCTCATTGTCTCTACCCAACTCTCCCTTACCTCTCCTCTTTGCTATACCCAACTCTCCCCTATCTCTCCTTTCTCTACCCAACTCTCCCCTCTCTCCTTTTCTCTACCCAACTCTCCTCTCTCTCCTTTCTCTACCCAACACTCCCCTCTCTCCTTTTCTCTACCCAACTCTCCCCTATCTCTCCTTTTCTCTACCCAACTCTCCCCTTCCTCTCCTTTTCTCTACCCAACTCTCCCCTCTCTATCCTTTCTCTATCCAACTCTCCCCTCTCTCATTTTCTCTACCCAACTATCCCCTATCTCTCCTTTTCTCAACCCAACTCTCCCCTATCGCTCCTTTTATCTACCAAATTCTCCCCTCTCTCCCCATTTTTTCTACCCAACTCTCCCCCCTCTCTCCTTTTCTCTAACTAACTCTCCCCTCTCTCTCCTTTTCTAAACCCAACTCTCCCCATTCTCTCCTTTTCTCTTCCCAACTCTCCTCTCTCTCTCTTTTTCTCTACCCAACTCTCCCCTACCTCTCCTATTCTCTACCCAACTCTCCCCTATCTCTCCTTTTCTCTACCCAACTCTCCCCTCTCTCTCCTTTTCTCTACCCAACTCTCCCCTCCCTCTCTTCTTTTCTCTACCCAACTCTCCCCTCCATCTCCTTTTCTCTACCAAACTCTCCCCTATCTCTCCTTTTCTCTACCCAACTCTCCCTCCCTCTCCTTTTCTCTACCCAACTCTCCCCTATCTCTCCTTTTCTCTACCCAACTCTCCCCTATTTCTCCTTTTCTCTACCCAACTCTCCCCTATCTCTCCTTTTCTCTACCCAACTCTCCCCTCCCTCTCCTTTTCTCTACCCAACTCTCCCCTATTTCTCCTTTTCTCTACCCAACTCTCCCCTCCCTGTCATTTTCTCTCATTTTGTCTACCCAACTCTCCCTTATTTCTCATTTTGTCTACCCAACTCTCCCTTATTTCTCCTTTTCTCTTCCCAACTCTCCCCTATCTCTCATTTTCTCTACCCAACTCTCCCCTCCCTCTCCTTTTCTCTACCCAACTCTCCCTATCTCTCCTTTCTCTACCCAACTCTCCCCTATCTCTCTCCTTTTCTCTACCCAACTCTCCCTATTTCTCCTTTTCTCTACCCAACTCTCCCTATCTCTCCTTTTCTCTACCCAACTCTCCTCCCTCTCCCTTTCTCTACCCAACTCTCCCTCCCTCTCCTTTCTCTACCCAACTCTCCTCCCTCTCCTTTTCTCTACCCAACTCTACCTCTCTCTCCTTTTTCTCACCCAACTCTCCCTACCTCTCCTTTTCTTTACCCAACTCTCCCTCTCTCTGTTTTTCTCTACCCAACTCTCCCCTACCTCTATTTTTCTCTACCCAACTCTCCCTCCCTCTCTCCTTTTCTCTACCCAACTCTCCCTATCTCTCCTTTTTCTCCACCCAACTCTCCCCTCCGTCTCCTTTTCTCTACCCAACTCTCCCCCTATCTCTCCTTTTCTCTACCCAACTCTCCCTCCCTCTCTCCTTTTCTCTACCCAACTCTCCCTATCTCTCCTTTTTCTCTACCAAACTCTCCCCTATCTCTCCTTTTCTCTACCCAACTCTCCGTCTCTCTCCTTTTCTCTACCCAACTCTCCTCTATCTCTCCTTTTCTCTCCCCCAACTCTCCCTCCCTCTCCTTTTTTCTACCCAACTCTCCGATATCTCTCCTTTTCTCTACCCAACTCTCCCCTCCCTGTCATTTTCTCTCATTTTGTCTACCCAACTCTCCCTTATTTCTCATTTTGTCTACCCAACTCTCCCTTATTTCTCCTTTTCTCTTCCCAACTCTCCCCTATCTCTCATTTTCTCTACCCAACTCTCCCCTCCCTCTCCTTTTCTCTACCCAACTCTCCCCTATCTCTCCTTTTCTCTACCCAACTCTCCCCTATTTCTCCTTTCTCTACCCAACTCTCCCCTCTCTCATTGTCTCTACCCAACTCTCCCCTATCTCTCCTTTTCTCATCCCAACTCTCCCCTATCTCTCCTTTTCTCTACCCAACTCTCCCCTCTCTCTCCTTTTCTCTACCCAACTCTCCCCTATCTCTCCTTTTCTCTACCCAACTCTCCCCTCCCTCTCCTTTTCTCTACCCAACTCTCCCCTATTTCTCCTTTTCTCTACCCAACTCTCCCCTCCCTGTCATTTTCTCTCATTTTGTCTACCCAACTCTCCCTTATTTCTCATTTTGTCTACCCAACTCTCCCTTATTTCTCCTTTTCTCTTCCCAACTCTCCCCTATCTCTCATTTTCTCTACCCAACTCTCCCCTCCCTCTCCTTTTCTCTACCCAACTCTCCCCTATCTCTCCTTTTCTCTACCCAACTCTCCCCTATCTCTCCTTTTCTCTACCCAACTCTCCCCTATTTCTCCTTTTCTCTACCCAACTCTCCCCTATCTCTCCTTTTCTCTACCCAACTCTCCCCTCCCTCTCCTTTCTCTACCCAACTCTCCCCTCCCTCTCCCTTTCTCTACCCAACTCTCCCCTCCCTCTCCTTTTCTCTACCCAACTCTACCCTCTCTCTCCTTTTCTCTACCCAACTCTCCCCTACCTCTCCTTTTCTTTACCCAACTCTCCCCTCTCTCTGTTTTTCTCTACCCAACTCTCCCTACCTCTATTTTCTCTACCCAACTCTCCCTCCCTCTCCTTTTCTCTACCCAACTCTCCCCTATCTCTCCTTTCTCCACCCAACTCTCCCCTCCGTCTCCTTTTCTCTACCCAACTCTCCCCTATCTCTCCTTTTCTCTACCCAACTCTCCCCTCCCTCTCTCCTTTTCTCTACCCAACTCTCCCCTATCTCTCCTTTTCTCTACCAAACTCTCCCCTATCTCTCCTTTTCTCTACCCAACTCTCCCGTCTCTCTCCTTTTCTCTACCCAACTCTCCTCTATCTCTCCTTTTCTCTCCCTAACTCTCCCTCCCTCTCCTTTTTTCTACCCAACTCTCCGATATCTCTCCTTTTCTCTACCCAACTCTCCCCTCCTGTCATTTTCTCTCATTTTGTCTACCCAACTCTCCCTTATTTCTCATTTTGTCTACCCAACTCTCCCTTATTTCTCCTTTTCTCTTCCCAACTCTCCCCTATCTCTCATTTCTCTACCCAACTCTCCCTCCCTCTCCTTTTCTCTACCCAACTCTCCCTATCTCTCCTTTTCTCTACCCAACTCTCCCTATTTCTCCTTTCTCTACCCAACTCTCCCTCTCTCATTGTCTCTACCCAACTCTCCCTATCTCTCCTTTTCTCATCCCAACTCTCCCTATCTCTCCTTTTCTCTACCCAACTCTCCCCTCTCTCTCCTTTTTCTACCCAACTCTCCCCTCTCTCTCCTTTTCTCTAACTAACTCTCCCTCTCTCTCCTTTTCTCTACCCAACTCTCCCCTATCTCTCCTTTTCTCTACAAAACTCTCCTCTCTCTCTCTTTTTCTCTACCCAACTCTCCCCTACCTCTCCCTTTCTCTACCCAACTCTCCCCTCCCTCTCCCTTTCTCTACCCAACTCTCCCCTCCCTCTCCTTTTCTCTACCCAACTCTACCCCCTCTCTCCTTTTCTCTACCCAACTCTCCCCTCCCTCTCCTTTTCTCTACCCAACTCTCCCCTCTCTCTCTTTTTCTCTACCCAACTCTCCCCTACCTCTCTTTTTCTCTACCCAACTCTCCCCTCCCTCTCCTTTTCTCTACCCAACTCTCCCCTATCTCTCCTTTTCTCCACCCAACTCTCCCCTCCGTCTCCTTTTCTCTACCCAACTCTCCCCTACCTCTCCCTTTCTCTACCCAACTCTCCCCTCCCTCTCCTTTTCTCTACCCAACTCTACCCTCTCTCTCCTTTTCTCTACCCAACTCTCCCCTCCCTCTCCCTTTCTCTACCCAACTCTCCCCTCCCTCTCCCTTTCTCTACCCAACTCTCCCTCACTCTCCTTTTCTCTACCCAACTCTACCCTCTCTCTCCTTTTCTCTACCCAACTCTCCCCTCCCTCTCCTTTTCTTTACCCAACTCTCCCCTCTCTCTCTTTTCTCTACCCAACTCTCCCCTACCTCTCTTTTTCTCTACCCAACTCTCCCCTCCCTCTCCTTTTCTCTACCCAACTCTCCCCTATCTCTCCTTTTCTCCACCCAACTCTCCCCTCCGTCTCCTTTTCTCTACCCAACTCTCCCCTATCTCTCCTTTTCTCTACCCAACTCTCCCCTCCCTCTCTCCTTTTCTCTACCCAACTCTCCCCTATCTCTCCTTTTCTCTACCAAACTCTCCCCTATCTCTCCTTTTCTCTACCCAACTCTCCCGTCTCTCTCCTTTTCTCTACCCAACTCTCCTCTATCTCTCCTTTTCTCTCCCCAACTCTCCCTCCCTCTCCTTTTATCTACCCAACTCTCCGATATCTCTCCTTTTCTCTACCCAACTCTCCCCTCCCTGTCATTTTCTCTCATTTTGTCTACCCAACTCTCCCTTATTTCTCATTTTGTCTACCCAACTCTCCCTTATTTCTCCTTTTCTCTTCCCAACTCTCCCCTATCTCTCATTTTCTCTACCCAACTCTCCCCTCCCTCTCCTTTTCTCTACCCAACTCTCCCCTATCTCTCCTTTTCTCTACCCAACTCTCCCCTATTTCTCCTTTCTCTACCCAACTCTCCCCGCTCTCATTGTCTCTACCCAACTCTCCCCTATCTCTCCTTTTCTCATCCCAACTCTCCCCTATCTCTCCTTTTCTCTACCCAACTCTCCCTCCCTCTCCTTTTTCTACCCAACTCTCCCCTCTCTCTCCTTTTCTCTAACTAACTCTCCTCTCTCTCCTTTTCTCTACCCAACTCTCCCCTATCTCCTTTTTCTCTACAAAACTCTCCTCTCTCTCTTTTTCTCTACTTAACTCTCCCCTACCTCTCCCTTTCTCTACCCAACTCTCCCCTCCCTCTCCCTTTCTCTACCCAACTCTCCCCTCCCTCTCCTTTTCTCTACCCAACTCTACCCTCTCTCTCCTTTTCTCTACCCAACTCTCCCCTCCCTCTCCTTTTCTCTACCCAACTCTCCCCTCTCTCTCTTTTTCTCTACCCAACTCTCCCCTACCTCTCTTTTTCTCTACCCAACTCTCCCCTCCCTCTCATTTTCTCTACCCAACTCTCCCCTATCTCTCCTTTTCTCCACCCAACTCTCCCCTCCGTCTCCTTTTCTCTACCCAACTCTCCCCTATCTCTCCTTTTCTCTACATAACTCTCCCCTCCCTCTCTCCTTTTCTCTACCCAACTCTCCCCTATCTCTCCTTTTCTCTACCAAACTCTCCCCTATCTCTCCTTTTCTCTACCCAACTCTCCTGCTCTCTCTCCTTTTCTCTACCCAACTCTCCTCTATCTCTCCTTTTCTCTCCCCAACTCTCCCTCCCTCTCCTTTTTTCTACCCAACTCTCCGATATCTCTCCTTTTCTCTACCCAACTCTCCCCTCCCTGTCATTTTCTCTCATTTTGTCTACCCAACTCTCCCTTATTTCTCATTTTGTCTACCCAACTCTCCCTTATTTCTCCTTTTCTCTTCCCAACTCTCCCCTATCTCTCATTTTCTCTACCCAACTCTCCCCTCCCTCTCCTTTTCTCTACCCAACTCTCCCCTATCTCTCCTTTTCTCTACCCAACTCTCCCCTCCCTCTCCTTTTCTCTACCCAACTCTCCCCTATCTCTCCTTTTCTCTACCCAACTCTCCCCTATTTCTCCTTTCTCTACCCAACTCTCCCCTCTCTCATTGTCTCTACCCAACTCTCCCTATCTCTCCTTTTCTCATCCCAACTCTCCCTATCTCTCCTTTTCTCTACCAAACTCTCCCTCTCTCTCCTTTTTTTCTACCCAACTCTCCCTCTCTCCTTTTCTCTAACTAACTCTCCCCTCTCTCTCTTTTTCTCTACCCAACTCTCCCCTATCTCTCCTTTTTCTACCCAACTCTCCTCTCTCTCTCTTTTTCTCTACCCAACTCTCCCCTACCTCTCCCTTTCTCTACCCAACTCTCCCCTCCCTCTCCTTTTCTCTACCCAACTCTACCCTCAGTCTCCTTTTCTCTACCCAACTCTCCCCTATCTCTCCTTTTCTCTACCCAACTCTCCCCTATCTCTCCTTTTCTCTACCCAACTCTCCCCTATCTCTCCTTTTCTCTACCCAACTCTCCCCTATCTCTCCTTTTCTCTACCCAACTCTCCCCTATTTCTCCTTTTCTCTACCCAACTCTCCCCTATCTCTCCTTTTCTCTACCCAACTCTCCCCTCCCTCTCCCTTTCTCTACCCAACTCTCCCCTCCCTCTCCCTTTCTCTACCCAACTCTCCCCTCCCTCTCCTTTTCTCTACCCAACTCTACCCTCTCTCTCCTTTTCTCTACCCAACTCTCCCCTCCCTCTCCTTTTCTTTACCCAACTCTCCCCTCTCTCTGTTTTTCTCTACCCAACTCTCCCCTACCTCTATTTTTCTCTACCCAACTCTCCCTCCTCTCCTTTTCTCTACCCAACTCTCCCTATCTCTCCTTTTTCTCCACCCAACTCTCCCTCCGTCTCCTTTTCTCTACCCAACTCTCCCCTATCTCTCCTTTTCTCTACCCAACTCTCCCTCCCTCTCTCCTTTTCTCTACCCAACTCTCCCTATCTCTCCTTTTCTCTACCAAACTCTCCCTATCTCTCCTTTTCTCTACCCAACTCTCCGTCTCTCTCCTTTTCTACCCAACTCTCCTCTATCTCTCCTTTTCTCTCCCCAACTCTCCCTCCCTCTCCTTTTTTCTACCCAACTCTCCGATATCTCTCCTTTTCTCTACCCAACTCTCCCCTCCCTGTCATTTTCTCTCATTTTGTCTACCCAACTCTCCCTTATTTCTCATTTTGTCTACCCAACTCTCCCTTATTTCTCCTTTTCTCTTCCCAACTCTCCCTATCTCTCATTTTCTCTACCCAACTCTCCCTCCCTCTCCTTTTCTCTACCCAACTCTCCCTATCTCTCCTTTTCTCTACCCAACTCTCCCTATTTCTCCTTTCTCTACCCAACTCTCCCCTCTCTCATTGTCTCTACCCAACTCTCCCCTATCTCTCCTTTTCTCATCCCAACTCTCCCCTATCTCTCCTTTTCTCTACCCAACTCTCCCCTCTCTCCTTTTTCTACCCAACTCTCCCCTCTCTCTCCTTTTCTCTAACTAACTCTCCCCTCTCTCTCCTTTTCTCTACCCAACTCTCCCCTATCTCTCCTTTTCTCGAACAAAACTCTCCTCTCTCTCTCTTTTTCTCTACCCAACTCTCCCCTACCTCTCCCTTTCTCTACCCAACTCTCCCTCCCTCTCCCTTTCTCTACCCAACTCTCCCCTCCCTCTCCTTTTCTCTACCCAACTCTACCCCCTCTCTCCTTTTCTCTACCCAACTCTCCCTCCCTCTCCTTTTCTCTACCCAACTCTCCCCTCTCTCTCTTTTTCTCTACCCAACTCTCCCCTACCTCTACTGTTTCTCTACCCAACTCTCCCTCCCTCTCCTTTTCTCTACCCAACTCTCCCCTATCTCTCCTTTTCTCCACCCAACTCTCCCCTCCGTCTCCTTTTCTCTACCCAACTCTCCCCTACCTCTCCCTTTCTCTACCCAACTCTCCCTCCCTCTCCTTTTCTCTACCCAACTCTACCCTCTCTCTCCTTTTCTCTACCCAACTCTCCCCTCCCTCTCCCTTTTTCTCTACCCAACTCTCCCCTCCCTCTCCCTTTCTCTACCCAACTCTCCCCTCACTCTCCTTTTCTCTACCCAACTCTACCCTCTCTCTCCTTTTCTCTACCCAACTCTCCCCTCCCTCTCCTTTTCTTTACCCAACTCTCCTCTCTCTCTTTTTCTACCCAACTCTCCCCTACCTCTCTTTTTCTCTACCCAACTCTCCCCTCCCTCTCCTTTTCTCTACCCAACTCTCCCCTATCTCTCCTTTTCTCAACCCAACTCTCCTCCGTCTCCTTTTCTCTACCCAACTCTCCCTATCTCTCCTTTTCTACCCAACTCTCCCCTCCCTCTCTCCTTTTCTCTACCCAACTCTCCCCTATCTCTCCTTTTCTCTACCAAACTCTCCCCTATCTCTCCTTTTCTCTACCCAACTCTCCCGTCTCTCTCCTTTTCTCTACCCAACTCTCCTCTATCTCTCCTTTTCTCTCCCCAACTCTCCCTCCCTCTCCTTTTATCTACCCAACTCTCCGATATCTCTCCTTTTCTCTACCCAACTCTCCCCTCCCTGTCATTTTCTCTCATTTTGTCTACCCAACTCTCCCTTATTTCTCATTTTGTCTACCCAACTCTCCCTTATTTCTCCTTTTCTCTTCCCAACTCTCCCCTATCTCTCATTTTCTCTACCCAACTCTCCCCTCCCTCTCCTTTTCTCTACCCAACTCTCCCCTATCTCTCCTTTTCTCTACCCAACTCTCCCCTATTTCTCCTTTCTCTACCCAACTCTCCCCTCTCTCATTGTCTCTACCCAACTCTCCCCTATCTCTCCTTTTCTCATCCCAACTCTCCCCTATCTCTCCTTTTCTCTACCCAACTCTCCCCTCTCTCTCCTTTTTTCTACCCAACTCTCCCCTCTCTCTCCTTTTCTCTAACTAACTCTCCCCTCTCTCTCCTTTTCTCTACCCAACTCTCCCCTATCTCTCCTTTTCTCTACAAAACTCTCCTCTCTCTCTCTTTTTCTCTACCCAACTCTCCCCTACCTCTCCCTTTCTCTACCCAACTCTCCCCTCCCTCTCCCTTTCTCTACCCAACTCTCCCCTCCCTCTCCTTTTCTCTACCCAACTCTACCCTCTCTCTCCTTTTCTCTACCCAACTCTCCCCTCCCTCTCCTTTTCTCTACCCAACTCTCCCCTCTCTCTCTTTTTCTCTACCCAACTCTCCCCTACCTCTCTTTTTCTCTACCCAACTCTCCCCTCCCTCTCCTTTTCTCTACCCAACTCTCCCCTATCTCTCCTTTTCTCCACCCAACTCTCCCCTCCGTCTCCTTTTCTCTACCCAACTCTCCCCTATCTCTCCTTTTCTCTACATAACTCTCCCCTCCCTCTCTCCTTTTCTCTACCCAACTCTCCCCTATCTCTCCTTTTCTCTACCAAACTCTCCCCTATCTCTCCTTTTCTCTACCCAACTCTCCCGTCTCTCTCCTTTTCTCTACCCAACTCTCCTCTATCTCTCCTTTTCTCTCCCCAACTCTCCCTCCCTCTCCTTTTTTCTACCCAACTCTCCGATATCTCTCCTTTTCTCTACCCAACTCTCCCCTCCCTGTCATTTTCTCTCATTTTGTCTACCCAACTCTCCCTTATTTCTCATTTTGTCTACCCAACTCTCCCTTATTTCTCCTTTTCTCTTCCCAACTCTCCCCTATCTCTCATTTCTCTACCCAACTCTCCCCTCCCTCTCCTTTTCTCTACCCAACTCTCCCCTATCTCTCCTTTTCTCTACCCAACTCTCCCCTCCCTCTCCTTTTCTCTACCCAACTCTCCCCTATCTCTCCTTTTCTACCAAACTCTCCCCTCTCTCTCCTTTTCTCTACCCAACTCTCCCCTCTCTCTCCTTTTCTCTACCCAACTCTCCTCTATCTCTCCTTTTCTCTCACCAACTCTCCCTCCCTCTCCTTTTCTCTACCCAACTCTCCGATATCTCTCATTTTCTCTACCCAACTCTCCCCTCTCTCTCCTTTTCTCGACCCAACTCTCCCCTCCCTCTACTTTTCTCTACCCAACTCTCCCCTCCCTGTCCTTTTATCTACTCAACTCTCCGATATCTCTCCTTTTCTCTACCCGATTCTCCCCTTTCTCTCCTTTTCTCTACCCAACTCTCCCCTCCCTCTCCTTTTCTCTACCCAGCTCTCCCCTATCTCTCCTTTTCTCTACCCAACTCTCCCCTCCCTCTCCTTTTCTCTACCCAACTCTCCCCTATCTCTCCTTTTCTCTACCCAACTCTCCCCACTCTCTCCTTTTCTCTACCCAACTCTCCCCTATCTCTCCTTTTCTTTACCCAACTCTCCCCTCTCTCTCCTTTTCTCTACCCAACTCTCCCTATCTCTCCTTTTCTCTACCCAACTCTCCCCTATCTCTCCTTTTCTCTACCCAACTCTCCCCTCTCTCTCCCTTTCTCTACCCAACTCTCCCCTCCCTCTCCTTTTCTCTACCCAACTCTCCTCTCTATCTCCTTTTCTACACCCTACTCTCCTCTCTATCTCCTTTTCTCTACCCAACTCTCCCCTCTCTCTCACGTTATCAACTATGTTCAATGTTGCTTCATTGGCCTGACATTCAGGCAGCTTGTACTGCCAATGCATAATTTACTACACAATTAAGATTAAAAGAAAAAGAACAACATCTGAATGGCTGTGTGTTGTCTTCCACAGTGGGGGTCTGGCTTGTTGCATACTTCAGCTCCCACACCCAAACCCACCACCGCGGACTGAGTATCACTATTATGTATTACTATTTTTTGTAGGCAATGAAGTGTTTGTGTGTTAAAAAATAACAAAATACTATTTTAAGAAGTAAAGTAACTATGTTTGATCTTATGGTCACTCACTGTCCCTCACGCTATGACATGATGAAACATATTTATCTTATGGTCACTCACTATCCCTCAGGCTATGACATGACGAAATATAGTTAGCAGCAAGATTTGGTTTTTGTCCCAGTTTTCTATATTTTTGATCATTTTCCGAATCTATAAAACGTGGTATCATTGAGTTTTATTTCTTAAAGTAGTGTTCTCTGGTCTTCGTGACTTTCTCACAGTAAACAGTGACCACACACCTCTTTGGGTAGCAATGTCTTTTTGTTTACAGTCGTGGCCAAAGGTTTTGAGAATGACACAAATAATAATTTCCACAAAGTTTGCTGCTTCAGTGTCTTTAGATATTTTTGTCAGATGTTACTATGGAATACTGAAGTATAATTACAAGCATTTCATAAGTGTCAAAAGCTTTTATTGACAATTGCATGAAGTTGATGCAAAGAGTCAATATTTGCAGTGTTGACCCTTCTTTTTCAAGACCTCTGCAATCCGCTCTAGCATGCTGTCAATTAACTTCTGGGCCACATCCTGACTCATGGCAGCCCATTCTTGCATAGTCAATGCTTGGAGTTTGTCAGAATTTGTGGGTTTTTGTTTGTCCACCCGCCTCTTGAGGATTGACCACAAGTTCTCAATGGGATTAAGGTCTGGGGAGTTTCCTGGCCATGGACCCAAAATATCTATGTTTTGTTCCCCTAGCCACTTAATTATCACTTTTGCCTTATGGCAAGGTGCTCCATCATGCTGGAAGGCATTGTTCGTCACCAAACTGTTCCTTGATGGTTGGGAGAAGTTGCTCTCGGAGTATGTGTTGGTACCATTCTTTATTCATGGCTGTGTTCTTAGACAAAATTGTGAGTGAGCCCACTCCCTTGGCTGAGAAGCAACCCCACACATGAATCATCTCAGGATGCTTTACTGTTGGCATGACACAGGACTGATGGTAGCGCTCACCTTGTCTTCTCCGGACAAGCTTTTTTCCGGATGCCCCAAACAATCGGAAAGGGGATTCATCAGAGAAAATTACTTTACCCCAGTCCTCAGCAGTCCAATCCCTGTACCTTTTGCAGAATATCAGTCTGTCCCTGATGTTTTTCCTGGAGAGAAGTGGATTCTTTGCTCACTGTGGGTGCAGATGCACTCACACCTGCCTGCTGCAATTCCTGAGCAAGCTCTGTACTGGTGATGCCCCGATCCCGCAGCTGAATCAACTTTAGGAGACGGTCCTTGCACTTGCTGGACTTTCTTGGGCGCCCTGAAGCCTTCTTCACAACAATTAAACCGCTCTGGTTGATTTAGGTGCAATCTTACTGCCAGCAATATCCTTGCCTGTGAAGCCCTTTTTGTGCAAAGCAATGATGACGGCACGTGTTTCCTTGCAGGGAACCATGGTTGACAGAGGAAGAACAATGATTCCAAGCACCACCCTCCTTTTGAAGCTTCCAGTCTCTTATTCAAACTCAATCAGCATGACAGAGTGATCTCCAGCCTTGTCCTCGTCAACACTCATGCCTGTGTTAACGAGAGAATCACTGACATGATGTCAGCTGGTCATTTTGTGGCAGGGCTGAAATGCAGTGGAAATATTTTTTTGGGGATTTACAGATAGGCTATGTACAGGTGCAGTGATCTGTGAGCTGCTCTGACAGATGGTGCTTAACTACTTAGGGCTAGGGGCAGTGTTCAAAAGTATGGAGAGTCTGACGTGCCCAAAGTAAACTGCCTGTTACTCAGGCCCAGAAGCTAGGATATGCATATAATTGGTAGTATTGGATAGAAATCAAGTTTCTCTGAAGTTTCTAAAACTGTTAAAATAATGCCTGTGAGTATATTAGAACTGATATGGCAGGCGAAAACCCAAGGAAAATACATCCAGATGTTATATTTTTAGGTCACAGTCTTTCGATTGTCTCGCCCAGATTGCAGTTTCTATAGATTCCAATAGATGTCAACAGTCTTTAGACATGGTTTCACGCTTGTTTTTTGAAAAATGAACAAGAAATTGTAGTTATTCCAGGTGGCTCATGAAAAGGACACTACTGTTTTGGCGCGTGTGAATGGGTGCACGCTCTTTGTTATTTCTCTTCCCAATTGGACTGTTCTCCGTCTGAAATGTTATCTTTTATTTAGATATTTGACAACCTGAGGATTAATTAGAAACATTGTTTGATATTGTTTAGGACCTTGAGCATGGCTTAGGTGCACCCATGACCAGCTCTGAAACCAGATTGTATAGCGGAGAAGGTACGGTGGGATTTGAAATGGTCGGTGATCTGTTTGTTACCTTGTCTTTCGAAGACCATAGAAAGGCAGTGTTGGATAGATATAGGTCTGTAGCAGTTTGGGTCTAGAATGTCTCCCCCTTTGAAGAGGGGGATGACCGAGGCAGCTTTCCAATCTTTGGGGATCTCAGAAAATACGAAAGAGAGGTTGAACAGGTTAGTAATAGGGGTTGCAACAATTTCGGCAGATAATTTTAGAAAGAGAGGATCCAGATTGTCTAGCCCGGATGATTTGTAGGGGTCCAGATAATGCAGCTCTTTCAGAACATCCGCTATCTGGATTTGGGTGAAGGAAAAATGGGGGAGGCTTTGGCAAGTTGCTGTGGGGGGTGCAGGGCTGTTGACCGGGGTAGGGGTAGCCAGGTGGAAAGCATGGCCAGCCGTAGAAAAAGGCTAATTGAAATTCTCAGTTATCACGGATTTATCGGTGGTGACAATGTTTCCTAGCCTCAGTGCAGTGGGCAGTTGGGAGGAGGTGCTCTTATTCTCCATGGACTTTACTGTGCCCCAGAACTTTTTGGATTTTGTGCTACAGGATGAACATTTATGTTTGAAAAAGCTAGCCTTTGCTTTCGTAACTGCCTGTGTATATCAGTTCCTAACTTCCCTGAAAAGTTGATTATTGTGGGGGCTATTCGAAGCTAATGCAGTACGCCACAGGATGTTTTTGTGCTGGTCATGGGCAGTCAGGTCTGGAGTGAACAAGGGGCTATATCTGTTCCTGGTTCTACATTTTTCAATGGGGCATGCTTATTTAAGATGGTGAGGAAAGCCCTTTTAAAGAATAACCAAGCATCCTCTACTGACGGAATGAGGTCAATGTCCTTCTAGGATACCCGGGCCAAGTCGATTAGAAAGGCCTGCACACTGAAGGGTTTTAGGGAGCGTTTGACAGGGATGAGCGGTGGTCGTTTGACCGCAGACACGTGACGGACGCAGGCAATGAGGCAGTGATCGTTGATATCCTGTTTGAAGACAGCAGAGGTATATTTGGAGGGCAGGTAGGATGATATCTAAGAGGGAGCCCGTGTTTACGGATTTGGGGTTGTACCTGGTAGGTTCATTGATAATTTGAGTGAGATTGAGGGCATCAAGCTTAGATTGTTGGACGGCCGGTGTGTTAAGCATGTCCCAGTTTAGGTCACTTAACAGCACAAGTTCTGAAGAAAGATGGGGGCAATCAATTCACATATGGTATCTAGGGCACAGCTGGGGGCAGAAGGTGGTCTATAGCAAGCAGCAACGGTGAGAGACTTGTTTCTGGAAAGTTGGATTTTTTTAAAGTAAGAGCTCAAATTGTTTAAGCAAAGACCTGGATAGTAAGATAGAACTCTGCAGGCTATCTCTGCAGTAGATTGCAACTCCGCACCCTTTGGCTGTTCTATCTTGTTGGAAAATGTTATAGTTAGGGATGTAAATGTCAGGGTTTTTGGTGGTCTTCCTAAACCAGGATTCAGACACAGCTAGGACATCCGTGTTGACAGAATGTGCTGAGGAGGTGAATAAAACAAACTTAGGGAGGAGGCTTTAATGTTAACATGCATGAAACCAAGGCTTTTACGGTTACAGAAGTCAACAAATGAGAGCGCCTGGGGAATGGGATTGGAGCTAGGCACTGCAGGGCCTGGATTAACCTCCACATCACCAGAGGAACAGAGGAGGAGTAGGATAAGGGTACGGTTAAAGGCTGTAAGAACTGGTCGTCTAGGACGTTCGGAACAGAGAGTAAAAGGAGCAGGTTTTTGGGAATGGTAGAAAAGATTCAAGGCATAATGTACAGACAAAGGTATGGTAGGGAGTGAATACAGTGCACTGAGTGACGATGAGAAAGATAATATCCCTAGAATCGTAATTTAAACCAGGTGAGGTCACTGCATGTGTGGGAGTTGGAACTAAAGGGTTAACTAAGGCATATTGAGCAGGCCTAGAGGCTCTACAGTGAAATAAGGCAATAATTACTAACCAAAACAGTAATGGACAAGGCATGTTGACATTAGGGAGAGGCATGCGTAGCCGAGTGATCATAGTTGTCCAGTGAGTGGCTCGGGCTTGAGACACAGCGATTCAGGCAGCTAGCGGGCCGGGGCTAGCTTGCAAAAGGGCCTTAGAGGGACGTTGCGACGGAGAAAGTCTGTTGTTGCCCCTTCGTGATGTTACGTCTTCAGCCAGTGGATCAGCAGGGCTCCGTGTGGTAAAAGGGTCCAAGCCAATTGGCAGAATAGGTATAGTGGCCAAAGAATTTGTCCAAAGGGCCTCTTAAGCTAACAGTCCGATATGCTCAAGAAGGCTAGCGGGCCGCGGCTAGCAAGCTAGCAGATGGGCATTCAGGGACGGAGGAGCCAGTTGCTAAACCCCCTTGGGCGAATTACGTTGGTAGTCGTGTTGTGATGGGTCGGCGGGGGTCCAGGCCGATTGGCAAAATAGGTACTGAAGCCCAAGGAGTGGCTGTTGGACCTCTTCGACTCGCCGGGAGATGGGCCTAGCAAGGCTAGCTCCAGGTTAATTTGTTCTTGCTTTGGGACAGAGATGTTAGCCAGGAGTGGCCACTCGGATAGCAGCTAGCTAGCTGCGATGAATCCAGGTGAAAAGGTTCAGAGCTTGCGGTAGGGATACAGGGATATGGAGAAAAATAAGTCAGATTTGTTCTGGTTAGAGTCGCGCTGTGCAGACTGGCGAGAGTTGTCCGGGCTAATGGTAGCTGATGACCGCTAGCAGTGGCTAGCAGGCTACTAGCTAGTTAGCTGGCTAGCTTCTGTTGGGGTTCCGGTTCAGAAGTAAAGAAGTAAAGAAATATCAGGTCCATACCACATTGGGTGAGGCGGATTGCAGGAGAGTATGTTGAAGTTGAGGTTAAGAAAAATATTTAAAAAATATATGCGAAGAAAAATACATAAAAAGATATATACATGGGACACGACAAATAAATCTGACTGCTACGCCATCTTGGATAAGAAGGGGAGGACGGGCTCATGGTAATGGCTGGAACGGAATAGGTGGGATGGTATCAAATACATCAAACATATGATTTCCATGTGTTTGATGCCATTCCATTCGCTCTGTTCCAGCCATTATTATTATCCATCCTCACCTCAGCAGCCTCCACTGTCACCAACTGACTTAGGGAACTCTTTTCAGGGTTCAGTTGTTGGGTTGTAAGAGCTTGGTATTGAGGTGTGTCTTCAGGACTACTGTTCAGTTAGTTTGGCCATCCTGGAGCCTGAATATCCTGCAACTTTGTCATTGGGGGTACTGTGTCTGCGGCCTCTGTGCCTACTCCTACTCCTTCCCCTACGATTTTGTCTCTGATCTGGATCCAGTGGGGCTACTCCATCTGTCGGAGGCCCGCACCATCCTGTAAAACGTGGGAGTGGGCGGATTTCCTTGTCCTTCTGGTACATTATACCAGCGGCATTGGTAGAAACAATGTAAGTAACTTAATTTATGTCCCTCTAACTGCCCTGAGTGATCTCTTGTTAAATACTGTTGAAGTAATATGGCTACAGGTTCATCTGTCTCACATAAAACCGATTCTTGTGGGAAGCTGCTATAGACCACCAAGTGCTAACAGTTAGTGTCTGGATAATATGTGTGAAATGCTTGATAATGTACGTGATATCCAGAGAGAGGTATATTTTTCTTGGTGATCAAGCATCAAGCTGCCCACTAAAGAAAACGCTGCAAACTGTAACCAGTGCCTGCAACCTAATGCAGGATATCTGTCAACAAAGGTTAAGGGTTGTTACAAACAGCACAGGAATTAAATCATCAACATGTATTGATCACATCTTTACTAATGCTGCAGAGATCTGCCTTAAAGCAGTATCCAGATCCATCGGATGTAGTGATCACAATATAGTGGCCATATCTAGGAAAACCAAAGTTCAAAAAGCTGGGCCTAAGAGGTCATACAATAAGTTTTGTAGTGATTCCTATGTTGTTCATGTAAAGAATATTTGTTGGTCTGTGATGTGTAATGAGGAGCCAGCAGACATTGCACTTGACAGTTTTATGAAATTGCTTATCCCAGTTACTAATAAGTATGCACCCATTAAGAAAATGACTGTAAAAACTGTTAAATCGCCATGGAATGATGAGGAATTTATAAATTGTATGGTTGAGAGGAATGAGTAAAAAGGAATGGCAAATAAGTTTGGCTGCACAACCGATTGGCAAACGTACCACAAATTGAGAAATCATGTGACTAAACTGAATGAAAAGAAGAAGAAACCACACTATGAAACAAAGTTAAATGACAAAAAGAATGACAGTAAAAAGCTTTGGAGCACCTTCAATGACATTTGGGGAAAAAAGGAAAACTCAGCTCCATCATTCATTGAATCAGATAGCTCATTCATTACAAAACTGACTGTTTTTGTCAACTACTTTATTGATTGTTCCATTGGCAATTTAGCACATTTAGGCATGACATGCCAGCAACAAATGCTGACACTACTGTACACATCCCAGTATATTTGACCAAATTCTGAAATACAATAATCCTAATTTTGAATTCTGTAAAGTGAGTCTGGAAGAGGTGAAAAAATAATCTTCAAGCCTACTAGAAGGTGTGTGCCCTCGGGCATTGAGTGAAGCAAAAGTCATTCCGCTACCTAAAAATAGTAAAGCCCCCTTTACTGGCTCAAATAGCCAACCAATCTGCCTGTTACCAATCCCTAGTAAAGATTTGAAAAAAATTGTGTTTGATCAGCTCCAATTATGTTTTATAGTAAACAAATTGACAACAGACTTTCAGCTCGCTTATAGGGAAATACATTCAACTAGCACAGCACTTACACAAATGACTGATGATTGGCTGAGAGAAATTGACAATAAAAATATTGTGGGAGCTGTTTTGTTAAACTTCAGTGCAGCTTTTGACATTATCGATTATAGTCTAATGCTGGAAAAATGTTTGTGTTATGGCTTTACACCCCCTGCTATATTGTGGATAAAGAGTTACCTGTCTAACAGAACACAGAGGGTGTTCTTTAATGGAAGCCTCTCCAACATAATCCAGGTAGAATCAGGAATACCCCAGGGCAGCTGTCTTGGTCTCTTACTTTTTAAAATCTTTACTAATGACATGCCACTTTGAGCAAAGCCAGTGTGTCTATGTATGCGGATGACTCAACACTATACACGTCAGCTAATAGAGCAACTGAAATTACTGAAAAAAATTAACAAAGAGCTGCACTTAGTTTCAAGGATTAAGTTAGTCCGAAAATATTTCAAAAACTGAAAGCACTGCATTTGGGACAAATCAAACTACGCACTATACACACACATGCACATTAATTCTGGATAGAACAGCGGCGTCTGGTAAGACAAGGGGTGACAGACTATAAAGATGGCTCAGGAGAACAAGGCTGACTTTTTACGTATTCCTAGCCAATTGTGTTTATTTGTTTGTTTCTTGCCATTGTTTGTAAGTATTTTTTTTACTTATTTTGAACATAATGTTGCAGCTACCGTCTCTTATGACCAAAAATAACAGAACTGAGATTACTCACCACGGACTGGCAGAATCCTTTTTTCCCTTTAATGAGTCCGACGAGCCCGACGTGAATGATATACTGCTTTCCGGGGAAAAGGCACAGATCCCCATAATTTGGGTGATGAGAAAAGGGGAAAAAAGGGGCCAGAGGACAGGCTGCCTTTCGAGAATTCGTAGGCAATCGAATAAACTCCCACTTCCTTCCATTCTGCTAGCAAGCGTGCAATCTTTGGAAAATAAAATCGATGACCTACGCAGAAGATTAATCTACCAACGGGACATTCAAAACTGTAATATCTTATGCTTCACGGAATCGTTGCTGAATGACGACATTATCAGCATACAGATGGCTGGTTATACGCTGTATTGGCAGGATAGAACAGCGGTGTCTGGTAAGACAAGGGGCGGTGTCTGGTAAGACAAGGAAGTCTCAAGGTTTTGTTCGCCTGAGGTAGAGTATATCATGATAAGCCGTAGACCACACTATCTACTTAACCTGATATGGATATTTATAAAAAAAAAAAAAATACTGCATTGTTGGTTATGGGCTCGAAAGTAAGCATTTCATTGTAAGGTCTACACCCGTTGGATGTGACTAATAAAATTTGATTTGATTTTGCACTGTAGATATGTGGTAGTGGTTGATTAGGGGCAACACATGGTGTGTTGTGATATCTGTCAATGTATTGTAATGTTTAGAACATTTTAGAAACTGCCTTAGTTTTGAACCTTAGGCTCATTGTCAGTACATGGGTCCTTCAGGGGGCATTTTGCTATGTTAATGAGGAGGGGAATCTGGAGATTTCTTTTAAATCCTTTTAACCTTGTTTTTCATACAAGTTGCTACTACAGGCTGGTACACATGAGCATGATGAGGTTCGAATGTTGATGTGATGCACTAAAGTGTAGGGACTTGACCCAATAAAGTGTTTTTTGAAATTCTAGTTCTCTTCATGTTTCCAAATCACCTCATGCCCCGTAATATGCCCAGTCAGACACAGCGCAATAGGCTGGTTTTGCAGCCATCTGACCCCCTCCCTTCCCTTCCCTTTCCATCCACTGGTCGCTACTCGTTATAATGCTTTATAACACCCTTTATAATGCATTATGACACTGACTGTGAGCATAAGGGTAGCTTTATAGAAAATGGTACCGGGATGTTTTCTAAATATTGTCAGAATGTTTTTATTCTCGTCAAGCATGATGATCCATAAATGTTCTGACAACGCCAGTGGAGAACATTCTCCTCTTGTCATAAATCAACGTTCAACAGACGGTTCCCCTGGAGCTCTGGTAACATTTATTGACTTTTCCTGGAATGTTTTCGGAAGGAACGTTCTGAAAATGATTACAACATTGGACAGATCTAGGTTGGAGAATAGATGACTGCAACACTGAATATTCCAGAATCGTTCGGGGAACAAAAATAGTTATTTGAGCATTTCTATGCTATACTGTATCATTCATTGGAAGGAAAGATACACAGATCTCCAAAGGCCTTAGGATGTAAAGTAGCATACATATCTTAAAGAGATGCTCCTCCCCCTCTCCCCTCTCCCCTCTTCGCTCCTCCCTCTCCCCTCCTCCCTCTCTCTTCTCCACCCACTCTCCCCTCCTCTCCCCTCTCCCCTTTCCTAACCCTCTCATCCCCTCTCATTCCCTTTCCTAACCCTCTCATCCCCTCTCATTCCCTCTCCTACCCCTCTCATCCCCTCTCCTACCCCCCTCATCCCCTCTCATATAACTGCTGCTCTCTCTCGTTCTGTCTTTCTCTGCGTGTTGGGATGAAGCAGGACTGGTCATGTCAGTATGATCTCATTAGTCTGCACTTAGTCTCAGAACAAACAGCCAGTGGCCTCCTGTTCTAACAACTGGATACACTCATACACTACCCTAATGTCTCAATCTGTGTGTGTGTATGTGTGTGTCTTTACATTCTAATGCCTCTCCTCTGCTCTCCTCAAAATGGGCTCCCAAGTGGCACAGTGGTCTAAGGCACTGCATCTCAGTGCAAGAGGCGTCACTACAGTCCCTGGTTTGAATCCAGGCTGAATCAAATCCGGTTGTGATTGGGAGAATCCTATAGGGAGGCTGACAATTGGCCCCGTGTTGTCCGGTTTTGGCCGGGGTAGAATGACATCGTAAATAAGAATTTGTTCTTAACTGAGTTGCCTAGTAAAATAAAGGTCAAAAAAATAAATAAATATGTATCTAATGAACAAGATTTCTCCCAGATTTACTACTCTTTCTTCCAAACATAACATTTAGAAGTTGCTCCAAATGTCAAATTCCAAGGTTTTTTAAATAGCCTGGGTTGCTCCTCCTGCTGCAGCTGCACCCCGGGTTGCTCCACTGCTGTTGCCAGCGTCTCACGGCTGGTTTTAAGTTTAGGCATTAATCGCGAATGATTAAAACCCCCTAGAGTCTATTGACAAACCGGTGCTTCAATCTAAGTAACATAATAAAAAAATCCCCATCAAATTCTGTCAGTTGAAGATAGAGATATCTATTCTTCATGAGCTGCATCTCAATCCATCTCAATCCGCCGACGGCCGCCTTCTGCATCTCAATCCACCTCAATCCGCCGATGGCATCCTTCTGCTGTGGAAGGTTTGTCTCATGTCAAACCAGGAGACATCCCGAAAATCAGTAATCTCACGAAAACATCTGTAGCGTCAAACTAATGTGACCCCACAGTGGAAAGGGCAGATTCTCACGTACCCGATTGTGTTCCCTGTTTGGTCTACTGCCCCCACAAGTATCACAGGACTCGTATGAAGGTAACCGATACCGGGAGTATGAAGGTAACCGATACCGGGAGTATGAAGGTAACCGATACCGGGAGTATGAAGGTAACCGATACCGGGAGTATGAAGGTAACCGATACCAGGAGTATGAAGGTAACCGATACCGGGAGTATGAAGGTAACCGATATCGGGAGTATGAAGGTAACCGATACCGGGAGTATGAAGGTAACCGATATCGGGAGTATGAAGGTAACCGATACCGGGAGTATGAAGGTAACCGATATCGGGAGTATGAAGGTAACCGATACCGGGAGTATGAAGGTAACCGATACCGGGAGTATGAAGGTAACCGATACCAGGAGTATGAAGGTAACCGATACCGGGAGTATGAAGGTAACCGATACCAGGAGTATGAAGGTAACCAATACCAGGAGTATGAAGGTAACCGATACCAGGAGTATGAACCGGGAGTATGAAGGTAACCGATACCGGGAGATTGGAGGTAGTTTTGTGCCAAACCCAAAAAAGCGGTTAAATATGAGTAAAAAAATATATATTTTCTGAGCTTTCTTATAACTTTCTTCAAAACCTTGTTCATTATAATTTACTCTTGACTGTCTTTTTTGCCATTAATAAATGTGTTATTCAATGCGTTTTTATGGTCTATAGTAGTAAAGGTCAAATTAAATATTTTATCAAATATTTTTTGGGGATATTGTTTTCGTAACTAAAGGGCTCCTAAAATTCTAAATCAAATAGCTAAATGATCCATAGTATGACCATCTTAAAACAATTCCATACGTCAGCTTAGAAATCCTAAATTGATAGCACAGTTTGTTTCTGCAATTTTACAGCGAGTTAGCGACATCACATGCTGATATCGACTTTGGTATTATTGTGTGTAACTACCAGACTGAGAGCACTGCATTGTGGGTTTTGGAGTCCACTTTAGCTGCAACACATTTCCACAACAATTTTCACGTTGTTCCCAATCTCCTTACATCGACGAAATGAAATATTTGTTCACCAAAATGTTGTTCTCACATATTAGAGATATTTAACAGTGTAAATCATAGTAATTAGTGGTTTTGGGTATATTATTCCTTTTAATTTTAGTATAGGATTTTCTTATTTTAACTATCCCAAACCATCCACCACCCCCACAACGCCCTAGCTTAACAGAAGCCTACTTGATGGCAATAACGCTCACTGTTGCCCCTAGTGGCCGGTTTTGAAGGCATCTCCCAACTTCCTGGGTACCTGGACGGACGTTGACTTTTCAAAGTGGATCTTGAGCGACATGGCTGACTAGAACACTCTCCAGCTTTCACAACCCTAATGCTCTCTCTCTCTCTCTCTCTCTCTCTATCTCTCTCTCTCTCTCTCTCTCTCTCTCTCTCTCTCTCTCTCTCTCTCTCTCTCTCTCTCTCTCTCTCTCTCTCTCTCTCTCTCTCTCTTCTTCATTCTCCTTAGCACCTACTTCAGATCTCATCTCTCTCCCCAGACAGCTCAGTTCTACCTAATGTCCTGAGAGGAGATAGAAGAGTGCATCCTATTCACATCAGTCACTCAGGTAATGCAAGTCCATGTCTCCCAATATATTTCCCTCTTTAAATAGTCCTCTCATTTCCTCTCCTCTGTTATACTCAGTTTCCTCACTTGGTTTCTTCTTCTTCCTTGAGTGCCTGGGTGGCACTGTGTTCTGTGCATCATGTTAACCCTCTCTCTCTATATGTTTTCTCTCTCTCCTCCTCCTGCCCTGTCTCTCCCTCTCTTCATTTCGCTCACTCAAATCTCTCTCTCCACTCTCTCTCCACCCCCTCTCTCCACCATGCTCTACTCCCTCCCTCCAACCCTCCCTCTACATGTCTCCCTCCCTCTCCCTGTCCCCCTTCTCAGTGTTAATCTCTGAGATGGAGGTCTGTCACACAGACAGGTCAGAGCATTACAATTCATTTCCTGACTTGATGTGAATGGAGAACATCCATTAAGTTTCTGAGTCTCACTCATTACCTTTCAGACCCTAACATCCTTACATAGTATCCTTACTCAAAGGACAAGTCCTTACCTCCATATCCCTATCCTTACTCCATGGACAAGTCATAACCTCCATATCCCTGTCCTTACTCCGTGGACAAGTCATTACCTCCATTTCCCTATCCTTACTCCATGGACAAGTCATTACCTCCATTTCCCTATCCTTACTCCATGGACAAGACATTACATCCATTTCCTTATCCTTACTACATGGACAAGTCATTACCTCCATTTCCCTATCCTTACTCCATGGACAAGTCATTACCTCCATTCCCCTATCCTTACTCCATGGACAAGACATTACATCCATTTCCTTATCCTTACTACATGGACAAGTCATTACCTCCATTCCCCTATCCTTACTACATGGACAAGTCATTACATCCATTTCCTTATCCTTACTCCATGGACAAGTCATAACCTCCATATACCTATCCTTACTCCATGGACAAGTCATAACCTCCATATACCTATCCTTACTCCATGGACAAGTCATAACCTCCATTTCCCTATCCTTACTCCATGGACAAGTCATAACCTCCATTTCCCTATCCTTACTCCATGGACAAGTCATAACCTCCATTTCCCTATCCTTACTCCATGGACAAGTCATTACCTCCATATCCCTATCCTTACTCCATGGACAAGTCATTACCTCCATATCCCTATCCTTACTCCATGGACAAGTCATAACCTCCATTCCCCTATCCTTACTCCATGGACAAGTCATAACCTCCATATACCTATCCTTACTCCATGGACAAGTCATAACCTCCATATACCTATCCTTACTCCACGGACAAGTCATTACCTCCATTTCCCTATCCTTACTCCATGGACAAGTCATTACCTCCATTTCCCTATCCTTACTCCATGGACAGGTCATTACCTCCATTCCCCTATCCTTACTCCATGGACAAGTCATTACCTCCATTCCCCTATCCTTACTCCATGGACAAGTCATTACATCCATTTCCTTATCCTTACTCCATGGACAAGTCATTACCTCCATTCCCCTATCCTTACTCCATGGACAAGTCATTTCCTCCATTTCCCTATCCTTACTCCATGGACATGTCATTCCCTCCATATCCCTATTCATACTCCAGGACTGCAAGAGTTGATTCCCAAATGGCACCCTTATAGTCTACTACTTTTGGGCCTTGTCAAATTTAGGATGCAGAAAAGGTACTCAGAGAGCTGTTTCTACATGAACCGTAAATCACTCTCTCTACCTCTCTCAATATAGCATTACACAGGTTGTTCTATAATGACACACCCTATTCTGGCTTATTGAAGAGACACCATGCTGAAGGATCACTTAACTCCCAAAAGCTTGGGGGTCAAATTCTCTCCTCTCCTCCTACATGTTCATTATGCTGCAATAACTGGTAATAATTAGATATTAATTGACTGTCTTATAAAGTTAAATGAAACAACAGTACACACATGACCTCTCTTGGCACTGAGGTGAATTACAATTCTGCCCTGCTATCTCCCTCTCTCTCCCTCTCTCTCTCTCCTCTCTCTCTCTCTCTCTCTCTCTCTCTCTCTCTCTCTCTCTCTCTCTCTCTCTCTCTCTCTCTCTCTCTCTCGCTCTCTGTCTCTCTATCCCTCTGACGCCTAAACAGGCCAAGCAAAGTCCATTGCAATGATTCTTTAACGCACAAGAACCTTGAGGGGAGAGGGGGAACGGGAGAGAGTGAGAAAAAACCTGGAGAAAGAGAGAGCGAGCGAGAGAGAGTGAGAGAGCGAGAGAGAGAGCGAGAGAGAGCAAGAGAGAGAGCGAGAAAGCGAGAGAGCGAGGGAGCGAAGGAGCGAGCGGGAGAGAGTGAGCGAGAGAGAGAGAGAGAGAGAGAGAGAGAGAGAGAGAGAGAGAGAGAGAGAGAGAGAGAGAGAGAGAGAGAGAGAGTAATGAAGGGTAAAGGTAGCCAGAAATAAATCAGCTAATGAGACAGATGGATCAACCCCCAGTGACCTTTCTCTTCCTTGTCTAATCATCCCACAGTCATTATGGCCGCTTTATTCACTGTTTACTATTCACAATTACTCTAACGCACACATGTACGTGCACACACACACACACACACACACACACACACACACACACACACACACACACACACACACACACACACACACACACACACACACACACACACACACACACACACACACACATAGCCTTCAGTTTATGTCAGTGTTGCTTTAACCAGATGTTGTAACCACAGTACAGCTGGCAAACACAACAAGCATCACAACTGGTATCAGGTGCATTCAATTGACCATACTTATTTGATTTGATTTGGTTACTCTGTTAGCTCCATCCAAATGTGGTTGTTGTTGAAATCGTTTTACGAGCTAACAACATCAAGCCACCATATGCCTCTGTGTGGGTTTGTAGCCGGGCAGACAGGCTGGCAGGCAGGCAGGCAGGCTGGCAGGCAGGCTGGCAGGAATAGAGCAGTTGAACAGTAACAACTGGTGCTGGTCCCCCTGGGAAGAGAACTAGTGTAGAGCTGGACCAGGAAACAACATGGTGAGGTTTCTAGTCTACAGCATAATGCTTCCTAGCAGAGACGGAGGGCTTCTATACACTAATGGGCTATTCAGATTGAACATAAATCATCATTTGTTTTCTTGTCACAGGGTTGAAAAAAATGAATGCATGTGTGTGTGTGGGGGGGTGAGGTGTGGCGGAAGGTGTGTGTGGAGGGGGTTGGGGGTGGGGTGGATGGTGTGTGTGCGAGTGAGTGTATGTGAGAGAGAGAAAGCACATTTCCATATTGTTCCACATTACTGTACATGTTTCATGAACACCATTCAAAGCAGCTTAGGGGTTCTCCAAGGCCATTTGTATGCCAGATTCCAGGTTACCCATTGAAACATGGAATAAAAATGGGAAACTGCCAGATGTCTGAGCTGACCGGAACCATTCTGGGTCTGGAGACCCCCACAGAACCAAAGGAACCAATTACTATTCCGAATGGGAATTCTAAATTCTGACAGAAGCTGGTTACCCGACACATGACAGGAACTGCTTCAGCTTAAATAACAGAACTCCAGCAGTCGCTAAACTACTGCAATTATTCCATGGTTACATATCCAACTCTGAGAGGATGTGTTATAGATAAAACTATTAATGCACCAGCGTTATACCTGCTTTTTTCTACACGGAGGCCGAGCAGTTGTCATACCAGGCGGTGATGCAACCAGTCAGGATGCTCTCGATTGTGCAGCTGTAAAACCTTTTGAGGATCTGCGGACCCATGCCAAATCTTTTCAGTCTCCTAGGGGGGAATAGGTTTTGTCGTGCCCTCTTCACGACTGTGGGCTTGGACCATGTTAGTTTGTTGGTGATGTTCACACCAAGAAATTTGAAGCTCTGAACATGCTCCACTGCGGCCCCGTCGATGAGAATGGAGGAGTGCTCAGTCCTCCTTTTTCTGTAGTCCACAATCATCTCCTTTGTGTTGATCACCTTGAGGGAGAGGTTGTTATCCCTGCACCACACTGTCAGTTCTCTGACCTTCTCCCTATAGCCTGTCTCATCGTTGTCAGTGATCAGGACTACCACTGTTGTGTTGTCGGAAAACATTATGATGATGTTGGAGTCGTGCTTGGCCATGCAGTCATGGGTGAACAGGGAGTACAGGAGGGGACTGAGCACGCACCCTTGTGGGCCCTGTGTTGAGGATCAGTGTGGCAGATGTGTTGTTACCTACCCTTACCACCTGGGGGCGGCCCGTCAGGAAGTCCAAGAACCAGTTGCAGAGGGAGGTGTTTAGTCCCACAGTCCTTAGCTTAGTGATGAGCTTTGAGGGCACTGTGGTGTTGAACGCTGAGCTGTAGTCAATGAATAGCATTCTCACATAGGTGTTCCTTTTGTCCAGGTGGGGAAGGGCAGTGTGGAGTGCAATAGAGATTGCATCATCTGTGGATCTGGGGCGGTATGCAAATTGGAGTGGGTCTATGATTTCTGGGATAATTGTGTTGATGTGAGCCATGACCAGCCTTTCAAAGCCCTTCATGGCTAGAGATGTGAGTGCTATGGGTCAGTGGTCATTTAGGCAGGTTACCTTGGTGTTCTTGGGCACAGGGACTATGGTGGACTGCTTGTAACATGTTGGTATTACAGACTCGGTCAGGGACAGGTTGAAAATGTCATCCGACACTTGCCAGTTGATCAGCGCATGCTCGGAGTACATGTCCTTGTAATCTGTCTGGCCCAGCGGCCTTGTGACTGTTGACCTGTTTAAAGGTCTTACCCACGGCTGCGGAGAGTGTGATCACACAGTCGTCCGGAACAGCTGATGCTCTCATGCATTCTTCAGTGCTGCTTGCCTCGAAGTGAGCATATAAGTTATTTAGCTAGTCTGGTAGGCTCGTATCACTGGGCAGCTTGTGGCTGTGCTTCCCTTTGTAGTCTGTAATAGTTTGCAAGCCCTGCCACATCCGACAAGCGTCCTAGCAGGTGGTGTACGATTCAGTCTTAGTCCTGTATTGATGCTTGCCTGTTTGATGGTTTGTCGGAGGGAATAGGGGGATTTCTTATAAGCGTCCAGGTTAGAGTCCCGCTCCTTGAAAGCGGCAGCTCTAGCCTTTAGCTCAGTGCGGATGTTGCCTGTATCCATGGCTTCTGGTTGGGGTATGTACGTACGGTCACTGTCGGGTCGACTTCATCAATGCACTTTAACAGTGTGTTGTTTAGGATTTACTGATTGGTGGTGTAGTGTTTATGTCAGGAGAGCATCTGTGTACTCTTGTGTCGGTCAGAGTGGCAAACATACACTATTGAATTCCTGTGTCCCAAATGGCAGCCTATCTCCCGTATACGCACTACCTATGGGCCCTGGTCAAAAGTAATGCACTATACAGTGAATAGGGTGCCATTTGGGAAGCAGACTTGTTTCTTTGGGAGAAGTGAGTGGTAGGACTGTAGAGGATGGAAAAGCCTAACCGCCTGCAGAGGAAGAAGAGTAGAAGGAGGAGGAGGAGACATATTTTGATGGAGGAGGGTTCTTTTTATTCGAGGAGGGTTCTTACACCTTGCTCACAGGGCTTCTCGTGTATGAGGGAGGACAATAGGACTTTCTCTGTTTCTATTCTCTCTCCCTCCATCCCACTCTTTCTATTTTGTCTCTCTATCCCACAGATCATTGTGAACAAGCCCCCCGTGTTCAGGCTCTCTGTCTGTTTGGAGCAGGGATGGGATCGTACAGCTAGCCTGAGGACATATCCATGTATTCACAGCTAGATCACCAACTAACAACCACCTCTAACACTATACCTGTCAGAAAAACGTACACACACACACACACACACACACACACACACACACACACACACACACACACACACACACACACACACACACACACACACACACACACACACACACACACACACACACACACACACACACACAGACACACACACACAGATACACACACAGACACATTCAATACATGAATATTGAGGGATTTTTTCTACAATCAACTACAATTAGCGGGAAGTAGAGATAAGCTGATAAGAAAAAGATTTGGCATACATTTCTAATCTGATTATTATAATTATCTCATAATTTAAAAATTCCACCTTTTCAATAAACCATGATTCAGTAGAATTAAAATGATGAAATGTTTTTTATTTCTTCGGACTAATCCTTAATCTGTCTAAATACTTGACGGTGGATTGACAGCGGTTAAGAGAGAAGCAGCAAGAGAGAGAGAGGTCTTAGCTGAGCTCTGCGGCCAAGGGACAGGCTGCCTTGGCCGCAGAGTAAGAGAAAGAGAAAGAGAAAGAGAAAGAGAAAGAGAAAGAGAAAGAGAAAAAGAAAGAGAAAGAGAGTACATGGATAAGGTGAGTGAGGAGAAGAGAGGGGACATGCACATGCACACACAACCTGAGCCCAACTACTCCTCTCTCGCTCGCTCTCTCTCTCTCTTGTCTTTCTCTCTCTCTCTTCTCTTTCTCGCTCTCTCTCTCTCTCTGTGAATAGGAAAAGAGATAGACAGAGGAAAATAGAGATAGAGAGAGAAAGAGGACAACCCATTTTAACCTCTTCCAGCTAGGGTCCCATTTTCCAAATTTTCGCCTGTCTGACGTGCCCAAAGTTAAATGCCTACCACTCATGGCCAGAAACTAGGATATTTACATATTTAGTACTATTGGATAGGAAACACTCTGAAGTTTATAAAACCATTAAGATATAGTCTGTGGCTATTCCAGAACAGATTTAGCAGGCAAAAACCAGAGAGATTTCTGTCCGGAATTTATTTTTCTGTTGCTCTCCTCTCATTTTGAAGCCCATGTAATATTTTTCTATGGGGAATAGGACCGAGGTTGCAGTACTTATGGCTTCCACTAGATGTCAACAGTCTCTGGAAAGGGTATGGAGGAAAAGCTCTGACCAGATCCTTAGAGAGAGAGAATTACTACGGGTAGGGCAAAAGGTAAACAGACGTGCACGTTCACGAGAACGTGAACGCGCCAGCGCGACCAACTTTCTTTTTGTCTTTTAACGTTTCACTTACCGTTCTTGTAAAATATGATCGCTATTATTCATAAAAGAATACATAAGGATGCATTATTAATGATATTTGATTTGTTTGTGAAAAGATGAGAGGTATAATTTGAACGCGATCCCTTCACTGTAAAACGGGCGAGTAGACTGACAATGCTTGGTGGAGTAGCTGAACGTAACGTGCCAAAAACAACGGATATTTATGGATATAATTATTTACTTTTTCTAACAAAAGAACCATGGATTATCTTGTTTGGACACTTGGGAAGACCTCAGAAGAAGTTATTTGAAAGGTAAGCGATTTATATTAGCTGTGATATGGATATTTTGAGAACCGAGCTGGATATGAATTTATGCTAATGTGGAAAATATGTGAGGTACTAGCCTCAAACAATCAAATGTAGTGCTTTCGCCGTAAAGCCTTTTTAAAATCTGACAACGCAGTGATATTGCCAAGAAGCAGAGCTTTTGATGGCTATGCAACACTATGCAACACTTGTATATCGAAGTTAAATATTACGAATATGTATTACGAATATGTATTTTGAATTTGGCGCGTTATGTTTGCTCTGAAAACGATCCCGCTAAAGGGATCGGCGCGCTAAGAGGTTAAAACACTCTACAACACCATTAAAATTGACAAAAACGCAGAACAACGCCAAATTCATGAGAAGTTGAATGGATTAGAAAAAGCAATAAAGGACAATCAAAATCTATTGGACTCCCCAATTACTGACCAGGAGCTCTATAAGAAACTTCAGGCCCTCAAATGTAGAAAAGCATGCGGACCTGATGGCATCCTAAATTAGATGCTCAAACAAAATTTCAATTGGCTATATTAAAACTGTTTAATTTGATCCTGAGTGTAGGTTATTTCCCTGACATCTGGAATCAAGGACTCATAACACCAATCTTTAAGAACGGAGACAAATTTGACCCTAACATTTACAGAGGCATATGTGTGAACAGTAACCTGGGGAAGGTTTTCTGTAGTATTATAAATGTAAGAGTTCTAAACTTCCTTAAGAAGCACAATGTCTTGAGTAAAAGCCAAATTGGATTTATACCAAAACATCGCACAACTAATCGTATTTACACCCTACACACCCTGGTAGATAAACAAGTCCACCAAAATAAAACCAAAATATATGCTTGCTTTATCGACTTCCAAAAAGCATTTGATTCTATTTGGCATACAGGACTGTTCTACAAAGTTATTGAAAGTGGTGTAGGGGGTAAAACCTATGACATAATTCAATCAATGTATACTGGCAATACGTGCGCCATTAAAATTGGCAAGAAAATAACAGAATTCTTTAACCAAGGGTGGGGCCTTCGCCAGGGTTGCAATCTGAGCCCTGCACTCTTCAATATTTACATCAACGAATTGGCCACTATTCTAGAAAAATCCTCTGCCCCTGGTGTTAGTCTCCACAATTCAGAAGTTAAATGCCTACTCTTCGCAGATGACCTATACCTGCTGTCACCCACAGCACATGGCCTACAGCAGAGCCTGGACCTGCTAGAGCAGTACTGCCAGACCTGGGCCCTGGCAGTAAACCGTAAAAAGACTAACATAATGATTTTTCAGAGAAGATCCAGATCTCAGGGAATTAGACCAAAGTTCTCAATTGGTGCAAAATATATAGAGTACTGCACACACTACAATAGTAGTGTGGGTTTAAAAATAAGCTCAACTGGACACCTTAATGAGGCAGTGAATGAACTGAGAGAGAAAGCACGCAGGGCATTCTATGCCATTAAAAAACAAATTCAAATTGAAATACCTATTAAAATTTGGCTAAAACTAATTGAATGTGTCATTGAACCAATTGCACTTTATGGCAGCGAGGTGTGGGGTCCACTTGCAAAACAAGATTTCACCAAATGGGACAAACACCCCATTGAAACCCTGCATGCAGAGTTCTGTAAGATTCTCCTACATGTCCAGAGGAAAACTACAAACAATGCATGCAGGGCAGAATCAGGCCAATATCCACTAATAATAAAAACTCAAAAAAGAGAAATTAAGTTATGGAAACATCTAAAATACAGTGACCCCCTCCCATATCATTACCAAGCCCTGCAATGCCAAGAGCTGAGCAAAGAAAAGAGTCCCCTCATCCAGCTGGTCCTGGGGCTGAGTTCACAAACCTGTTCTACTAACACACTGAAGCCTCAGGACCAGAACATCCAATCAGTCAGAATAAACCAAATTACAACACAGTCAAAACAAAACTACATTGCTCATTGGGAAACACAAGCACAAAGCAAAATGCAGTGCTATCTGGCCCTAAATCGACAGTACACCATGGCAAACTATTTGACCATAGATACTGATCAAAACCTTAGAAAAACCTTGACAAAGTACAGGCTCAGTGAGCACAGCCTTGCCATTGAGAAGGGTAGACACAGGAAAACCTGGCTCCCTGTAGAGGAAAGGCTGTGCAACCACTGCACAACAGCAGAACCTGAGACAGAGCTGCATTTCCTGACAAAATGTCAAAAATATAAAACAATTAGAGACTGTAATTTCCCCAAATTTGAAACCCTTATTCAAGGTTTCAAAGACCTCTCTGATGAGAGTAGGCTACCCATCCTGTTGGGGGAGGACACAGAGAGCAGTGGGTTGGCAGCGCACTACATTGCTGCCTGCCATAAGATGAGGGACAGTGTCTGACAGACCAATCAACCTGCACATGTCCTCTACTGTATGCTTATTGTTATTGTTTAATGTGTGGTTATTTTGACCCTTGGTTATTGTTGTTACTGTTGTCCCGTTGACAATTTTGATTCTTGTTATTTTCACATTGTAAATATCAAAGTAAGCTTTGGCAATATGCACATTGTTACAACATGCCAATAAAGCAAATTGAATAGAATTGAAAAATTGAGAGAAAGGAAAAGAGAGAGAGACAGAGAGAGAGAAAGAAAGCGCTTTATTTCTCTCTCTCTCTCTCTCTCTCTCTCTCTCTCTCTCTCTCTCTCTCTCTCTCTCTCTCTCTCTCTCTCTCTCTCTCTCTCTATATATATTTTCCTCTCTCTTTCTCTTTCTCACTCCATCTCTTTCTCTTTTCTCTTTCTCACTCCATCTCTTTTC